>JACDJE010000553.1:406238-562529 GCA_016647715.1 Pavo muticus
CGCCGCCGCCGCCGCCGCCGCCGCCCGCTCCACTCTCCTCTCCCCGCCGACAAGCGGCCCCGCCGGCCCTCCACCGAGGCTGGGGGCTGGAGGCTGAACCGCCCGGGGAGGGGGGGAAGGGGGCCTCCTGCAGCAGCATGCCTCCGCCAAAGGGGTGGTCCGAAGAGGGTATCCCTCTGAAGTCCCCGGTACTCCATATATGGCCAATCTACGTGGGCTTCTATTTTTATGTGTGAATTCTTCCTTCTCTCCCTCTTTTTATGTTTCAGAGCATCCTGCCACGGGTCTGAGTGTGTTAATCTGATTATTCCCCTTCTCCTCCCCCCTGAAATAAGAGCAGACAAACGCAAGGAAATCCACAGATAAGGACATGTGCTGTAACCGATCATTTGAGAGACAGGTTTAGAAAAAGGAGAGAGAATGAAAAAAAAAAAGCCTCACCAAAAACCCAGGCATGTACATGCATACATACAGCAGAGAGAGAATAGACCACTGCTGCCAAGGAGGAAAGCAGTGATTCTGTTCTGGGAAAAAGCCTGGCTTATTTATCATGGATTAATTAAAATATTTGTTCAGAGCTTACCTAATTTGGAGCAAATGGAGCTGTCTGTAGTGTGATATTTAATGGGGAGGAAATCCTCTCATTTGTTACAAAACATCTTTCTGTAAAAGGTATCTCTTAACGGAGATTTTAATGAAGGATGGGGATTGCATCTGAAATGCGACACTCTTTCATAACCTCAGTTATCCCTTCCCTTTCATTCCACAAGCCTGCGCACGTTCGTGTATGGAACCATCCAGACCTACCCATGAGCAGAGGTGCCTCCGTCTGAGCCTCTCTTGTGTGCAATCACTGAGCACTGGCTATGCTTAACTCTGACACCATGCTAATGGCTTTTCTAAATAGTCTGCAGATGACAGAGAGTCAAAACATCAGTCCCATATTAGTGATAATTCTACCCTAATCATTATGGTTTTTTTTCTCTCATTGCCATGGCAGGGAAGACCGGAAGAGGGGGAAGGCTCTGCAGCTGTATTTTGGAGCACGTTTGTCTCATGTTGTGGTTGTATGGGGGTGGGGAAGAGAAGGGGAGGGGAGGTGCGGGAGGGAAGGAGAAAGAACTGCGGTGATTCCTCCTCCCCTGCTCTGTAGTTCCCCACAGAAAAACGTGATTGTAGATCGTGCTTTGCAATTCTCACCCTCTCCTACGAAAATATGTCCTTCAGTCTCGTTTGGAAAGAAGCAGTCAAAAGTTTGCTAAATATACAACAAAGGAATTCTCAGGGAAGAGGGGCTCCCTGCTGCAGTAGAGTATCTGATGAGCTGTGCACACGAAAACCGCAGGGAAGGGGAGAACCTGTCAGATTTAAGGGCTGTAAAGACAGACTAGCAGAGTGAGATCAACGCTGTGCAGACAGCCCCCCTTCTAGGTGAGGGATCTGGATCAGCAGCCTGAGCAGGACATGGGTTTAGCATCATAAATGACAGTGTGGAAAAGCAAACCTTTTCTGGTCAGCTCATACATGGGTTAACAGTAGCCAGCACTTCAATTAGGTATGCACTGCAGAAGGCAAGAGGAATCCCAGCGTGTGTCTCGGTCTGAAATCCAAGCAGTCCATGCGCATGCATTGTGCTTTGCAAGTTCTTAGTACACACAGAAAGTTAAGAAGAAATTTTCAGACAGCTTGTCTGGTAGGTGGTTTTGAAATGAAGTACAATTTTTAAGAGAGCAATGCTAGTTCTTATTAATAATTCATAGTGACGATAGATAAGGAAAGTGAGAGAGAAATTATAAACTGTTATTTTGACTAAGCCACCAGCACTGCAAAATCCTGGCTGAGTTTGGATTCAGCCAAATAACACTGTTGAGAAGAATTTCAGTCCATTGGACACCAGCAGGGATGAATTTGGCTTCTTGTGTCAAAAGCCTATAAAGAAAATGCAGCAAAGGCAAAAAAAAAAATCCAGCATAACTTAGGGAAAGAGTGCTCAGGGATGGTCAGAGGAAGGCACAAGAAGGAGGGGGTAGAAGGAGGGGGGAAGGTAGGATTCTACTGAGAAAACTGAGTTCAATTTCAGATTAATTTTCAAGCTCTGCTGCAGCAGAAATCATGTATTCTAATAAAACAACATAAGGCAGAATCACTAAATAGACCATGAACATTGCCCATTAAGCTCAGTTGGAACAAATACCTCTCCTACAGTTGGTTTGTGTTTTTTTTTTTAAATGAATAAGGAAGGAGATACCTTTTGTGTTGCTCAGGAAGGTGTATGCCTCTGTCCTGGGAGATGCAGAGGGGGGGGCAGCCTTTTGCACCACAGCAGTAGGATTTCTGTTGCAATAAGCACTACTAAGCAATTTCAGCTTGTTCTCTAGCATCATTTGGGGATGCTTTGTTTCTTAAAAAAAGGGGGGGGAGGGAGAGGGGGGGGGTTTATTGACTGTCTCTAATAGTATGTAAACACTCACTTAATGCTGTGTGAAGGAGAGCTGTGAGAAGTGAAGCCTGAAAATGAAGTAGGAGGAGAGAGAAAACTAGAATTTGCTCTAAGAATGATTCAGCTCCCTCCTTATTATTCAGGCAAATATTCAGTAAGCTGAACATCTAGTACCTGTGGGCACAGCCTGTGGATAATGAGACAGGGAACATGTTTTGCTACATGAGGGTGGCATGAAGTGGGTACCAGTGTTACCGGCCAGTAGCCAGAGTGATGCAGAGCAGGCAGAGCCTGCAGCATGATAGCAGGGAGGAAATGACAGCCCATGTTTTGTCCACAATTTGAGGTTTGGTTGCAGGCAGTAGAAGCTCTTTGACTGCTTACAGAATCACCTTCAGTCTCCAAAACGTGAGCCTGCATACTGCAAAGCTCTGCTGTGAGGCAGAAAGCAAGCAAAACACCAAAATGCTGAGTAGTGCCACCAGGTCCTGGATGTTAATCCCTGGACTCTCCCAGAGACAGTCGTAATGCAAAGAGTGCCTTGGTCCCTTCCACATTCCTCAAGCATTTCCATTTTTTGTTAGCAGAGAGGGAAATACCTTGTGCTGCTCATCTGTGCCTCTAGTACGCGGATGGGAAATAAATTCTAATTGAACTTGGACAGAGGGAGCAAAAAAGAGAGCAGAAAAATGTACCTGCTTTGGCACTAAACATTTTATAGCCTTTCTGATTTCTGCATTTTCCCAGACTTAGATGTCAGGGCATTCCCTAGTCCCCGAAGGGCTGGACAGTTGGAGTAATTTGAGGATCAAGCCCTTTATGCTCAGATCCTAATTATTTTGTGGCATTTACTGCTGTTTATGTAATTACTGAACTTTGACCATCAGTGGCAGTTGCATTTATGTACCCCCGGCTACTTCTGGTTAAATTTGAAGGCCAAGTTACTTTATTTTTCCTGCATTTTCAGATTCTCTAGATACACAAGTAATCTGTGGGTTTTTCTAAGGACCTGTCTGTGACAGAGTGCTCCAATTCAAGCCAAGCCAACATTCCTCTGAAGTTTATGTCCAGAAAAAGAGAAACTTAAAATAAGACTTTAACATAAACCCTCAGAGATGAGTCCCCCCTGATCTCCTGATTACTCTCTTAGATGTGCAGAGCCAGATCCCCAAAGTGCTTTGGTACCTGCCTTCCAACTAGCTCCTTGGCAGGCAACTAGGACTTAAATATTTGGAGAATCTGGGCTGCTTCTGCTGCCTCCACTTCCCCCATCTTGGGCTGGGCACCTTCCCACAGCTATGTAGTCTGCTCTGAGTCATTTCCAGCAATGCCAGTCTTTGACATCTATTAACCAAAAGGAGAAATAGCCACAACATAATTGAATAACTGGGGATTATGGTTTAGCAAGGAGGTGTGACTGGTCTGGGGTTTCCAGGAGGCTTTCCAGTGGGGGCTTTAGGACAAGCTCAACAAAGGAAGGCATGGGAAGCAGGTGAAAAGGAGACCACTGTCCTTGGGCTCAGAGGGATGAGCCCGTAATATGAATATAAATGATCCTCATATTACAGAAGGAAAATATCTCAACCAGCTGAGTAGCTCTAAGAAACACAGCTGAGAGGACCAGTAGAGCCTTCCTTTACCTAGAAGTCTCTTAGCACGAGACTACACATTCAGAATCAACCCTATAGTACTGTGCTACCAGGAGGCATAATAAAACCTTAACTTATTCTTGCCATGGGAAGAAGGCTCTGTGTAAGTTGCATTAGGCACAGAGAGACTGTCACAGGTATGGGATACAGAGGAAGAAGGACTAGACCCTTCTTGCCATGGGAAGAAGGCTCTGTGTAAGTTGCATTAGGCACAGAGAGACTGTCACAGGTATGGGATACAGAGGAAGAAGGACTAGACCCTTCATACTGTATATTGCAGGCAAAAATAGCTATGTACGCAAGTGTGTCTGTCCAAGTGACAGAGACAGCAAATAAGGGTTAGACTCTCCATTTTTCATTAAAGCAATCTCTGCTTTAATAAAATAAATCAAAGAGCTGTTTTTTCCTCTGTCTACTTGATAACTACCTGTTAGAATGCTCTCCAAAACACTCCTAGTACTTTGTGGCAGAATGTCCAGTGTCTAATCTTCCCTCTTGAACGTTGGTGTGATTCAAGTCAAGATGCCTCAACTATCAAAGGAAAAACAATACTCCAGAAAATGTCCTTGTTCATGTGGTTTATGCTAGCAAATTAATGTTGCCATGTGGCTGATGCATGGCATGTGGCACATGGGTTGTGGCACACAGCTTTGTAGCTTGTGGCACGTGTCTCAAGGCATATGGCTCATGGCTTGTAGCATGTAGCTTGTGGCATGTGGAATGTGACCTATATATACATGACAGAATACATATACTCAGTAGACTGTATTATATATTACATTCTGTATGATCTATTCTACAACAGAAGGAAGGGATGCCTTCCAAAGGGATCTGGACAAGCTTGAATTCTCCTCCTGTGCATTTGACCTTAACTTGGGAGCCATTTCAAAAACTTATCTAAAAGCTGAATTAAAGACAGAAGTCCCATGAAGTTGTGTAAACCTGAAGTCACTTAAAGGCATGAGTTTTTGCTTGATCACAAAATACCCAGTAGTCCTTCAGTTGCATTGCTGGGCATTGTTGGCACTGGCCAGGTGAGGTCTGTTTGGGTAAAGCTATTGCCAAACAGGAGTTATGTCCAAGTTTGAGAAAAGGAGGAAGAAACTAGGCACTTGGAGTCCAGGTCAGCCTGTCCCAGGTAATGGGCTGCAGAGCCAAATTCTCAAAACTCAGCTGCAACCAAAGAGCTGGAGTGGGGACCTCGAGCTCCTGGCATTTCCAGTGGATCAGTGCCTCATGCACGTGCTGCTCTGCAGCACGGGAGGCATTTTATGCCGGTAGAAACAGCAGAAGCAAAGATGCAGGATAACAGTTTAAAAATGGACCTTCAAATTTGTCCTTTGAAAGCTTCTTTAGTGCCCCATCACTGTTAAATTTCAGTCTACTGAATAGAACAAACAGTTTTGTTTCTTTTGACTAACTTTTCCATGAGCACAGATACACAGTAGTGCAGTACTGTTCCCCACATAATGTTGTGTGTATGCTTTTTTTTTTACCACTAAGCTTTAAGTGAGTGCAAATTAACCCACTGATTTTATCTACGCTTAAAATGCAGTTATACATTTTGGGAATATTGCTTGCTTATAGGAAGCACCAGCTACTTAAAACTATGAGCAGGCTTTCAGAACTGAGAAGTGCAATTCATTCTGTCTGTAGGATTTGAAATCTATGGAGCTGTGGTGGGTTTAGCAAGTTGGCTGGTGATAATTCATCTGGTGATGAGAGTAGGGATAACCCTTCCTTTATGGTTATAATTGTCACCCATATAATACATGTGTTTATTACATTATGTGTTGTAACAGTCAAAACTGGTACAGCGCTACTGACTTTATGTTAGTTATGCCTGGTTATACTGAGTGAGGAAAAGCTGTTTTAAGGGAAGACATGAAACCTCACAAACCCTGAAGCAAAAGACAAAACTGTAAAAAAAACCAGAACACTCCTTCTCCCTCCAGATACTGATTGCCATCTAGAAGATAGTCAGCTCTTGGACTCCCCTGTAGAGTTATCAGTTCAGGGCTATCTGTTGTCACATCAGATGGCAAAAACCAAAGCAGACGAAGATCTGAAGATACTTGGCTTAGACTGGTGTGAAGGCGAGAGCTGCCATAACAGATAATGTCATCGGGTCAGGTGATTTCCTCTGACACCAGCACAGGTGATGCCACTTGTTGGGCCATTTACAAGGAGAGAGATCAGCCATTTCCATCCAGCTTCAACATAACTGCCACCCCCTTCCGGGATGGGGGACCTCAGCTGATGCTGAGGTCGTTTGGCCAGATTAGTTTTCAGCACCTGGCCTGGAATTTGCTCCATCTCCTGTCAGAATGCTTTCCACTGCCCAGACCCTGCCCTTGCACAATTAAGAAGGGTCATAGGAGGGGTAGCCTCTTTTCTGTGGAACTTCCGCTATGCAAGTTGTGTCATAGAGGAATGAGCTTGTAACACAAAAAAAAGTGCTATGAGCAATGAGTTTGTTCCTTTCCCTTGCTGTTTCCTTTCCTTAAAGTGTGTGGGAAGGTGTTGACTGTTAGTAGGTCTAGTTCCTGCTCTTCCTTTAAACTGGGTCATCACAATTTACCCTCCTACCTTCTGGAAGTTTTTTCCCTATCTCACCCTTTTGATGTTATCCTTCTGCAATACTCCCTCTCTTCCCCTTCCCCCTATTTCTTCCTTATACTAAAGGAGGAAGGAAAAGTGGGTCACTTCATAATTACTCTTCTCTATCTCAGAGAAACCCAGAGGCATAAAACAGAACAAACAGGTAAGTGTCACCAATTCAGGGGAGCTTTAAAGATGTTTTCCTGTTGGCTGTCTCCTGGGCTTGCTTCATCTCCTCCTTTTCCTTTGCTTCCAAAACCCTGATGTAACAGCTAGTGCTGCTCTCTGCTTGTATAGCTAAAATTCTAGTTGAGGCTAAATGACTCAGGAAGCTGGAAGTGAGGTTGTTGGATGACTTTCCTCTCCCTAATATTTGTGTTTTTGGCACAATGGAATGACAAAACGTTACAACGGGGGTGGGCTTTACTTAGATATACATAGGAGGGAATAGCATAGCATTGTGCCTGAAACGGCTGCAAACTATTGCACCCTGTAGAAATAATCCAGATAAAAAGTAAAAGATTTCCCAATATGTTTAACAATATGTATCTGGCAGCTGTTGTTTGCCATACAACAGGACTTCAGATCACCCTCAGATTAAATGACAGGAGAGATGTGCAATCCAGACAAGCATGCAAATGCATGTTTTTTTAATGTCGGCGCAGATCCAGGGCCTTGTGCCCATGAGACCTTGCTGTTTCAGGGCTACCAAAGCCACCACCTACTGCTTTCACTGAAGAACTTGATGCTGAGCTGAGTCCCTCTGAGGACAAAGTCTGGCTCCAGATGTGGCTTTAGAGGACTTGCAGAAGTAGGGGATTCAAAAGCTGAGGGCTTGGACTGATGGGCCTAATCTGTTTTCTGAGATCCTGTGTTTGCAAACACTGCTGCTCTCTATTTGCTCTTTCTATGGATTAGATTAATTAATGCTGTTATACATGTCAAGCAGGGCTGCTGCTGCTTATGGAGCCCACAAGTGTTCACTGCACATCAGAACAAGTTTATTGTATGTATTCTGTGGTTGGATATCTCCTCTTGTTTTGATTTTTCTCTGTTCTGTGGAAGAAATGGTCCTTCCTGCTTGGTAAATTCTTTTGCTATTTGCTATGTAGAGTTGTGAAAGAGGCCAAGCTTTTGGAGGAGGGCAGTGACTTGAGTTTTACTCTTAGCCTTGCTGTTGAATCATTGTTCTACTGTTCTGGAAAAGACAGTTCCACTCTGAAAATTGGTTACCTGGCTGAGAAAGCTCCCTTGTAAGGGCTAATCAGCACAGTGCATGACGATGTTTTATAGCATATCCTGCACTGTATTTTCCTGTTTTTAAATTGTCTCAGAGCCTCTGTTGCCATTGCTTTTCCTCCTCTCATTAAGACTGTAAATATTTTNTATACTTCTGGTCATAACTCACCCTCTCTGAGGAAACCATCTTTCTTGATCTTGATCTCTCTAGAGATAGGTGGTTAAGAGACTAACTGAGGAGATAATGCAGGTTGGAAGAAACTGATTTTGTCTCCTCAATACTCCTACTCTGCATGTTGGATTAGATTGTCACTAATGACTTATGTAATACAGCATCTTTTTCCAGTGAATGTTTGTTGCACGTGGAGACAGTTCCTTTAGCAGAAAACCTGCAAACTAAATAAAACTATACACTGAGTGTCACTTGAACTCTCCTAGTGAGCTGGCACTGGGCTTTTGCTCTAAGCAAGTTTTTTTTCACTTTTCCAATGTTACAGGATGTGCATGAGGATGTCCTGGATAGGAATGCTTGGTAGAATAGTGTAGCTATTGCATTGCTAAATGGCCATGCCAACTAGAAACAGGGCAGCACATTGGGTAAAAATACTCACCAAGTATACTGTAGGCTCTTTATATGTCATAGGAAGATGTATATTCTATACACAATGCGCCTGCACAAAAGACTTCAAATTGTCGAAACTCTTCATGTAAAGAGTGTTTCTGTGGACACGAACTCTGACTACATATGAAAACCTGACAACTCATTACAAAAGGGGTCAGAATCATTGGAGAAACTCCCAATAATCAGCAAATATAAAATGGCATGTTTAAGGAAGACCATGAGGACAGTGGTCCGCGGGAGCTTTGGAATACCTGTGTTTTTCTGTGGCATCTCAGAAGCAGATTTGGGAGGTGGGGACGGAGCTGGTCTAACAATTATTAGTCTTGCTATTTGGTGCTACAAAAGGCTGTTGACACAGATCATTGGATTTCTGGCTCTCTACAGGTCCTTATGTGGAACTAAGTTGTCAATAGATTATTTTGAATGAGGGGAAGAAAGAATAAGATCCAAACCAGGCACCCTTTGTGTGTAGGGGAATGTTATGCTTATAAAGGCATGAGCTTCATTCACAATTCTCAAACTACTTGCAAGATCCTGTTTCAGCAGGATAAAGCCTGTGACTCATTAACGTAACATTTTTTTTTTTCTAATCTAAAAAAAAAAAAAATCTTAATTATGTTAGGTCTGGTATCTTTCAGAGAAGCTTTCTTAAGTGCCAACAGTCAATGTCAGTGAAACCCTGAGCACTCAATGCACATCGTGGCCAACAAAGTACAAATTCTTTCTGATGATCCCTTTCAAGGGCAGTGCATTGGGTCAAGATCTGGCTAAAAACTACTTTCCTTCTCTGTGGAAGCTGTGAGGAAATGAGAAGAAGATCATGATACTTCTATTCTACTGCAATAAGCTTTGCAGGTAATCTATCTGGCCATGAGCTAGCTGTTGTCATCTGAGAAAGAAGGATTAGATTTGTCTAAAAAATGTAATGTTTGCTTTTATAGCGCAACACACAAGTGAAATTCAGAGCTCGGTTTTGAGGAATCAAGCTGTCTGCTGCCAAGGTCACCAGTTTTTTCTAGGACTACTGGTTATGCAAGAGATCTCAGTGATGGTTACGAGACCATGGAGGTTGAGTGGTGGTTGTTTACTCTTTTTATGTTGTTGTAGTTTGCTCTTCCGTAAGTCAAAAACAACCAGAAGTATTGGATTGAAAATATTCTGAAGTCTGCTGCAGGGAATATGCTGGTTATTTAAAGAGTTAAGGATACTTTAATGAGAAATTGTATCAACAAGGGATAATGGTATAGAAATTCCAGGTGAAAACGAACTAAAGGGAGCTGTAACTTGCCCACATGTTCTATCCACTTCCAAACCATAATTTATCTGATGAAAGAAAGCCCCAGTGTGTTGTGTGCCATTCTCGGAGCTTGTGGTCTAAGTCTGGTTTGACTTGAGGGGAAAGGATTGACTTTTGTGTAACCTGTGTTGTAACATTTCCTAACAAGCATCAGAACTTGGGATAGAAGAAATAGAACCGGGTGCAGTGTAGTTTTGCTGTCCTAAACTTACTCAGAAGCAAGTATTTCTCAGGAGCCTGATGAAAATAAGTAAAAGTCATACTGAGATCAAGCAAAATAATCTGTCCTGACATCTTCATCTAGGGATACTTGAAATATCACAATATCTGAAATCCACTGGGGAANTTCTTGCCATGGGAAGAAGGCTCTGTGTAAGTTGCATTAGGCACAGAGAGACTGTCACAGGTATGGGATACAGAGGAAGAAGGACTAGACCCTTCATACTGTATATTGCAGGCAAAAATAGCTATGTACGCAAGTGTGTCTGTCCAAGTGACAGAGACAGCAAATAAGGGTTAGACTCTCCATTTTTCATTAAAGCAATCTCTGCTTTAATAAAATAAATCAAAGAGCTGTTTTTTCCTCTGTCTACTTGATAACTACCTGTTAGAATGCTCTCCAAAACACTCCTAGTACTTTGTGGCAGAATGTCCAGTGTCTAATCTTCCCTCTTGAACGTTGGTGTGATTCAAGTCAAGATGCCTCAACTATCAAAGGAAAAACAATACTCCAGAAAATGTCCTTGTTCATGTGGTTTATGCTAGCAAATTAATGTTGCCATGTGGCTGATGCATGGCATGTGGCACATGGGTTGTGGCACACAGCTTTGTAGCTTGTGGCACGTGTCTCAAGGCATATGGCTCATGGCTTGTAGCATGTAGCTTGTGGCATGTGGAATGTGACCTATATATACATGACAGAATACATATACTCAGTAGACTGTATTATATATTACATTCTGTATGATCTATTCTACAACAGAAGGAAGGGATGCCTTCCAAAGGGATCTGGACAAGCTTGAATTCTCCTCCTGTGCATTTGACCTTAACTTGGGAGCCATTTCAAAAACTTATCTAAAAGCTGAATTAAAGACAGAAGTCCCATGAAGTTGTGTAAACCTGAAGTCACTTAAAGGCATGAGTTTTTGCTTGATCACAAAATACCCAGTAGTCCTTCAGTTGCATTGCTGGGCATTGTTGGCACTGGCCAGGTGAGGTCTGTTTGGGTAAAGCTATTGCCAAACAGGAGTTATGTCCAAGTTTGAGAAAAGGAGGAAGAAACTAGGCACTTGGAGTCCAGGTCAGCCTGTCCCAGGTAATGGGCTGCAGAGCCAAATTCTCAAAACTCAGCTGCAACCAAAGAGCTGGAGTGGGGACCTCGAGCTCCTGGCATTTCCAGTGGATCAGTGCCTCATGCACGTGCTGCTCTGCAGCACGGGAGGCATTTTATGCCGGTAGAAACAGCAGAAGCAAAGATGCAGGATAACAGTTTAAAAATGGACCTTCAAATTTGTCCTTTGAAAGCTTCTTTAGTGCCCCATCACTGTTAAATTTCAGTCTACTGAATAGAACAAACAGTTTTGTTTCTTTTGACTAACTTTTCCATGAGCACAGATACACAGAAGTGCAGTACTGTTCCCCACATAATGTTGTGTGTATGCTTTTTTTTTTACCACTAAGCTTTAAGTGAGTGCAAATTAACCCACTGATTTTATCTACGCTTAAAATGCAGTTATACATTTTGGGAATATTGCTTGCTTATAGGAAGCACCAGCTACTTAAAACTATGAGCAGGCTTTCAGAACTGAGAAGTGCAATTCATTCTGTCTGTAGGATTTGAAATCTATGGAGCTGTGGTGGGTTTAGCAAGTTGGCTGGTGATAATTCATCTGGTGATGAGAGTAGGGATAACCCTTCCTTTATGGTTATAATTGTCACCCATATAATACATGTGTTTATTACATTATGTGTTGTAACAGTCAAAACTGGTACAGCGCTACTGACTTTATGTTAGTTATGCCTGGTTATACTGAGTGAGGAAAAGCTGTTTTAAGGGAAGACATGAAACCTCACAAACCCTGAAGCAAAAGACAAAACTGTAAAAAAAACCAGAACACTCCTTCTCCCTCCAGATACTGATTGCCATCTAGAAGATAGTCAGCTCTTGGACTCCCCTGTAGAGTTATCAGTTCAGGGCTATCTGTTGTCACATCAGATGGCAAAAACCAAAGCAGACGAAGATCTGAAGATACTTGGCTTAGACTGGTGTGAAGGCGAGAGCTGCCATAACAGATAATGTCATCGGGTCAGGTGATTTCCTCTGACACCAGCACAGGTGATGCCACTTGTTGGGCCATTTACAAGGAGAGAGATCAGCCATTTCCATCCAGCTTCAACATAACTGCCACCCCCTTCCGGGATGGGGGACCTCAGCTGATGCTGAGGTCGTTTGGCCAGATTAGTTTTCAGCACCTGGCCTGGAATTTGCTCCATCTCCTGTCAGAATGCTTTCCACTGCCCAGACCCTGCCCTTGCACAATTAAGAAGGGTCATAGGAGGGGTAGCCTCTTTTCTGTGGAACTTCCGCTATGCAAGTTGTGTCATAGAGGAATGAGCTTGTAACACAAAAAAAAGTGCTATGAGCAATGAGTTTGTTCCTTTCCCTTGCTGTTTCCTTTCCTTAAAGTGTGTGGGAAGGTGTTGACTGTTAGTAGGTCTAGTTCCTGCTCTTCCTTTAAACTGGGTCATCACAATTTACCCTCCTACCTTCTGGAAGTTTTTTCCCTATCTCACCCTTTTGATGTTATCCTTCTGCAATACTCCCTCTCTTCCCCTTCCCCCTATTTCTTCCTTATACTAAAGGAGGAAGGAAAAGTGGGTCACTTCATAATTACTCTTCTCTATCTCAGAGAAACCCAGAGGCATAAAACAGAACAAACAGGTAAGTGTCACCAATTCAGGGGAGCTTTAAAGATGTTTTCCTGTTGGCTGTCTCCTGGGCTTGCTTCATCTCCTCCTTTTCCTTTGCTTCCAAAACCCTGATGTAACAGCTAGTGCTGCTCTCTGCTTGTATAGCTAAAATTCTAGTTGAGGCTAAATGACTCAGGAAGCTGGAAGTGAGGTTGTTGGATGACTTTCCTCTCCCTAATATTTGTGTTTTTGGCACAATGGAATGACAAAACGTTACAAAGGGGGTGGGCTTTACTTAGATATACATAGGAGGGAATAGCATAGCATTGTGCCTGAAACGGCTGCAAACTATTGCACCCTGTAGAAATAATCCAGATAAAAAGTAAAAGATTTCCCAATATGTTTAACAATATGTATCTGGCAGCTGTTGTTTGCCATACAACAGGACTTCAGATCACCCTCAGATTAAATGACAGGAGAGATGTGCAATCCAGACAAGCATGCAAATGCATGTTTTTTTAATGTCGGCGCAGATCCAGGGCCTTGTGCCCATGAGACCTTGCTGTTTCAGGGCTACCAAAGCCACCACCTACTGCTTTCACTGAAGAACTTGATGCTGAGCTGAGTCCCTCTGAGGACAAAGTCTGGCTCCAGATGTGGCTTTAGAGGACTTGCAGAAGTAGGGGATTCAAAAGCTGAGGGCTTGGACTGATGGGCCTAATCTGTTTTCTGAGATCCTGTGTTTGCAAACACTGCTGCTCTCTATTTGCTCTTTCTATGGATTAGATTAATTAATGCTGTTATACATGTCAAGCAGGGCTGCTGCTGCTTATGGAGCCCACAAGTGTTCACTGCACATCAGAACAAGTTTATTGTATGTATTCTGTGGTTGGATATCTCCTCTTGTTTTGATTTTTCTCTGTTCTGTGGAAGAAATGGTCCTTCCTGCTTGGTAAATTCTTTTGCTATTTGCTATGTAGAGTTGTGAAAGAGGCCAAGCTTTTGGAGGAGGGCAGTGACTTGAGTTTTACTCTTAGCCTTGCTGTTGAATCATTGTTCTACTGTTCTGGAAAAGACAGTTCCACTCTGAAAATTGGTTACCTGGCTGAGAAAGCTCCCTTGTAAGGGCTAATCAGCACAGTGCATGACGATGTTTTATAGCATATCCTGCACTGTATTTTCCTGTTTTTAAATTGTCTCAGAGCCTCTGTTGCCATTGCTTTTCCTCCTCTCATTAAGACTGTAAATATTTTTGTATTAATCTGTTTACTATATATCTGGCCAGTGCTCAGTGCAGTGGGACTTGGTGCAGCCTCTATATCTCCCCAAGGAGAGCTCAGAAAGCAACAGGGCAATTGCCTGGAGAGGAAGTTCTTGTTTGCTGGATGAAGGGAAGATATAAACTTGATCATTCTCTTGGAGATTCATTTGTTGTTAAGGGCTCTTGAGAACCCCTATGTGTCTGTTTAATTTCCACCCAAAAGGGGATGACACCAGTCAAGCAACCTACTTGAGGGAAAACAGCAAGTGTTCCTCTGAGTAATGATTTGACTTTCCATCATGTGGATGCTCATCTGGAATGATTCAGGTGAATCAAAGGAGGCCAGGTTTAATCTATGTAATAGGGCTGAGTTTTAAGACAGACCAGACAGATATTTAGCCTATGATTTTAATTCTTCTGTTTCTTCACCTTTTATATATGTAGAAGTAGGTTTAAATTACTCCTGGCAGTGCTTCTCACCATGTTTTAAGGCCAAAATGTGCTTTATGCATCTGTCTAACAAAAAGACTTCCTGGATATACAGGTTAATCTATTAGTATATCTGAGTGTGATTGGAAAACATGATTGCTCTTTGGCCAAAATCTTAAATGAGAATGAAAGCTGACCTGGAAACTTTGAGATTTATCTCAGTTTCATCTCTTTCCTACTTGTGACCTGCAAAGAACTGTTTAAATGGAGAAACTCGCTGGAAATGGTATGTGAGGAGTTTATCTGCCGAGAAATCACTAACTTCTTGGATGTGGTAGCATAGTGAATCATCTGAGGAGAAAGCTTTCATGTCTCCTGATCATGGTGTGCTCTTCAAGTGTAAGAAAACAAGAAAAGACTGGGGAAAGTGGAGATCTGACCCAAAATCCAAAGGACTTTTCCTGTGGACTTCAGTGCAAGTCTGTGGACAGCTGTGGACTGGGGGATGATATGAATTGCTGTCTGGTCTCTTATTGTTCTTTGGAGATTGTTTCCTGAGACAATAATGAGGGAAGATCCTCATTATTTGATGACTGTCAGAGTAACTCTCCATAAGTCAGACTGAAACCTTCATCTGTGGGGGAAAAAAAAAAGCCCTTTATTAAGAGGACTCCCTCAGCCTATATAAACCACAAGTGAACATAGCTAGGTGAATTTGTCCACCATGTGACACCTGTGAAACCTGTTAGAGCTTTTAATATGAGACTCGGCCGCCTTCCCAGTTTCCATCAGTGCCTATAGCAGTGCTGCCTCTTGCCTTGAAGCAGGCCTGTGGCACCTGCCTGACTTGTACCAAAAATGCTGTGAAAGATGTCCAGTGATCTGGGCTTCCTCATTCGTCTCCCAGCACTTTTCCAAAGTAAAGGTGTGGAGCTGAAAGGTGACTAGAGATGTAATATATTTAATTATGCCTTTTGGTTGTTAGTATAATGTTGTTATTACAGCTGAAGCAATAGTTCCTATACCATGGTTTGCAAGCAGTATGTTCTTCATAGCCAGGATGATCCAGATAATGGGGAGATTAAAGTAGAGCATTGCCTCTGGTGCTTTCACTGCTTGCTGTTATGGGCTCAAGAGATGCTGTGGGCTGAGGAATTCTGTGCTAGAAGCAAGGCTGTCACTCTGGCTGTGTGGCTGGGTAAAGGAGACGGTACTTCCTTGTGTGCCTCTCTTCAAGCAATATGAGTCTTGGCAGAAGGAAAGGTGCTGGGAGAGGCAGGTAGGAAATGGAGCTGAGAGCACTTCTGCAGTAGTTGGCTTAGTGCAGGGACTGTATTTCTTTGGCTGCTCAGGAAGAGGGGGTAGTGTGGCCCTTAGAGCACTTCCAAGGCACAGCAAGCTGCAGAGGAGCCCCTTTCCCACTGCTTAGGTGGTCATGATCCAGATTCATGGTTTGCTATTTCTTTTCCTACATCTGGAAGCAGGAGGTTAAGCCTTTAGTATATCTCTGTTGGCTGTTTCCTTCTCCCTCCTAAAGGAGGGCCAAAAATGAAAGGTTAATGTATAGACTGCTTCTCAGCTGCTAGGTAATGGACTGTCTGCTGCTGCCTGCAATTTGTCTGCTCAACATAGCAGGGTGAGATTTGGCACGTGGGTGTTTAGGGAAAGACAGTAAGAGATGAAGAACAGAAGATGGAAAAAATCTGTAGGCAAGAAACAGCTGAAATGATGAGGTTTGTTGGATTGTAAAAGCACAGCTAATGAAAGGACTGTTTTGGTCTTTGCAATGGCAGTGGCGGTTGTGAGTGTGGGAGGGTTCTGCTCAAAGGCTTAGCCCCCAGAGCGCTCAGTATTATTACCTCTTTTCAACACTACCTGGATGCCATCCTGGGTTTAAGTGCCATCCAGTAACTGACATAATTGAGCATTTGCTTTTCTCTTGTTCTTACTCCAGGCTCTAGCAGTACACACCTTTCAGTGGATCCAAAACAGGTATCTGAGGTGTTTCTGAGCATGATCTGTTCCTGTGGCGTGTTCCACCGCCTTGCACCCATGTAACCACAATTAAGATGTGATTAGGTTAATATCTGGCTCTGTTTGTGATAGTTTAAGGGGAAAATACACAGAGCTTCACCAAGGTCTGCAGGGAAGGCCTAGACAGTAGTTAAGGACTTTTATTGGGTTTCTGAGCTTCCCCTTGTTCCTGTGAGTCACCTATCTGGCACGTGGCCCCAGCGCCCTGCTCCATGCCTTGCTTTCTGTCTCAGTGCTGGAGTCTCTCTGCAGAATATAACCTTCAGCTGATCTGAGATCTTCTGCACAAAAACCAGCAGGTTTGCAGAATCGATCACTCTAAGGCAGAAATAGCTTCGCTCTGGAGCCAAGGTTCTTTCAAGGCAGGAATCATTCATTTGGGAGATTTCAGCAGTGCTGGGTGTGTTAGAAACAGCTATTTGAATTTGTTGGGAATCCAGCCCCCCACGCAGTGCTCAAAAAAATTAAGTGTACCCCTTGGAGCACACAAGTTGCTTTCTAGCTTTAAGCTGTTTGAAAGCTGTGCTTCCTGCACTTCTACATCCAGCCACGGGGGCTAGAAAATGGACCAAACGCTGCAGCAGGACAGAGCTGCCAGGGTAGGAGCTGCCCCACTGGTGTCTGGGGAGCTCGATCATATGATAAGCTTTTTGCCTGATTAATTTTGTGGATTCCTCCCAGGATTTTTTCTTGGCTTCTCCATTTCTTTCTTTACTTCACATGGTAGTAGCCACGACCTTGTGGCCCTTCGTGGATAGGACAGCATTGCTATGCCCTCTTGTGTTGGCACAGGGGTTACCCAATGAGATAGACTTAAAAATTTATTGCATGGGTCAATCATTCCTTGCACATATTGAAAGCTGGAGGAAGCTCTGGGTATTAGCAAAGATATTGGAATTTGCCTCAATTTAATGATCAGTGTGGGGATATTACTTGTGGGGTTTTTCTTGTGTGTGAGGAGGGTCAAGGCTCTGCAGCTGTTTTTTATCTTCAGTCATAAACAGAAAATGATATAGCACAGGCTGAAGGGAAAAGCAACCTGTGTATCTGACATGACATTTCCTTGTAGGAAAGGAGATGCATCTAGCTTACCTGTGTGAATAATTAGCACTGGCACTGTTTTCTTCCTGCACAGAGAATGGGACTGCTGCCATCCTATGCACCAGTCCCACTGCTTATTTGGCAGTGAGCTAGAGGAGCCTTGCCTGGTGCTGGGTATGAATCCACAGCAGGGAGGAATTCTCCCACACACTGCTGGAGAAAAATTTGTTGCCACAAATCCACAGTAGGTGCTGAATTCACCTAGGTATCTTCTAATGTTATATTTTAATTGCTCATCTCAGCCAGCTAATAATAAATCTGCTAAACTTGCAGTGGGGTTTTGGGGTTAGAAATTGAAAGATTTTATTGATATTACTCAAAACGGTTTTTTTTTCTGAGTAAATGAATTTTATCATTTTGGCTGTATTAAAGATCTTTTGAAACCAATCTGCTAGCAACCCTCTGTGCTCTCTGAGCAGTCTCTGTTCAGACTGCTGCATCCCTAGCCAGCAAAACGCTGTGCTGGCTGGAGCCCTCAGCTCCACCTGCCTGCGATGAGAATCAGAATGCAGGGAAGAACGAGAGATTTCCAGCTGGTTTTTTTTTTCTTGTTGTTGCAAGCCATCCTGTAGAGCTAAATTGTAGTTTTGTCACAGTTAGTGTTTCTGGGACAGCATCTAGAATAAACAGTGTGAAGCAGTTGCCTCAGTGCAGGAGCATTCAGCAACCCATAACCTGAATTTTGTAAAGTTGCAGTTGTGCTATTGAATTTTATAAGGTTTGCTTTTTTAAAATGCAATAGGAAGCCTATATTATTATTTCTTGATCTATAGCGCTTTCCAAAAGGGGTAGCACTGAGGCTTTTGGGAATGGTGGGTATATCACAATTTGAAGATAACTGCAGTTATAAATAGCAAGAATGACAGTCATGCCTACAGAAAGGCTTAGCATATCTTGTATCATGTGCAAATACGATGACTGAGGTATTCCCTGCCCCAGTGAATTTGCAGTGTGATATATGTATACACACACAAGTGTGTGTGTATATATATGTATATATATGTGTATATATATATATTAAAAAAAAAAAAGACTGGTAGAAGGCAGTAGAAAATAGCCCTTTCAGATCTTCCAGGTCTATGATTTTCTGCTTTCGATGAACTTTCCCTGTATGCTGAAGTCCAAGACTGTTCAAGGTAATGGTTACTTTTAATCCCATAAATGTGGGAGGTGTTTAAACTGGTATACTTCTGGTCATAACTCACCCTCTCTGAGGAAACCATCTTTCTTGATCTTGATCTCTCTAGAGATAGGTGGTTAAGAGACTAACTGAGGAGATAATGCAGGTTGGAAGAAACTGATTTTGTCTCCTCAATACTCCTACTCTGCATGTTGGATTAGATTGTCACTAATGACTTATGTAATACAGCATCTTTTTCCAGTGAATGTTTGTTGCACGTGGAGACAGTTCCTTTAGCAGAAAACCTGCAAACTAAATAAAACTATACACTGAGTGTCCCTTGAACTCTCCTAGTGAGCTGGCACTGGGCTTTTGCTCTAAGCAAGTTTTTTTTCACTTTTCCAATGTTACAGGATGTGCATGAGGATGTCCTGGATAGGAATGCTTGGTAGAATAGTGTAGCTATTGCATTGCTAAATGGCCATGCCAACTAGAAACAGGGCAGCACATTGGGTAAAAATACTCACCAAGTATACTGTAGGCTCTTTATATGTCATCGGAAGATGTATATTCTATACACAATGCGCCTGCACAAAAGACTTCAAATTGTCGAAACTCTTCATGTAAAGAGTGTTTCTGTGGACACGAACTCTGACTACATATGAAAACCTGACAACTCATTACAAAAGGGGTCAGAATCATTGGTGAAACTCCCAATAATCAGCAAATATAAAATGGCATGTTTAAGGAAGACCATGAGGACAGTGGTCCGCGGGAGCTTTGGAATACCTGTGTTTTTCTGTGGCATCTCAGAAGCAGATTTGGGAGGTGGGGACGGAGCTGGTCTAACAATTATTAGTCTTGCTATTTGGTGCTACAAAAGGCTGTTGACACAGATCATTGGATTTCTGGCTCTCTACAGGTCCTTATGTGGAACTAAGTTGTCAATAGATTATTTTGAATGAGGGGAAGAAAGAATAAGATCCAAACCAGGCACCCTTTGTGTGTAGGGGAATGTTATGCTTATAAAGGCATGAGCTTCATTCACAATTCTCAAACTACTTGCAAGATCCTGTTTCAGCAGGATAAAGCCTGTGACTCATTAACGTAACATTTTTTTTTTCTAATCTAAAAAAAAAAAAATCTTAATTATGTTAGGTCTGGTATCTTTCAGAGAAGCTTTCTTAAGTGCCAACAGTCAATGTCAGTGAAACCCTGAGCACTCAATGCACATCGTGGCCAACAAAGTACAAATTCTTTCTGATGATCCCTTTCAAGGGCAGTGCATTGGGTCAAGATCTGGCTAAAAACTACTTTCCTTCTCTGTGGAAGCTGTGAGGAAATGAGAAGAAGATCATGATACTTCTATTCTACTGCAATAAGCTTTGCAGGTAATCTATCTGGCCATGAGCTAGCTGTTGTCATCTGAGAAAGAAGGATTAGATTTGTCTAAAAAATGTAATGTTTGCTTTTATAGCGCAACACACAAGTGAAATTCAGAGCTCGGTTTTGAGGAATCAAGCTGTCTGCTGCCAAGGTCACCAGTTTTTTCTAGGACTACTGGTTATGCAAGAGATCTCAGTGATGGTTACGAGACCATGGAGGTTGAGTGGTGGTTGTTTACTCTTTTTATGTTGTTGTAGTTTGCTCTTCCGTAAGTCAAAAACAACCAGAAGTATTGGATTGAAAATATTCTGAAGTCTGCTGCAGGGAATATGCTGGTTATTTAAAGAGTTAAGGATACTTTAATGAGAAATTGTATCAACAAGGGATAATGGTATAGAAATTCCAGGTGAAAACGAACTAAAGGGAGCTGTAACTTGCCCACATGTTCTATCCACTTCCAAACCATAATTTATCTGATGAAAGAAAGCCCCAGTGTGTTGTGTGCCATTCTCGGAGCTTGTGGTCTAAGTCTGGTTTGACTTGAGGGGAAAGGATTGACTTTTGTGTAACCTGTGTTGTAACATTTCCTAACAAGCATCAGAACTTGGGATAGAAGAAATAGAACCGGGTGCAGTGTAGTTTTGCTGTCCTAAACTTACTCAGAAGCAAGTATTTCTCAGGAGCCTGATGAAAATAAGTAAAAGTCATACTGAGATCAAGCAAAATAATCTGTCCTGACATCTTCATCTAGGGATACTTGAAATATCACAATATCTGAAATCCACTGGGGAAATGAGTCTGAAATGGCAGGGGTGTGCAGGAGCTGTTCTGAGAACTGGAGGAGGAGATCTAAAAATAAAACAATTAAAAAAAAAAAAAAGAAAAAAAAAAGACCAAAGCAAAGAAAGATGCTGCAGTAACTTAGCCCACTTGCTTTTGCATGGGTGTGGGGGAGATGGTAGGCAGCAGCTGGCTGCTCCAGAAAGCATGTTTTTAATAAGTCTTGCAAATCTTCAGGGAAGGAAACATCCATTTCAAAAAATTAGACCTGTAAGTGTTAATATTTTCTTTCTTCCTTTTTACTTCCTGCCATCATCAGAAAGGACCTCAACAACTTTCTAAGGTATCATTTTCTGAAGACCTGTTCGGTTCTCTGTGTACACAACACATTGCTGAGCCTGTCCTTCCCTTGGAAGAAACCAATTAGATATCTAAACATGACTAAATTCTTAATTGTAGGCTTCAATCTAGTATGAAGTATACTGCTGTTGTTATTTATTTGGACAGGGAGGGAAAAACACCAGTAATGGCACCTGCTGGCCATGCTTTTCTTGATGTACCCCAGGATAGCATTGGCCTTCCTGGCCACAAGGGCACACTGCTGGCTCATGGCATGAGACTCAGTTCTTTAGTGCTTGAAGATGTCCCAGAGCACACAGTATTGATGAGGGACCATATATGAGCAGTCTGGATGAAAGGTACCCAGAAAGGGTGGAATGTGATGTTGCTTCCTTATCATCCCCTGAAAATGTCTTATCCTTGCTCTTCTCTTCCATAAAGTGAGGAGAGCTCACTTCTCAGGTTCTTCAGCTTCTCCTGCATGCAGCCAAATCTGATATGAATGATTGTGATGTGAATGCCTTTGCTCTCAGGATTATCTCCAGATAATTTCATTGATTACTGAATGGATATCAAAGACCTTGGACAGATTGAAATGTTGTAACAGATGTCAAAGGTCCCAATACCATTACTAACTTTCTAACTCACTAACTTCCCAGTTTCCTACTGGACAAGAACAATGAAGATGCTGGGACAGTTTCTCTAACTTAACAGGGGCTACAAAGGTGGCATTGGAAGTGGGCTATATTTATTGTGTAAGTCAACCATGGTGAAGAATCATCCCTCTCTGTTGTAAGCTACCAGAACTAAACCAGACTTCGGCACCAGAAGGGCAACCATACCGTGGTTTGTCATCTGTGCCTTCCAGAGAGGGCAAGACTGATGAAGCTGGAGCTGTTCTAGACCTAAGGCAACCCAAATCCCCAAGTATAGCAGGCCACTGAGATTGGGTTTTCCAACTAGCTTAGATGCTAACCTTCAAGTATGGTGAATCCATTCTCAAGTCTAGTTTGGTAGAGGATATCAAAATGCTGGTATATGTATATTAAGATAACTGCTGTTTTCTCTGCTATCCAAATTCTGAGATATGTGACTCTTCTGAAGAAATCAGAATACTGAAGGCTATTCTGATATCAAATTTCTTAAGTGAGCTACAGGGTTACCCTAACAAAAGCAATCTCATTCTGCTCCAAATGATGGTCTATGGGTGCAGTTCATCAGTGCTCCTTGTGCTGCTCACCCAGGCAGAGGTTTATCCAGAGGCAGTGGTGAGTTGTGAATGGTAGGCAAAAACTCCAGGCTACCTTTTTTTCTCAAACAGTCTTTCACTTTTGACTCTTTAATAGCTGTATTTGTCCTGTAAAGTGCTGAAGAGATGATATATTGGTTTTTTTTCATTTTCACTCTTACTCATCTCTTCCCATGTGTTGGAGCAGCTGTCCTTTCTGTGGTGGGAAAGTATGCAGGCAACTATTGATCATACCACTTTTCTTTGTAGTAATACAGCAGACACGTTTCTTTGCTTTCGACCTGAAGCACATCCATTTTCTCCAATAAATCAGGTACTGCAGAGTATCCTTATGAGAGAAATCTTTACATTTGTGAATGAAACAGGACTTTAGAATAGATATAGAATTTCTGATAAGTGATCTCCAGAGTCCTATAACCATTTTGATGACTTCATTAGTGCCTAAACAACAGGGAGTGTCATGTGGGGGAAGGAAAAGGAGGTGGGAATTAGCTGGTAAGAGAAGTGATGTATCCTGCTAAAAACATAACCTGCCAGAATTGGCACTGAGGACCTCAATGTATCTTTTTTTCAAATGCCTCGTTCTTGTCAACCATATTAAGAGGGAAGCAAGACATTAAATCTGCAGTGGTAAGAGCCCCATGGAATAATAACAGATATATAAGCTGGTGCTGCCATGTATAGGAAGCCCAGCACCAGGCTTGACACATCACTGCTATGTGGCAGCAGTGGTTTGCCATAGTGCTCATTTGTGCTGTTTCCTTTGCTCCAGTGTTGAGTTCAGCAGGCATTTGACTTTTTCTTCCACTGGGGAGTGCAGGGAGAGGTCAGTGGAAGGGGGAGAGGGAAAATTTTCCTTAAACTCGGATGTGGGAAGATGTGTGGCATTTCTGGGAGAAACTGCAAAGGATTGCTACCTGTCCCTACAGTTCTTATTTTCTCCAAAGTGCAGTGCTTTCTCAGAGAGGAGCTAGTCCTGGCAGATTGTCAGAACAACAGAGGCGTTGGCATGTGAGATTTTGAGGCCAGCAGCACAGCATGATTCACAACAAAATCCTCAGCCCTTTCTTCCATCCCACCCTGTCAAAGCCAAGGCTGCTTCTCCTGCAGCACTGTCCTGCTGACAGCAGTGAATTTCTACTACTTAACATAGTAGCTTGCCACAGAAGTTGTGGTGCTCTTTGCTCTCTGGGGTTGCTTTCCCCTGGGGTGGGGTATTGGCCTCCTTGCAGCTGTCCTACTGCTTATTGTCTTTCCTGAATATCTGTTCCTAAGGGGAAAAGCTGGGTTATGCTCCGCACTTTCCAGAACCCTGGTGAGGACTGTCACAGTCCTTACCAAACTGTTGTGCTGATGTTGGCTGCAGGCAATGACTGACACATACACTGGGTGTCTTGTGGGACTGCTGGGACCGAAAATACTCTATTCTGTAAGCAGCAGAAGAGCATAGGACGTACGTCAAAGCATTCAGCATCCTTGATATTCCTCACTGAGATCCAGCAGTTTGCTAGTTTTCATCCAATTGTGGCAAAAAAAAAAAAAACAAAGCTGTGAAGAAAACGAATTTTGAAGATTCTTATTTAATGAACTCTGGAAATGAATAATGTAAGTGCAGTCTTATTTGAATACATCATTTTATGTGGTTCAGTCTGCTACAATGTTATTCAGAGAGGGGAGAGAGAGAGTGCATAAATGGTCTGAATGAGCAGATCAGAGGGTGAATGGATGAACCAATTGTTTTTTCGAGTGAATTTTTTAGACCTTTGTACAACCAAGAAGAAAAATTGGCAGTATACTGAATTTTAATTTTTATACAGAGGGTGAATTATGGGCTTGAATTAGTTGACTTGATTTGGTGTAATGCCACTGGCTTCAACAGAAAATTTACAGCAGCCACATACCGGCTCTATGGCAATTTGGTGGAACTGTGATGAGAAATGAAAGTTGCAGCAAGATTCCAATTTTCTGGAAGATCCCATAGTGACGAAAGTAGAATGTATGACTGACTCAGTGATATATTTCTTCTGTTAAATGCATTGTGTCTTTGCCATGATGTCTGAGTTTAGGCATTAGATAAAAACTAAGGTAGCTGTTTGGGACCTTGACTTACTGGGAGACTAGCTCAAACTTCCCATGAGTCATCTGCTAGCCTGGAAAGATTCTTACAGAATGGTCTTCAATTATTGTTGATATCTCAGAAGGTTTTTAGGATAGCTATTCATTTTAGGTTTGGGCTCCCTTGGAGCCCTTGGTAGATAGACTCATGATAATGAAAGTGCTTGACTTCATGGATAGATGACTCAAGTGCTTCCTTTTTAAAGAGTTTTTAAAATAACTTTCTTTAAATTATAGAACCTGAAGGATTCAAAATGTGAATGCATGTATAAATATGGTGTGTGTGAAAATGTGTGGGGGAAAAAAAAGACCTGTTTAAAAATGAACAGTCTAGGAAAATTAAACTCCTTGAGTTCCTACAGCAAATGTACAATATTTCCAAGTTACTTACAAGGAGAAAAAGTTCAGGCAGCCAACATCTCAGCCTTATCAAGGGGACTATTTATTATCAAGGCATCTTTCTAATCTGTGACTTGCAGACTTGTCAGAGGACTGAAGAAAAAGAAATGAGTTGTTGAGGTCCCAGAGCCTTGGTGTGGAACAAAGAATACTACTTAAGTTGGTCTCTGTAGCCCTTTCTGCCGTACCTTTGTGGCGCTATGCCTGATGCCTATAAGATAAGAACTTTGATAGGCAGCTTCTTACAGGAAAATCTTTATTGAGGCTGTTTTCACTCAATAAACCATACCTTGTCAGTGTTAAAGTATGCAGTTCCTGTGGGGCTACCAGCCAAGCTTCCTGGGAGGCAGATGTTAGTGGCAAGTGAATTTATCTAAAGTAAGATTTCTTCTGAAGCACGTATAATGAGAAGAAACTTCGCCTTTCATTTGCTTTTATGCTTGAGAGCCTATTTCACATAAGTGAAGTCTTTGGTGTAACACAATTTGTTATTCTTATATACGAGGCACAGATGCGGTCAATAACCTCACTTTCACAGCAAAGTAAATGATTTGCATCTTGTTTCAAGGTCAAGTCTTTCTTGCATCATTTCTAGATTATGTCTACAGTTTCCTTCGTTACAAGGGTTGAACTCCCTATGTATGTTATTACACAAAAGGACAGGAATTTAATTTTTAAACCAAGCCAGACACCTCTGTGAAATTGTTGGTACCCAGGTCCCTAAATATCTTTCAAAATCTGAAGCTGTGCAGCAGATGGGGAATCAGTATTTAAAGAGTAATTTCACAAAGGTTGTGGAGCATCTTTAGCAAAATTATTTCCTTTAGCACATAGTTGCACAGCAGAAAGAAAGCAGAGCCAGCATCTTGCACTTGGAAATCATGTTTACTCTCCCTCTTGTCACATCTTTCCTACACCTTTTTTTGTGTTGCAAATCCATCCAGTCCACACCATGATATGATGTGTACCAAACTAGTCATCTGCCTCTTATTGGCACTGTGAAGCAGGTCAGAGTGAACACCTCCATTTGTCCCATGGGACACTGAATATTACTTAGGTACTTAAGTGATTTTAATATAGATATAAACATCAAATACATTGAACAAGGATTCTTGGCTTGCAATACTAGTCCAAGATAATGTCAGAGGCTCTTAAAAGCAGGCTATTAATATGTCAGCCTCCTGTAATTGAACTCTCATCTATATATGCCTCTGAGGTTATGTGCAAATATAGTGGCTGCAGGTTGAGTCAATACCCTTGGAAACATGAAGGAAAATCCCATCAGCTATGGATGCTTGAGTATCAAAGATTAGAGATAATCCTGATGGGGACACTTGAGCCCTACATCATCTTTCAAGACAATAGTGCTGCTGCAGATTGTGGGTAATGTGTCAGGAATAAATGTGTGTCTAGAATGAGTCTCTAGCATTTCCTTTTTCTGGACACTAGGGACATGAGCAATGCACAAACAAGCCTGCAGTGTCTAGGAGGAGGAAAAGACTTTCTAGACAGGTGGAGCATATGAGTTTTCAAAAAACTGCATCTTCTGCTTAGTGATCAAACAATTGCCATATGGTGCTGTTTTTCCTATAGCACCAACATATTTAGTTCTGCCAGGGGAAATCTGGGGAACTAATTATCAGTGGCCATGTAGGATCTGGCTAAAATTGGAGTAAAACAGTGTCAAAGCAGAACAGCTTTGGCAAAAGGAAGCTGAATAGAAATGGAGGGAGCTGTGCTTCCACTCTGGCTAAGCCCAAGAAAGGGGTCTGGACAAGGTGGGGTCTGAAGTTGAGTGATAAAACCACCATACAGCGTGGGTGGGTGTGAGGGCAGAAGCTGTTCCCGCCGTGAAGGTCTGAGACTTCTAAGTTGCCATAGAACAGAAATATCGTGACAGTCAGTAGTTTCAGCCACTCTCCCTGACTTTAGAGGAGGTGTTCTCCAGAAGTGCAAAGGACTCTTGTCCTCTAAAAAGTGCCAGCTTTCTAATGGGGTTTCAGGCAGGCAAGGTAAAGACAAGTCAACCCAAGTTGCAAGGGGTCACTTCAGAGAAGGAGACCATGCTGAATTTGACCTATATTAATTTATAGAAAGTTGCCAGCTGCCAAGGTACAGGTGTAAAAAATAAATAAAATTGTTTTAGAACTTTTTATATAACTCCTCCACCAAGCTCCAAATCAACACCATTTCAGAGGAAATATGTATATAGATAAATAAAATTGCATATTACTGCTCTGATTCTCAGCTCTAAGACCAAATCTCATTAAGAGCTGTAGTAATAGCACACATAGCTAGAAGCAAAACTTGGCTAGGAACCCATTCACTTGTGTAACACCATTTTTCATTTGGGCACTCAAAGTTGCTGCAAAACATATTTTTGAAAATTAGCTTTTAAATATACAGTAGTAGTTTCTCCAGTGGCAAGTGTTACGTGGTGCATTTGCACTGTAATGAACTTTCTGCAGTACCTTAAATTTGTCTTATTGTCTATCAAGTCTTGCTAATGTTAATCTTATTCCAGTGCTGACTCAGTTGATGAGTATAATTTTGTGATGTAGGCAGCCCTAATTCGTGATCTGAGTTTTCAGAGTATCCAGAACCTTCCTCAAAAGCCATTTTGTGAGTGACTAAGAGAGTCATGAAAAATCTTTGGGTTTCGTGTTGAAAGTTACTCTATAAATGCAGAGAAACATTATTTGGGCATTACAAATGCAGGTTTAATATTGGTTTTACGAATACTTCATTAATAAGGTGACCAACAAAGGAACCATTTATTACCCCTGCACTTCTAACCGGCTTGTTGTGTCATATTAGGAAGCAAAAAAGGAAAAGAAAAAAAGAGAAACTTACAGCATGAGAGAGAGCCTGAAAGGGGGATGGAATCAAAAGGGAAAAAAATTTCAGGCTTTCTGCTCCAGTAGCTCATGTTGTAATTGTACTGTACTTCAAGTGACTTGAAAGCATCCATAATGCTGCATCCCCAGCACTGTAAGCAAACAAACTATTTTTGTGCAGCAGTCTGTAAGCTGCGCTTCAAGAAATATTTTGTCATCTACTGACAGACATTTAGGAAGGCTCAGCAAGGACGGAGCAAAGAGACTGGGCACTGGCAGGGTGAGGTGACTTTCCTCATCTTCCTTGCTGGATTGCATTCAAGGCAACCTGAGGAGGGGTCTTGCAATTTTCCTGGCATGGCCATCAGCATTTTAGAATGAACGGTTCAGCTGGAAGGGAACTACAGAGGTCACTGAGTCCAACTGCCTGACCACTTCAGGGCCAACCAAAAGTCGAAGCATATTACTGAGGGCATTGTCTAAATGCCTCCTGACACTGACAGGCATGGGCCATCCACCACCTCTCTAAGAAGCCTGGTCTGGTGTTTGACCACCTCATGGTAAAAAAAAGAAAAAAAATTGTTCCTCATGTCCAGTCTGAACCTCCCGTGGTGCAGCATTGTGCTGCTCCTACAGGTCCTGTCATGGGTTACCAGAGAGAAGAAACGGACACCTTCTTCTCCCTTAGAGAGTTAGTTATGTTTTAGTTGTTGGATCTGTCTCTCATGGGCAGTATCCTCTAAATCAAAGAAAAAACCATGAGCCCTTCTGCCCTAAAGTCACAAGTTGGCATTCAGGGTAGCTCTGTTTTCCTTTAATTTCTAAGTTGTTTTCATAACTTTGGGCTATGAAGCGGAGTTTATTGAAGTCTTATGTTCTTTTCCTCCCACTCGAGTTTCACAGGAGCTGTGTTTTTTTTCTGCTTTCTGCTCAAGATCAAATTGCTTCTCCCTGTGCCACTGAAAATGGTGTTTGCTGAGCTCCCTTCACACACAGTGCTTTCAGACTCGGGATGGGATCAGACCTTTTGAAGACTCTTCCATATTCCAGTTTCAAGGCTTACCTGCTTTTTAGCAAGCCAGCACTGCCACCAGTGAATTTCAGTATTGCTATATGCTTTCTCCCTACTTCTTGCTCTTTGTGAATGAGCTGTTGGCAAGCGCTCCTGACTGCAGCTCCTGATGCCTTAATCTCTCTTTAGGAGATAAGGAAGCTCCCTTTAGTGAGTCCCTGAAGTCCGTTGCTGCAGTGTCAGAAAGCTTGGTTCACTGCAGGAATGAAATGCAGCATGCAGAGGCAAGTTCTCTGAAGTGATGGTAGGGCTGATTTTGTTGAGACCTACCCTCACAGTGCCTTGCAGCATGATGCGTGTCCTGCAGCTGGTGGTCTGCTTGCAGCTGTGTAAGTATGTCTCAGCTCTGGTGAGGGTATGAATGCTAGTACCTAGGATAAACATACCCTGTGTCCTAAAAGCCTCAGCAACATACTTTCAGATGATGCAAAGCCAAACAACTTAGGCTGAGATCTTTAATACTTGTGTTATGCTGCTGACTGCAAGATCTTGGGGCTGGTTAGAACTGCAGCCTAGGAAGGAGCCCAGTGGTAGAGGACACCCTCTCCCTCCCAACAGTCTAGCCTGGAGAGGAGTTTTCCTCTGCACTGAGCAGAAGTCAAAATTATTCAAAGCAGGTTAGGTTTGACCTACATTTTGTCTTTGTACATGCAAGTTCTCCGCTTCCTGCATCTTTTCTAGTGGTGACCTTTCGTTCTTAGGAAGTAGAGAAGAACTGCTTTGAGGCATCTCTGTATGCTTTGTAAAGCAAAATTTTCCTTCCAACCTGAAAGAATAATTTGAAGATTATTTCAGTAACAGGAAATCCCACAGCTGAATTTAAAAAAAAAAAAAGGAAACTTGTTCTTATGAAATCTTCAAATATCATAGGATTACATCTCTCTTTAGGTTCTGACATTCGGGAAGGGATGATTGCCATTGATTTATCATATGTATCATATGTGCCATGTGCCTCAGAATAGGAGGTTTTGCCAAAGTCTTTCTCACCAGCAATCAAATCTCAGTGAGCGGAAAAGAACTGTGGTCTGCCTCACAGCTAGCAGGGGGAGGGAAGGGCAGCATGCTGGCATTGGAGATGTCATATATTGTGGCTGAGAAAAGTATGATAATTTTCTTTCAGCATTTTAATCACTAAACCTGAGAGCAGAGAGGTCATTCAAAGGATAAAAGGGGAGACCTGAAGAGCAGCATGTGATAGTCCAATGCAAAGCTGTGCCAATGCTTTTTTCTTTTTTTCCCTCCCTCCCTTCTGCTTTCTGGATGAACAAAAGTATGTCTAAGGGAGGCCTTGAGGAAAGCTGGTTGGGGTTCAACAGGGCATCTGACCTGGAACCAAATATCTGCATTTTTCAAGTGGCAAGCTGAGACTCAAAGGAACAGAGAGCCATTCACAAGCTCCAAATGATGCCTATATCCCTTGTACACTGCCCACCATGCTTCTCTTAGCCTGTGCTTCCCCCCAAGCTGCTCTAAGTCTTCAGATGATAGAAATAATGGTCTGGGGAGACCTTTACTTAAGGTGAGCACAAGCCTGAGGCCTTGAGCCTCTTCCAAGCATTACTGTGCCACTAGTGGTGCCAGTTGACTTCATTATGACAAGTGCACAGTACCTCTTGCATAGTTCATAGGAGTTGCTAGCACTGCTTATGGGCAATATCATGGCATTTCAAGGAGGTGATCTACAGGCGGTGACTAGGCAGCTCAGTATTCATCTATGAGTCAGTGTGAAGGAAGTATGTGCCGTTTTGCTCTGTAATTACAAAAATGTGGGTTATTGTCTTTCTCGGTAAGGAAGGGGATGGAGAAGATGCAAGTGAATGTGGACACAAGTGACTGCTTTTAGCAACTTGCTCACTGCAGAGCCAGCTGTCTCTGTGGTCACACAGCATGCATTGGCTGATGTCATGGTGTTTGTAAGCGTTGTTTGTCACAGCTGACAACCTGCAGAGGGAAACAAAAACATTGTGTGGAAAACCATAGATGTCTGCAGGCAGCAACATCTCCAGTAGGTCTGTCTGTAGCAGGAGTCAGCCATAAAGCTGAGCTGACCTATTTTATCTTGCTGGCTTCTGACACAGGCACAATGTTATCCAGTCACAAATCATTTTTGCGAGGGCACTTAACATCTGGTCACATTTTGTTGGCTGGCCCTGCTTGCCTTCCATTACAATACCTGTCTTACGTAGGTAAACTCAGCTGAGCAGTCACAAATACCTCAGGGACAGAGAGCAGCCTGACCTTTTCAGTGGATCTGCTTCTTTCGTTTGAAGGATGTTTGAAGGTTACCAAGTCAAAGGAAGGAGAGGGCAAGAAATGTTTTCTGGAGTCCAGCCCTGCACAGTGACGTGAGGCAGGGAGCCTGGACAAAGCCCAGGGTACAGCTCTAGATTGTCACAGTGCTATGAAGGCTGAGGTAGAGTTACCTGTGAGGCCGTGCTTCTAGTGTATTGCTACTTCTGGGCACTTAACGGCTGGTGTTCCCATGTCTGCTGTGTGTGCGTCTTTCCTTATTTTCAAAAAAAAAAAAAGAAAGGAACTAAGGAACTAGAAATCAATAAGCTTTATTGTGTGACATCGCACTTCACACCCACAGGGAGCTGAGATCTTTTGATTAGTTTTACTTTTGTGGACTAGCAGAGCAGTAAAAGATTGAATACCTGGGCCAGGCACAAAAGGGCAAAGAGCATTTGCCAGTGTTTTGGTTTTTTCCTCTGCCACATGGTGATTGTTGCAGCCTCTGTTTCTGCTCTGGAATCTAATGTCATCTTACTGCTCGAAGAGTTGGTCTTTCGCATCTGATTCCTTTGGGGCTAGCCATGTCCCTGTCTGTTTCAGGACTTCTACCTTTTCCCATTGTTTATCCCTTTCACTCATGTCCCATCACAAGTTTTCAGCCCTGCTGATCCCATGAACATGGCCTAGAAAATAGTCTCCTCATTTATGTTCTAGCCCTGTTCAATTTTCTTTTCCCTCCTGTGCTACCTCCTGCTTCTGATCATCTGTGCTTGGATTTTGCGTTGTGCCCTTCCTGTGTCCAAGTTGTGCTGGATCATGAGCAGTCAGCACAATTCGTTTGCTGTGGAATACAAGTTGTCAGCAGATTGTTCTTGTTTAATACAAAACGGTGGAATTCAATGTAGTCAGTGCTGCCACTAATCTTTGTGCTATAAACTCTCCCACTTGGTGGTTTTTACTTGTGTAGCATCTCCTTGTCCCTCTTTAGTGGTTGGCACATGAGCAGAGATTTATGAACTTGAATCACTAAAATAGCTTGTAGCATAAATGGGCTTGCTATTAGATGTTGTGGTTAACCCCTGGTGATCATCATCCAGCTTGGAATATCAAGTTTCAGTTGCAGAGAAATAGCATGTCAGTCACTGTTGATATCAGTCTCTGCAGTCCCACTGAAGGCAACACAACTACGCCATTTCACACCACACATGGTGTGTGCCAGTCTTATCTGGCATCTATAGCTCTAATAAGAACATACGCTTTGCTAAATTAAGAAGGAGTATTTTTGTGAGTTAGTAGAAGCATGCTAAGCATTCTGACTTATTTTAAGGATGTGTCTTAAAAACATTAAAAGGGGCATGAAATAATATATAATTTAGCACTGTGGCGACTGTCAAGTGTTGTCATGCTACTGGAATCACATGTAATACACAGGCTGCCAAGAGGCATCGCTAATAGAATTTGCATTAATATACAAAGCTTCTTTAAAAATTAATTAGCCAAAGTAGAGCGATGTGTGCTAAGACTCTCAAATGAGAGAGACACATTGAAGTAGTAGTGAAAGAAGCAGTCCCAAAGCTGCTTGCAGTGACGAGGGCAGCCAGGTACACTGCCCCAGCTGTTCCCTTCTGCCCAGATGTGTGCAGGATGATGGGGATGCAGACATAACCTGACAGCATGAAGCACTGCTGTGGAAACTTTTGAAGGAAGTCATAGGTTTGGCCTGGACCCAGAGACTGTTGTGCTGCTGCTGAAGGCTGCTGCACTGCAACTGTAAGCTGGAAAAGCTGTAAAGAAATACAAGGGACCTGTTAAGGCACTGAAAGAAAATGTGATCTCTTCTAATATTTTATTTCCACCTTTTAGAAACACCAAACTAGGTGGCACCAGCACTCTGCAACTTATGCAATGTGTCGGTCACACGTTTGTATGAGTGTATGCTGAAGGCAAACACACTGCAGAATATTTGCATAGGTCACAATGTCCAGTATCAACAGTGAGACGCTGCAGAGCTCATCAAGTGATGATATCCTCACTCCATAGCCAGTCCCTTTGTTTTTGTGTTCATCAGTCTGCAGACACAACAGCAGACTGCCTAGTTGGGATGTTGTAAACTTGCTTGAGTTCATATGTTAGCAAGAGGCATGCACCTTTAATGCCTGACACCTTCATTTGCTTCATGCTTTTTCTTCATAAAGTGGCTGGAGATGGATTTTGCTATTCTATATGGGGGAGACAAAGCAAATGGTTGGTTACCTTTTGCTGGAAGGTGATGGTATTTGTGCTAGCACTTTGGCAGGTTGTGATCAGCTCTCCCTTAATACCATAGCTCGGTTTGGTCTGAGCCATGGTGTGGCCCTTAAGAGAGATCTGGCCTCATTGCCCACTGGCATCCTTTGCATCTGCCAAATTACAAGAAACAGGCCCAAGGTGCCACTAGCAATGAGTTTCTCAGCCTCTTTCCTACCAAGAATTTCCCTCTGCGTACAAATATTTTCTTTCCTTACTACCTGTAAGTGAATGCTCACTCCTGCTATCTATTAAAAATATTCATAATTCCCAGCCTTCTCATATACTGTCACCTTGAAATATTTATAAGCCACAATCCTGTCCCTTTTGAGTTGAGACAGTGCCATCATTTCTATTGCAGTCACATATTCCTCAGTGCCTTATTTCAGGGTTTGTAACTTGGCAGTGGAAGTTTGGTCTGGGCTGGAATTTGGAAAGTGAAGTTTCAGATTGGGAGCAATAAAAAAAATCAAATATATCCATTAGCTCTTAAGCTTACAGAACAGCAAGGGAAATGAGCTTTTTTTGCTGCTGCATGCTGGTTTTGGTAAGTTAGTTTTTGTAAGTGAAATGAATTTCAAGCAGTGCAACCTTTCTGCCTTTGCTGCAGCTGCCATTCCCTTAGCTTCTCCATCTGCACTGTGCATGCAGCCTGGAGAGGAGAGTGCGTGTTCAGGCACTGCAGCTACTTTGGTGGGCAGCCAGGTTGAGCCAGAGAGCTGCTGGCCAACACATGGCTGAAGCCTGTGAAAGCTGCCCCTTGAAGGATGCATCCTGCAGTCAGAATCTACCTCTGGTCAGCACTAGCAGGCTTTTTCTCTCTCTGTGTGGATGAAGAAGGCAAGGCATAGACCTTTTTGTTCCCTTTTTATTTTAAAGGAGCTTATTACCGTAAGACCTGACGTATTTAATGAGCCTGTGTTTTTCTGATTCATCATTTCAGCTGTTTATTCATATGGCCGTCTGGGTTACTTTCCCTCTCCACTCCCCAGGAAGTCATGTTATTGGTGATAAGTGCTCAGCCTGCCACTAGCGTCAGAGGACTTGGTGCACAGATTGAGCTCAGGGGATGTGAGCATCCCTCGGGAGGTCTGAGGGGGTGGCTGGCAATAGGAAAACACCTACGCTGAGTTCTATGGCAAAATCAGACCTAAACGCTTTCTCAGTGAGTAGGTAACTCAGAGAGTTGCTGACCAGATGCATTGAGGAGCAGGACAGGAAGGTAGAACATGGGGAGGATGTCAAAGGATCCTGATTTCCATCCTACAGGGGATGAACTGGTATCTGGAACATGATTAGAAGCTGTAAAAATGAATGTTGAGAGCTGGGCTTCACCTGCTGGGAAACAAGGAGTGGAATCTGGCTCAACCCATCCCCAAAAATGCACTGAGAGCACTGGAGTGGGCCTGAGGAGCAAAATGAGTGAAGGAACTCTAAACTTAGAAAGATTTTGCCTTTATATAAAAATGAAAATAGGTATGTTTCCTGCCTTTCTTTGCCTCTGCTGGAGGAAATGTTGTTCTGGTGACTACCTCAGGAGCTCCCTTTGCTGTATGCCTTTGGAGTCCTGCTCCCCTGGCCAGCATCACCTAGGCAGAACGGGACAGAGGAGGGCTGGCTCTCCCACCACCCTGCTCCCAAGGTGGGAACTCAGGCTACAGCCAGGAGCTGGGAATTGCTGCAACTCTGAGGTTTTGGTGCAGGACTCCCCTGGGTCACAATTCAGATTGCCCCAAACAGCTTTCAAAGCCAAGAGCCAGGAAGTGCAGATGTGGTTCGAGCAACAGCAAGCAACTTCTCCTTGTAGTGATGGCCCTGCTGAGATCTGGGGAAGGAGGGTTTGGGAGGATTGAGGGGGGCTGGCAGCTGGAAACAATGAGAGAGTGAAAGGAAGTCTGAGGCTGAGACTCAGGGGATACCTTTTCTGTGAGAGAAGGATCAGGTTTTGGGACAGGGTAGCACATGCTCAGTGCAGTTTGCTCAGGATGAGTTACGGAAAGGGAGTGGTGTGTGAGGCACCTGCTCCATGCTGCTGCTGAGGGTATTTATCTTGGTTCTGTGCTGTCTTCCATTTCCCCAGAAGCAAAGCCAGTCCCATAAGGCCTTTCTTTTTCTCACTTTCCTCCTGAAGCATGATTGTTTGAAAAGGTTCAGGAATCACGTATTTGGGAGATAAGCTTCCAAGGGAAAGCAGCTTGCAGAGCAGGGCACACCAGCCTCCGTGTCTGCTACATGCTGTGCACAGAGGCTGAGTCAGGAGCACATTGGGAAGTACTGATCTGATGCTGTGGAAAGTGCCTGCAGCTCCACAGCTGGGGATCTGAGCTGGGGGCTGAAGCAGAAGCAAAGTATGCTCACGGGGCATTTAGAGTGTTGTCTTTCCCTTTGTTTCCAGTAGTGTGAATTGCTCAGCCTGAGATTCTGCCAGCTACCAGGTCCTATGTTCAGCCATGCTGGACAGACCAGGCTTCCTGGCAGTGAGGAAAGAGCAAGTCCAGAGTCTTGCCCCATGTCTGGAGCAAAGCTGCTGTGTACCTGGGGAAATCCCAGTGCCTCATAGTGAGGCCCCATGCTTCCAGGCTATTGCAGTACAAGGGATCCAGCAATGTAATGAGCAGGAGAGAGACGAGGTCAACAAAAAGAGCAGGTATGCGTCTCTAAATTATATCCTGGTCCTTAGTTATATCACTGACTAAAACAGAGGTTGAGTATTATGTATTCTTTTATTATTTTCCCAGGGTCTCAGCAATGCTCCAGACCCTGAAGCATCCAAGCGGACAGGGGCTGCATGGTCCTGGCCCTCCTCTGCTTAAGAGTTGGCAGCAGGCTTTGCAGCTGGGACTTGAGTCTGTGTGCTAGCTGAAACCCCAATAACACTTCCTGTTGAGTCAGTGTCTCTATGGGAGCATTTTCCAATATAACTTTGGTACTGTAAATACCGGAGATATTTACTTTGTTTCAGGGGAGTGAGATCTTCAGTATTCCAGTATGCTATTTATTTCCTTAGCTTGGCTTAGCCTTTATTGGCTGCGGGTGGCTGGGCAGGGCAGGCAGGCAGCAGTGGATTTCTGCTCGTTTTCTCTCTGATATGTGAGGTATAACCTGCACAAGAAAATAGCTTTGGAAGAGACTGTCTGCAAGAAGCAGGACTGACACTGGGTGTGACAGAAGTCACAGAAATATTAAAATATTAAAAGCAAAATTACACTGAAGGTGTTATCCTCAACTCACCAACAATTTTCTCTCTCTAAAATGACCTGATGAATACTTGTAGCATGAGAGACTATCATAGACTGGCTTAGGTTAGAAGGGATCTCAAAGCCCACCCAGTGCCAATCCCCAGCTGTGAGCAGAGCTGCCTCTCACCAGCAGAGCTGGGATGCCCTCCAGGGATGGGGAACCCACAGCTCTCTGAGCAGCAGTGCCTTCTGACATCTAACCTAAATCTCCCCTATTTTAGTTTAAAGCCGTTCCCCTGTGTCCTGTCACTGTCAGACTGTGTAAAAAGTCAGTCTCCCTCCTGTTTATAAGCTCCCTTCAGTTATTGGAGGGCTGTAATAAGGTCTCCTCAGAGCCTTCTCTTCTCCAGGCTGAACAAGCCCAGCTCCCTCAACTTTTCTTTATAGGAGAGGTACTTCAGCCCTTTGATCATCTTCATAGCCTGTGGACCTGCTCCAACAGCTCCACATTTCTCTTGTGGTGGGGGCCTGGATGTGGCAGGACCCCCTTCAGGTGGGACTTCACAAGGGCAGAGCAGATGGGGCCAATCCCCTCCTTCCCCCCACTGGCCACCCCACTTTTGATGCAGCCCAGGATACTGTTGGCCTTCCAGACTGCAAGAGCACACAGCTGGCTCACATACAGCTTTTCATCCTCTGGAACCCTCAGGTGCTTCTCTGCAGGGCTGCTTCTCAGTGAGTTATAACCTCCCAGTGACTAATATGAGGATCTCCTAAACAGGGTATTTGTCAAATACAAATGCTGCCATTGAGGCACACGTTGGCTCAGACATTTTTGCAGCAAAGCACCAAGCTTAGACTTGATCTGCCCACACAATGTGCTACTGTGTTGATCTTATGTTAGCCCCAGCCATTCTTGGGCTCTCGCAGGGCTAGTGAAGGCGAATGCAGGCCAAATCCTGCCTGTAGCATATGATGGGGGTGTGCTGCCAGTGACTGGGTGCCACCCACTTTCTCACCAGAAAAATTTCTCCTGAAACACATGGCTGAAGCAGGAAGGGGTCCTGGGCCGACCTATGTGAAGCCAAAATATTGCACAGACGCCAGCAATGTACCCGCTCACACAGGGACCCGGTGTCATTGCCAGAAGGTGAATCAGGTCTGTCCCGCTCCTTAAATTTAGACTTGTCAGCCCTCATCTCTCTCTGCAGCTTTGTGAAGCGCAACAGGATCCAAGGTAGTTACAAAACAATGTCAAAGGTGTTAAAATGATTACCATAGAAATACATCTGTTTTCTGCAGCACTGCCTTGAAATGCCACAGAGCTGCAGGAAACCAGAAGGATGGCACCCGGCTGCTGGAGCATGTCTTGTGTAGATGTGGAGAACAGAAGCCTGCCGAAATGGTGAGATTTTCCTTCCTTTTCAAATTGTAAGTTTATAGAATTAGAAAAAAGCGATTCTATTTCCCATGTGATGCAGATCGCAATCTGGCTTCTAAATCCCTCTAACCTGGTTAAGGCCTTAAGAGTTCCAACAATTGAAAAATATGAGTTTTTTCATATAAATATCTTAGCTTAATGTCCCCAGTGCAGTGAATAAAATTAGGTGCCTACATCTTTTCTCAAGGAATTCAAATAGCTCAGCCTGTAGGAACCAATCAACCCTAGCAAAGCCTTTAACACGTCTACGTGTGTAAACATAGTTTACATATATATAAAGCTTACATACATATATGTAAATACACTTTTTGTATAATATAACAGTTTACAGCTGATCTTCAGAGGTGTTTTTTTAAAGCTTTTTATGATGTGTAGCTGTGCAAACAGCCTGATCTAACTCAGACAGTTTAGAAAGATGTCTGTTATTTTCATTGTCCTTTGGATCACACCTTTGCTAAAAGCAGGTGAAGATCAGGCGTGTGGATGGTAATTGCAGAGATACGGCTCCATCTGTGTGTGATAAAATTTTCTTTATATCACATACAGGGAAGTGTGTTAGTGTGGAATATAGAGATCCGGCACTCTGATAAAGGCATATGGTGTATATTTTCCATTGTAAGTACTGCAATTTCCTGAGGACCATAGACCTTGGGGATCCACCACCCCTTCCAAGGAGAGAGTACTGAGCTTCCTTGAGTGGAGGAGACTGTGGTCACCTAACTCCTCCCATACCAAATTATCCACAGCCCTTTGAACCTCGGGGTTAGAGCCCCATGGGGTTTGGCCTCAGAGCCTGGTGCACCCAACACGTCTGCAGAGCATGGCCGTACCCAGAACAGAAGAGACAAGCTTCCTGGGACACAGGGGACATAGCACTGGCATGAGCAGCAGTGAGTGATTTTATCACTCTTCACGCTTTCCTTTCCCTGCTTCCCAACTCTGTGGAGTCGAAAAGGTCAGACTACTTAAGAACACAAAAGGAAGTGCCACGTGTAGTATTTGTCTTTGCAGAAATACAGCATAATGGTGACTGTTAAACCTGCTTATTTCTGTGCATCAACAGTCCTTGCAAAATAATGTGGTAACAGAATATATCTAGAAGCAGATGGTGAAGCAGAAAGTGAGTGCTGGAAAGTGGCTGAATGCTGCAACCGGAGCACCGTGGGCAGGCCTATGCCAAACCTCAGGCGAGGAGCTGTGGAGCTGTGGGTGTCCTGCAAGTCTGGGGCAGAGCCCATGGGTGGAAAGCAGGAGCCTTGGCCTGTGGAAAGAGGAATGAGGGTGAGGAAGAGGTGACAGCTCCTGTAGGGATGTCCCTGCATCCTGTGCCACCTGCCCTCACCTCCCTGGTAGAATGCTGGCCAGACCAGGCAGTACTCCCTGAAACCCCAGCCCAGAGGAATGGGGTTGGTTAGTGCTGTTGCAGACTCCAGGTAAATCCTGCTGGCCTCATCTGTTGGTATGAACTTGGTGGACCCCGCTGTTATAATGTGTGATTATGTTGGCCACTTGACACATCTGGGTTATTTTGAGAGTTGGAATTACAGGTATGATCTCAGTTGGCCCACGGATGCATTTGCATTTTATCAGCATAAATGTAAATTGTAATCTGGCCAGTGAGGTGAATCTCTGCATGTGTCCTGGTGTATGCAAAGGTACAAGTTTCCTTGAGACATTCCTCATTGTAGCTATGGTGTGGGTTAACCCCAGCAGGCAGCCAAACATGAAACAGCCACTCACTCACCTACTCGCAGTGGGATGGGGAACAGAACTGGAAAGGTAAAAGCAAGAAAACTCATGGGTTTGAGATAAAGTCAGTTTAATAGGTAAAGCAAAAGCTCTGTGTGCAAGCAAAGCAAAATAAGGAATTAATTCACTACTTCTCTTTGGCAGGCAAATGTTCAGCCATTTCCCGTAAAGCAGAGCTCACCATATGTAACACTTACTTGGGAAGACAAACACCGTTGCTCTGAATGTCCCCTCCGAGTTGCTCCTCCTTTCCCCTAACTTTCATTGCTGTTAAGGGGTTAAGTACAAAGTCACGTGGTGTGGATGGAGTATCCCTTTGGTCAGCTCTCCAGGCTGTGTCCTCTCCTCATGCACCTCTAGCCTCCTTGCTGGCAGCTCAGCATGAGAAACAGAGGTCTTGATGCTGTGTGGGCACTGCTCAGCAACAACTAAAACACTAGTGTGTTATCAGCACTGTTGTGATCACAAATACAAAACGTGGCACCGTATGAGACATTGTGAAGAAAATTAACTCAATCCCAGCCCAAACCAGTACAATCTCCACCCTTTATTCCTTACCATTTGTGTTATGATTGGGTCCCACTGTATCCAGAACATCCTCATTAACAGCCACCCCCTTCCTATCCTGTGATTGATATGCAGATAATGTGCTGCTTTGCTCTGTTGTTGTGTTGAGTTGCAGGGCTCCAAAGCCAGCTTTTGTTGGTTTACTGCTGCACTTGTGCTGCTTCTTGGAGACTTGAGATAATTAATGATTGCTTTTTGAAGGTCACAAAATTCTCGCTAATTTGTTTTTTCTTATGGAAAAATACTAAGATATATGATCTCAGTATGTGATGGTGGCAGAGGAAGAGCTATCGACAGAAATAGAGAATACTCCTGAGGATGCTTCCTAAGCTGGCAGCTGAAAACTTGTCTGCTGAGCTCCCTTTTGGGTAACCGGAGAAGAATGGCTGTTAGCAATGGGAATTCAAAACTGTACCCAAGAGCGGTGCCTAGCACTCTTCATCCCGGGAGGGAATACCAACTGGCTGCTTGTTTTAGTGAAAGGAAGGCAAGAAAAGAAGGCAACTGTGGGAAGGAAGAGGCAGATGCAAGAGGGAGAAACATACGGTGCTGGAAATGATGTAGTGGAAGCACCACTGAGAGCGGAGGAGAAAACCAGAACAGCGTTCATCTTAGGAAAGCAATGGGAACCCAGCGTGAGATGCGGTTCTGGAGGAGGGGAAGGATGGATGCAGTAGAGAAGAGGAGAAATGAGACAGGCCAGATGGGTTTCAGCTGCTGCAGTGAGAGAGGAGGGCACAAAGGATTAAAGCAGTGCCAAGGGAAGATAAAAGCAGGTAGCACAAACTGAAAAGTCTGTTCTCCATCAGAAATTACAGCAGGAAAAGGCCACTGTTCTTTTTTCCACCCAGATGTGCTAGAAAATGGAGAATGAGAGCCTCATGGATTTTATTTCACAGTTTGACCTGAAAACTCTAGATTATTCCCAAGCAGCTTGCAGTGTCAGGGCTGAGCGTGGGGGTTGGTTTTGTTAAGACTCTCTCATTTCTTGTGCTGTATGCACATCTGTGATTATTTAGGGGTAAAAATAATTCAGTACAAATATAGTTGTGTCTGTCTTTAAGAAATCAAAGTTGTTGTGATGCCTGGGGCTGTGATGGAGAGAGCGTTAGAGATGCACAGGCAGAAAGCTGCCGCTGTAGGGAGGCAAAGAAATCCGGAGTTAAATAAAGCAACGCACTCCAGCACACACTTCCACCCAGCCCCTCTCCACCACGCTCGCACTACATCAGTGCATGCTCCCCGCAGCCCCCTCAGATACATTAATTAGTGCGACAGCCTAACAATGAGAGCGGAGCATTGTGTCCTGGCGGCGATAAGCCAAGCCTTACTGCCTGATCTAAGGCAGGCTTCTTTCAGCCGCTTTCACAATAACGGGTGGAAGCGGATGGCGGAAAAAAGGGGAAGCTGGGATCTCTCCGTAGGGAGACGGGAGGCTGCGCGGCGCTCACTGCGTGTGGCGCAGCAGTGCGAGCCAAAGCGCAGACATCCCCCACTGGAGGAGAAGCAGCGAGCTCTCCAGAGAGCTCCTGCCGCAGCCTGCTGCTTTTAAAGTCTGGTCAATAAACATTAGATGCAATGGATGTTTCTTTGTCGATCCCTTGATCTGAACTTCGGTTGCGCTGGATACTAGCCAGAAGCCGTAAAATGCTTTTGTGCTGGTTTATTAAAGAGGAACTTCAATTACCTTATTAAGAATTGACCGTTTTCTCCCAGTATATGAAAATCAAAATCTGTCAGTGCAGCTCAATGATGATTTCTCATGTCTTGAAGAGGAAAAGGCCCAGCTCTGCTGGGATGTCCCAGAGCACACCGGCTCTCCCAGTACCACCAGGTGTATTGGTGTCTCCTGCCACAACGTCTCCTGTCTGTGGATACTGTCTGTCTATGAGTGGGGTTCAGAACAGAGCAAAAATGTTCTTGAATGAAAACCCAGCTTTGAGGGCTAGAAGCCAAGCACTGAGCCCCTGTTTGGGACTTGGTTAGAGGTTAAAAGCAACCATAGGTTAAGACAATGATGAATTTGGAGGTGCTCCATTCCGAGGACTTGCCAGAGGCACTGCTGAGTCTAACACCTATAGAAATGGGGAGATTTACACTGCCTTCCTCACCTGCATACAGAGGCTGAGCACAATTGGTATGTGCAGCTCTAGCAACATCTTTTGCCTTCCTCAGGGCATCATCTGTAAAAGCATCGAGGTTGCTTGGTGCATGCAGTTGAGGCTGCAGGATTTGAGAAGCAGACATACATGGCCAGAGAGGTGAAGAACAGACAAAACCAACCCTGACCATTTGTCGTTTCATGCCAGACCGTGAACTGGCAGCTTGACTACTTGGAGGGAGACTTCATTTTGTGAGCGTGGCCAAACAGCAACTTGTATAAATGAAGGAGAAATGCTGCTGAGCAGTTTGGTGTTTTATGGGCTTCACGAAACCTTCTTCTTTGTAGACAGATTCTTGTCCTTCAGATGCTGAAGCAATCTGGCAATCTGCTTGTGACAAATCAGCTTTTTATTTATTTATTCATTTATTTATTTGGTTGTTTGTTATTAATCCCACTAAGCCAAATGGCGTAGATTGTACTGAGGGGGATACTGCTAGTTGCTACTCAAGTAAGACAAGCTAATGAAGTCTTGGAGTGAGCTGGTGTTTCCCAGCTACTAATCCACCTCCTAAAGGAATTGAGTTAGTAGATCACCTTCCATTCAGCCTTACAGTATTTGAAGGGAGCTTATAAGCAGGAAGGGGACCGACTTTTTACACAATCAGATAGTGATAGGACAAGAGGGAATGGCTTTAAACTAAATGAGGGGAGCTTTAGACCAGATTTTATGAAGAAATTCTTTACTCAGAGGGCAGTGAGGCCCTGGCACTGCTGCCCAGAGCTGTGGATGCCCCATCCCTGGAGGCACTCCAGGCCAGGTTGGGTGGGCCCTGGGCAGCCTGAGCTGGTGGGGGCAGCCCTGCCCATGGCTGGGTGTTGGAGCTAGGTGGGCTTTGAGGTCCCTTCCAACCCATGAGATTCTACAATTCTCACCTGAAACCAAGCACCGTGACTCAAACAGGATGTCTCCCTTTGCTCTGTTGTTTTGCAGCTTAGATTATTAAAACAACTCATTTTCAAGGATCAAAGCTTATGTCAGCTTAGAGAATCCACCCACAGCACAAGCTCTTCACCAGGGGTTATATGGCAGAGTAAGAAGTGTGGGATGGCAGAGCTGGCCCAGGGGTGTTGAACTGGCTGCATTACCTGCTCTGGGGCTGCTGTCACCTGCTACTTTCCACAGAGCTCCTCAGCAATATTCTAGATCTAAGTTAGCCTCAGTCCTCTGGTGGTCGCAGCCAATGCTCTTCCTTGTGCAGCTCCGAGCTGTGGGTCCTGCTCTAGGAACAACCTCTGAGTGGCCGGGGTGAGCTAACGGTAATAGCAACAGGAGCCACGGAGTCTGTAAAGCAAAATCAATGAGGCAGGATCTAAAAGCTGTACTAAATAACTCCTCAATAATCATAAATCTCATTACCAATGGCTCTCAAGCTGCTTTATGATGGAAATGAGGCCTTCGCTTTGCAGAGGGGGAAATTCAAGCATTGAGGAACAAAGTGATTGTTCCTAGAGATGCAGGAGGGAAACAAGGGGCTGGATGTCTGTGTCGATACATTATCTGCAGGGCTGCATTGCCTCCCTCCCTCTGCTGAGCAAAGCCACATGCGAATAGCCTGGCTGGTGCTGGTAGGCTCCCAGCGGGTGTTTGGGAAGCACTTCCCTTTGGGCTCCAGAGCAGGCACAGGGCTCTCGGGCTGCCTCTGCTCTTCCCCAGAGTCCTGTGTGCGCTCCAGGCAGGCAAGAGGTGGTCTGGTCCTTTCTCTGAGCTGCAGGTGGGAGTTTGGGGCTATAAGCAGCCATAGGTGCATCAAGGCTAAGTGTTGCAGGATGGCTTCTGCAGGTGCAAGGAGAAAATCAGATGGGAAATCATAAGTGTAGGGATGCAGTTTCAAGACAGAGACTTTAACCCTCATCTTACCTTTTTTTTTGCCATTCTTGTCTGTAAATTGGTTAAACCAATATTTACTTCTTGCAAGGCAATGAGGATGAGCTCCTAAAGCACTGTGGTGTGATTAAACAAGAAATACTACCCCGAGTGATGTGCTTTATGGCTTCAGGGTTTCTGTCAGGGACAAAGAGAAAGAAAACACAGGCTGTGCCTGCGCTGGCATTTTAAAGAGGATGAGTGAGCTTTTGCAGCAAAAATCTGACGCTTTGGCTCATCGCAAGGGCTCTCCTCTGCCTTGGCTTTGCATCAGCAGAGGGCGGCAGAGATTGGAAGAAAACACCACGACAAAAATCCTGCAGCAGTGGCCAGCGAGGGGAGGGGGGCAATTATTCTTGCCACACATTTGCGTGAGCCACCTGCATGTTGCTTGGGGAGAGCGTGTCCCCCAGACCCTGCTGGTCTCTTTTCAGCTCAGCAGCCCAACTGAGAGCTCAGCCCTGCATTGCTGATGGACTTTGAAGGAACGCAAATGTACTTCTGTCCTTTTGGCCTGTGCTTTGCAGTGGCATCTTGGTGCTGTCAGCAGGCTGGCAGGAGGAAAAGACAGTGGTTAAATATTTGCAAGGAACAGAAAAAGCAATTCACAATGACATCTGAGCCCCGGGCTTTGCTTTGAGCTGCCAGGAAAATAGAGCGTGCAAAATACTCTCAGTCCCTCCTGCCCAGCGGAGGGAAAAGCCTCGAGGAGGGACCTTTCCCCCGGCAGCAATTGGGATTCATGGTGTGTTGGCAACGGACCCTTTCCCTCTTTTGGCTGCGGCTGCCTCCGTGCAGAGCTCCAGTTCCTGCTTTCCCCCCTGCAGTCACAGCCCGAGGGTTAAAAAAGCACAGCAGAGACAGCTTGGGCCGCTCACACACAGATTCCTGCCCACCCTCTGCCCAGGGACCGTCACCAACAGCAGTCCCCCACCTGGATGAGAAGCTTCCTCCACAGGAAGCTTCTCACCGTCGCCTTGGGCTGAGTCTGCGCACATCTGCAGCAGGGAACAAATCTTCACAGCAAGGGAAAGCACGCAGCGGCAGCAAGTGCCACAGCGCATCAGCATCACCCCACTGCTCAGGCTGCTGCACATTGCTCTCGGGGGGCACCGCCCAGCATCATGGCCCGGTGCTACCAGGAAGCAAAGGGATAGCACTGGGTAGCAATTGCCTCTGCTCTGCTGCGGTTACCTCAAGCACAGTGGGGTTGCGGATGGGGAGACCTACTTGCTGGACTGTAGCTCTGAGAACAGGATTATTAGGGCTCCAATTATTTGCATTGTATGACATTTAGGATCATTAGTTTAAATTGTAGCTTGTCATTATTAGAGGCTGCAGCAGAAGGAAGGAACCAATATTTGCTTTGCTTAGGAGTGAGCCTCTCAGTGAAGCAAAGCTGTCCGCTGAGGACTTGCAGGTATATATTTGGCATATATTTGAAGGATTAAATAGTCTAGAATATCCACAGGGCTGCTGACTGCTTTGGCACGGTGTCTTGCCTGTTCAGATGTGACTTTCAGTTGTGCCTTTCCCTTGTTCCATATTGTTTTGGCAGAGTTTCTTACTTCCAGGCAACTTTCTGACGATTGTCAGTACCGCAGGCAGAAAACCTGGTGGAAAAGCACTGACATCTCAGCCGCTGCAATGTAAGCCTTTTTAAATTATAAAGCATTTCTCACTACAAAAGGAAGGAGCAGGGTGTTTCTTGCCTCTCTGCATTGTGATGGGGTATGCCAGGATTGCATCCTTCCTCCTCCTTTTTCCTACATGATTATTAAGCTCTTTTTGTTTTTCCCATTGCCTCTTTACAGGGTTGACAAGCAACCCCTAGATATGTAACTCTGTAAAAGGAGTGGGCTCAGCACTGTCTTTACTCCACAGTTTCTGGAGCTGAGTTTCAGACTGAAAATGCTGAGGACGGGTGCTGGAAAGTTTGTCAGACACAATCTGTATGTGGGCCTTGAGGTGCAGAAGAGATGAACTAGCAGCTCTGATAGAATCATGGAATTACAAAATAATTTAGCCTGGAAGAGACCTTAAAGCCCACCCAGCCCCAGCCCGCAGCCATGGCAGGGCTGCCCTCCACCAGCAGCTCAGGCTGCCCAGGGCCCACCCAACCTGGCATTGAGAGCCTCCAAGGATGGGGCACCCACAGCTCTGGGCAGCAGTGCCAGGGCCTCACCGCCCTCTGAGTAAAGAATTTCTTCATAACATCTGACCTAAATCTCATCTTTTTAGTTTAAAGCCATTCCCTCATCCTATCGCTATCTGATTGTATAAATCTCCCTTCAAGACAGGAAAGTCTGTAGTACAAGGGTTGAATGGTGGTCATTGGCATCTTAGATTTGGGGTAGATTTTTAAATCTAAGTATCTTGTATCTTTAAATCTAAGGATCTTGCTTTACATCTCCTCCAGCACATATAAACTGTGTCGTCATGCACTAGGACTCCTGAATTTGCACCATTAACACAGCCAATAATGGCCATCAGCACAGCATTGCACACAAACCTCTCCCAAGCAGCCAGGAACACTGCAAACATTGCGTGGCAGCACCCAGTGGTTAGCATTCAGCCCTGCAACCCAGGCGTTCCGAGGTGATAGGTCAGACGTATCACGAGCAGTTGTTTGTCTTCCCTCACTGGGTGAGCATGCAAACAGAGTCAAGTAAATACAACTGGCCAAACATTGCAGATTTTGTTCTTCTTGTTTTTTTTTGGTGAAAACTATTAGTGGAAATTCTGTTAAAATAAAACTTTAAGGATGAAATATCCTTTTTTTTTTTTTTTTTCCTTTTATTAAAAAATGTACCTTTCTGGAAGGCACATTTTCCAAGGAAATGGTCACTTTTGAAGGTTTTGATGACAAGCTACATAAAAATGTTATCAGGAGGAAAATATTCCAACATTATTCCAATGCTCCCTAAGCAGGTCTTGCTGTGAATGCTCAAGACTCTTTTTAAAATTAGTTCATGTAAACAAAGCAACGCACATCTCTGAAATTCATTTTTGCTGAGTATTGTTTTGTATTCTGGGAGAGTTCCCTCCTCTGGTTGCTCACAGAAAGCAAACCACACAAAGTTAGCAGCCTGGCCTCTACTCCTTCGTTTAAAAAAATATTTGCAAAGGAGCATTTCAAAAGCTGCTGATGCCTTTCAGCATCCAGAAAGAGGTGTGGTAGGCAAAAGTAGGTATTTCTCATTAGCTGAGAACCTAAGAGCTCTTTAACCAGCATGGCTTTAAGGGGCACAGAGTGACTTCAAGGAACCATGAAACTCTCAGGCTGGTAGGGGAAGAGCACTGTGATTTGCAAGTAACCAGCCCAGTCAGAGGCAGCTGGGAGGGGAGGGCTGAGCACCTCCATAAATGAGGTGCCCTCAGCTGGGGGCTGGAGGAGGTGGATGGAGTAGAGGGTGAGTAGTGCTAGGAGGATGGTGAGGTAGTGTTTCCAGGTGGATTAGGGTATTGTGAAGTGGTGATTAAGAGGAGGGAGGGGGTAAAAATGATGATGAAGTGTTTTCCTAGTTATTTCTTCTAGTAATGGGTGTATTTGATCTTTTCCATTTTTTCTTAAGTGGATGTCAGCTCATTCTTTCCCATCAGATAGTAACTGCTGGCAGAAGCATTCAGAATTAATGGGCAATCTGAAGTTGCTTTTGATTTATGTGTTTCTGGTCCTCCCTCTGTAGAGGTTGCACTGCTCACCAACAGCTCTCTGTAATGTGCTGGGTTTCTGTCTCTTCCAGCTACCCAGAAGGAACTGTATTACTCTAAATCACCAAGATCCTATTCTCATTGTTTGTTGCTCAATTTTGTACAGTTCTTCTGACTCTTCCTTTTGCGGTACCTGAGCTCCATTTCTTCTGTAAGCAACATGTCTGAGGCTGCAGTAGTTGGACAGGTGGAGTAGCACCATAATGTTTAATTTCCTTGGAAGCCCTGTGCTACAGGACAAGAGCTGTCAGGTTGTACAAGCACTGGTGGCCATAGGAGAGACAGCTTTGTCATTCACCCTTCCAATAAGATTGCATTGCTTTTTCTATTATTTCATGTTTCTTGGCCCTTTTTATCTTTCTAGGGGGTCTCAAAGGCTTGTAATGGCAGTATATCATGACTTAGCCCTGTCCCTGTTGAGTTCATTCTGGGAGAATACAAGGGAAGCCCTTGGTTAGAAATGAGGAAAGCCTTCTTTCTCCAGCCCTTCAAAGCCTATTCAGTTCTTTTTCTTAAAACTCTTCCCTGTTCTGTTATCACAGATGAGATGTTCCCCAGAGCTATGGCAAGGCACTTGTAGCAGTAGTAAGGCTGAATTAAATTTCCTGGAGTTCAAGCTCGAACAGTTCATAATGTGGGATATTCAAGAGCCATTCAAAGGTCTTAAGCCATAACCATATTTATTATTTCCACTGTGTTTACACTAGCTTAAGAATTCAACTTTTTGTACTGCCTGTTCTTTATTAGCGTGAGAGAATAGATTGCTGTGACTGGAACAATATTTTTGTTGTGATTTGCTTCCCAAAAAACTGCAAAAAGTAAATGTATTAAAAATGGGAAGCAGGACGGAAAAGCATTTGCTTACATTTTGATTCATAAATGTGTATTTAATGGTATATAGGGTGAACTAGAAAAATTACACGTGCTGGATGTAAGAAGCCTGTAAAATAACCTGAGGACCAGGTGAGAGGACTTGTTGTTAAATGTATTTTTTTTTTTGTGGCCATCCCAAAGTGATGATTTGTACTGTTTGCTTGGACAAGACAATCAGAGCCTTAAGAATCTTATTAGAAATGGCAGAGGCAAGCTGGTGAAGCTATAGTGTGGCTTAAAGGAGCTTTGAGGAAGTGGAACTACACAAAGGGACAGACATACTGTGCATGCTTGCATTTTGGCAATAGGTGGAAATGTGTGTATTTGAGTGGGGGGACAGTAGATGAAAAGGAGAGTTAGAAGTGCATGAAGCCAGCTATCTTCGTGTTTGGGAAGAAAGGAGCACGCTGTTAGGTGTCACAAAACTTCAAGCTAGGCCTGAAAGAAGTTTGTAATCTGCTGAGGTCTCGTCCCTCAGATATGTGTTGGTGCACAATTGTTACCTTGTTGTTATCTTCTGTAGTATTGGATAAGTTTTGGAGCTGTTACGGAGCACTGAGTAAATAAGAACCTTTGAAAAGCTCTCTGATGTCAAAGTACTGTGTTTTGCTCACACAAATGATGTGTGACTATGGTTATCTACAACACCAATACCCAGCCCTGTGTAGTGCAATAGAATGGCAAGTGAAGCACTTACTTCAGTAGTAGCTAGCCTGTGGGTTTGAAATGGTCCTTGAAGATTCAGAAGTGTCTTGAAAATTAAATGATAATTGCAGAGTGACTAAGGCTACATTACAGCCTGACTATGAACCAAAACGGTTGTACAAAGCATCTAGTCTTAAGTTGCACAGATGTGCAGGGTTCATCTTTCCTTTTCCTTTAAGTATTGCTGCCCTCTGTCTGCTTAATTTTTCTGCACTGTTTTTCCTCTTTGATTTCTCACTTGTGCTGCCTGTATCGAGGGACTTATTCAATCTGTTTTAAACTCCCACCTGCAAGTTTCGTTTTTCTCAGTACTTCCAGACACAGCTGATTGAACTTCTGAGAAGAATCCCTCACTTGGAGAGTGGTGCTTTACTCTCTGCTCCCAAGGTCTATTTCTAGCACTTGGTATCCCTTAAAACTGTCCATGAAGTCACCACTCAGCTTTTCTATGATCAGTCCACTAGCACTGAGTTGCTCCCCTCCCTGCCTATCATTCAATACTCTTCCTTCTGCAGCTGCCAGCTCTAAGCTCTGCAGCTTCATCTCTTGATTCCTCTTACTTTTTTCAAATCCAGCTGAACCTCTCTGCTTGTTCTTCTGTGGCCATGAAACAAAAGCCAACGCTTCTGTTTTAAAAAAAAAAAAAAAAAAAGAAAAAGTTTAGAGGTCAGAAATAAGTGTCAAACTCACAATCCATTCTTCTCTTTTTGCAGAATCTAATTTAAATTTGCTGTTTTCCATTGTGGCCATACTGAGGTGTCTCTTTACGTAGGCTGTGTCAAAACAAAATGTGTGTTTCCAGGCTTCCTCTGTCATGCAGCTCCGAAGTTTGAGGAGCAACAGGATATTCTTGAGCCTGTTTGACCACTCTACAGTGTTCGTGGAGACTTGCACCTGTGCTGAAATGTCCCAAATCATACAACTTACCTATCTCTAGAATGAATCAAACTTCTGATATTTGTATCCTTTGGTAGTCATGGTTATCTTCAGGTAGTAGGGCTAAAGCACTGATAAAATTCATGTTCAAACTATTGCAAAATACATGGCTCTTGCTAAACTTGGTTTCTTTTCTAATCTCCTTGTAAGGTCAGACTGACAGAAATGTGTCCAGTGTGTTTCAATGTGTGCATCTGATTCTTGCCTTCCCAACAATTATCCCATTTTGCTCGATATGCAGACCTGCTGCATCTGTGGCACAGAGCTTTCAATGACTGTGTGTGATTTGAGATTCAGGTATAGTTGGGTGATGTTTTTGTTTGGTCTTATTTTGCCAAAAGCACACAGATATTTAGTGGCTGATTTCTTCTGTTAGAAGTCTGAGAGCTTTGCTCTGTCTCAGGTCTGTTTTCCTGTCGCCCTTCCATCTCAAAGCTCTTGACCATTTTCAAAAGAAACCAGAGTCCAGGTTTTTCTGCTGTCACCCTGTGACTAGTTCAGAGAGGTTGCAGTAGCGCAAAAGAGATGCTAGAGAGCACAGCCACTGGCTTCTGGCCTTAGGGTACTTGAATCAGGTGACTATTCATGCAAAAATGTTCTCTGAACACTGAAATTCTTTAATGGTGTTTTGACTTCTAACACCCAGTCAGATTGGTGTTAAGGGTTTATTGTACCTTGTTCTCTGGAAATGCCACAAGGCAGTTCTGTGTTTGTTTTACACACTGAGAAATGTCACTCCCTCTTCCTTCTGGAAACAAATACAGGGTAGGCTCAGGCATATAAATAGTGATTCCAGTTACTGTTTGGTACTATCAGCAGACAGCACAGTGGCTGCCCAGTTGATATGCTCTTAATGTTAAGACAAACACTGAAAGGCCTAAAATACAGCCCCATATCAGCTGGGGGGAAAAAAAAAAAAAAGCCCTACCCAAACCACCTGAAGAAAGCAATTGGAGGTGGAAGTAGAGATTCCTGACTTGGGTTCCTAGGTCATGTTCCTGTGGTATGTTTGGGAGTGCTTCCTAGATGGAAAAAAGGCTGCAGCCCGATGCCACAGGAGGAGCAATAGGCAGCTCTAGCTCTGGCAGGTCCAATTGCTAGGAAGTGGCATAAGACAAACAGTGCCTTGGGCAGGGGAGCCCTCTGTGATTTACAACTGTTTCAAACCTTCATTAACGGAAGTATAATTGCTAAATTAGAACTCCTTTCTGTGCATATTGTGGTAAATGTTTCTTCTCTTGCACAACATGAGCTGTCTCCACACCTGCATGTGGTGGTAGCTAACCTTGCACTGCACATGGTGATGTGCCTCTCACCTCTTTCATCTCTGCTCACTGCACTCCATCAGAAAGCCATTCCTGTAGTGCTGTGGCCAAGACAAGCAGTAGGAACCCTCTGGGGTAGTTATACTGATATATTCTACTTTAACTGGGGTGCTTGTTTCCAGCAATGAACATTTTTGGATTCCTAATATATGAACACCTGTCTCAAAATAAATGAACAAGTGATTTTTACCTACAAACATCTTTTGCTCACACAGCTTCTTAAATTTGCTAAGGGTATATAACACCCACAAAGTAATATTGAAGACAAAACAAGCACAGCTCATTCTTACTGTAGCCCATATTGATGTACATGTGTGCCTTGCTGTCAGTGTGTGAAGGCCATGTGATGTTTTGTGTCCAGTTCATTAAGATTTTTTGCGTGAATTTCTGTTCCTTTAAATGCTTAGCTTATAATTGGTCTTTAGCATGTAAGTAGTTCACCTTGGTAGTCCAAGGGGACACTAATGAATCTGCTCCAGCTTGTGAGGTGTAATCAGCATGCCAAGGTCAGCCAGAACGTATGGGTTCACTACATCCTGGGATGGATATCTTCTAACATGGCTGATCTCCTTCTGGGAAATACAGCATTGGACACAGAAGATGTGTGAATGCATGTGAATGTCTGCTTTGCTTTTTTTTGTGTATGCAGACCTATCTTGTTCCTCCTCCAAATAATTCCAATATTTTAAAAAATTGAAAATACCTGATGTAACACTATGATGTGCTCAGGAAAATTGAATAGATGGATACTGACTGCCCCAATTTGTCATGCAGAGGTCTGTCTAGGACTGCTTTACTTCCTGGACCTGGTTATCTTGATGGCACAGTGCGCTTGCAGGCAAAGGACCTGCACCTCCAGCCATCTCTGTGCTGTTTGTGTGGGTTGTTGCTGTAGCATGACGGGGAAGTCCCTAGAAGTACTCCTTCAAGCTAGAGCCATCCTATCTGCTTCTGTCTGTGTGTCCACAAATACTTGTGAGAGATGGACTGGCAGCCTGCTGTGCTGAATAGTAACGCAGGCCAAGGGAGAACAAATATTTTGTTCTATGTTATGCTGTGTACAGTGAAGGCACAACTCTTCCTCCCTTTCTTTTTGTGAGACAACATGTGGAGATTGTGTGAGAGTTTGCAGCTCCTTCTGGCTGGGATGAAAAGGCACAAGGATGAGACTGAAAACAACCCCTTCTCAGCACTTTTTTTCCTTCCAGTAGCTCTTTTGGGGCTACTCAACAGCAAGCTTAATTCTACATCGTTATTTCAGCTGATGCAGATGACACATTCTGCTGGCTAGGTCAGCTTGTTCCCTTTAACTTCTCTTCCAATTACCTTAATGCCTACCTTAACAAGCACAAGCCAGGTGAGGAATGCTTTTCTAGTACTTGTGCAGAGGAGAGCTGAGCAGCTGCCTCTTAAAGGTGGAGAATTCTTCTGATTAATCTCTTCCAAAGGCTGTATTACCTTACAAAATAAGCTAGGAATTTCTGACTGTCCTGCTCGATTTATTTTGATAGTTATTGTTTAGCAAACTGACCTCACATCTCTCCTTCTTTAAAGATGCAATTTTATTCATCACTGTTTGAGCATTCTGCTCCTTGTCTGCACTGCCTTCTAGGCCCAGCACTCGCTGTTGTTTTTATTCACAACCATCTGCAGCCAAGTGGAAGTTTTGTGCTGACAGGCAAAGATGATATGCTGATGTTAAGAATTCCAAGACAGCTGATATGTTGAAATGCTATCTCACTTGCCTTTAAGGTTTTTCTTTATATTAGACTATTAAAATGCTACACATATAGAGATGTTGTTTCGAAGTGAGCAACTTGTTATAAACTAATCATACACAACTGTGTTTATCTAAATGATATGTTCAGTAGTGGTATTTGAAAATACAAATAGTAGATGGGTGTAGTGAGGTACTTCATGTTTGTCTTGGGTATCTACTAATTTTTAACATTTGGATGTGCTGCTGGAGCTTAAAAGGATTTGCTGCATGTGATGTCACACGAGCAGTGAGTGGTGGTTACAGGGGTATAACAGCACAGTCTTTCCCCAGAAAGTTCCAACAAATGCACTCTCTCCTCATACCTAGGCAAATCCAGGCATGGAGATGCTGCATTACGTCCGTGTCAACAATGGCAAAAATTGGTCTTTATTGCAAGTAATGACAAATCAGAAGGAAATAACTTATTCTGAAGCTCAGATTCCAGAGTTTAAGATTTGCAGTTTTAAAAATAAGAGAAATAGAAATTTTCAAAATTGGCTGTGTTCTGGACCCAGACGGCTTTTTGAGCTGTGTCAGCATCTGCTTTGATAGTACTTTAATTTTAATGCTGATCTTATTTGCCCATGTCAGTGTCTCTGTCTTAAAGGACCCGAATACCATTGCACTGTATGATCACGGAGTGAACTGCATTGCTAGAAAGCTTCCTGTATTATTAGCTGAGGTCCTGAAACACATGGGATTTTATCCCTTATGCATTATTTAACTAGACTCTTCTCACAATCTATGTAAATATAATTTTTAAGCTTCTAAGTATAATTAGGTAGGAGGTTCCACAGGATATTTACACATCGTACAGTCTTATTTAATGTGCTGCTCTCCCATCTTTCCCATTTTTCAATATTCTGAATGCTCTTGTACTCTACAAAAGGATAGACAGGTTTTAGTTTGCTTCTTTCGGATCTTTCATGGCATTCACTCCTGCTTCTTTGCTCTCTAAGCTGAGCATTCCCAGTATTTTCAGCCTCTGCCTACCCAAGGCTTATCATCTGCTATTGCCTTTGTGAAGCGCCAAATCAAGCTTGCTTCTGTGCTCTCAACTATTTTGCAGATGTACCCAAGAAATGCTGCATCCCTCAGCAGATTCATCTTGGTCCTAAGATACAAATCTTGATATTATATGCTTCCTATAATGAACTTTTAGTAGCTTTTCTTCATACTAAATTACAGTAGCCTGGTCAGCTTCTTTCTAAGACACCAATTTCTCCCTCCCCATATAACTCATTTTAATGGCAGGACATCATCTGTTGACTTCATTTGTTTGAGAAGGCAAGCACTGATGTGGATTAGTTATGGATGTAGCTCTTAGTACAGGAACTTGCATTCACAAAATTTCTGAATGTTTTTCAAAGTTTAGGCCAGTTTGCCAAAGATTTCCAAACCTACTGATAACAGCTTTGCAACAACGCAGTTGAGGAATATACCTCACTTCTACCTGAACTTCTACCTGAGTGAAGTAGAAGGTTTGTGCACTCTTGCAAGTGTAAGAGGTAGAACATGAAAGCAATATGCTCAACAGTAGTAGTAACAACTGTATCTTCTATGAAGGATTTTTATCTTGGGATGAGAAACAACTGGTAAATCTGTGTCTCTACAAACAAAAAAAGGTATGTGTTTCACGACAGTGGCCATTCCATAAAGTACACTGAGCCAGCTCAGATGCTTACAATTGCAAGGATAAATCTTTTTAAGTACTAAATACTTAACCAAAGATTGTGTGGTGTAAGCAACATCACATACAGAGGAAGAACTAGCTATATATATTTTTTTACTGTAATTGAGATAAATTTACTAAGTACCATCTGATCCCTTTCTTACGAAAGAGTAGCCCTCTTTATCTTTGTCTTCTCAAGTATGTGTTGAAGTAGCTGCTTTCAGCTGATGTGCTTATTCTGTAACTTTCCTCTTAAAGGGACTCTCAAAGTTTTCTGAGTCCCCACGAAGAGTAGAAAGAGTAGAGTGCTCCCAAAGCAATTCTTGCTTTCTTACTAGCTCCTTTGTTGCAGCATCAGGGGTCCAAATCTAGAAAAGAAGAATATTTGTAGTTAACTTAGGCATGACTTCTGTGACTGAAGCATTTAAAACAAACAGTTAGCTAAACAGAGCCATGCTGTAGCACTTGTTTCCATCCTGAGACGCAGAAGAAAACTAGTGCAGAATTCCTGCAGATAGCACAGCATTTCTTATACATAAGCAGAGTGCTCTTTTATCACTTCTCATCTGTAATATGCTGAGGGTTTAGTGCAGGGCAAATGGTAAGGGGGGGGGGGAAGATGGCCCAAAGCTATTTCAGAAGGACAGACTCAGGCCCAAGGTTTTCAGAGCAGAAAATAGTAATTAACATTGCCAGTGATTCTATGGTTGTCTTATTCCTGAGACCACTGCAGAAACTAGCATGAGTCAGAGTTAGGGAAATGGTAAATCAACGTGAAACAGAAAAAACTTCTTGGTCAGTAATGGTATTATTTTCCTTAAATAAATAAATATATACACACACACTTTGTGATCCACCATTTCCTTTTCTCAGTTACTTATATGAACAAGTCCTAGTGCAAAAATCATGCTTTCAGTATTTTAACTTTAAGGTGTAAATACTTAGTGGGCTGTGATCCATGTAGTTCAGTAACTGTCACGAATGTAAGTAATCATGTGATTGAGAGGGCAAGCTGGACATTGGTGCTGGTCCCATATAGAAGGACACCTGCCCATTGAAGTGCAATGCGTGAATATTAAAATTCATCCTATGAACACAGTTGCATTTTATTGTAGGTCTACTTTAATCCTATTTTAAAACTTGATGTGAGCTTGACTTCCATGATGATTGTATGCATATAATACATATACACATATGACATTTTAGTTTATTGTTGTTTTGTGGCAGTCTGTACCCTATCACATCATCTAGTTAAACATCAGTTTGTTCTGGTTTTGGTTCTACAGCAAGGCCTTGTACTTGTAGGTTATCATGCACAGAGGAAAAGGAAATTAATAAAATCATAACTAGCTAGAAAACAAAAAGAACTCATCTTGGATTGAGCCATGTTAGGAAACGTTTACTTTTCAAGCGATATTTCTCTCCCTGAATGAAGCCACTCCTGTGGTCCTGCATTTCAGTAACTAAAGGAGGAGGGGAGGGGAGAGCAGACGAAATCTAGAACAAACCTACTGGAATCAGCTGGGACCCCTCCTGTAACATCCTCACTGGAAGTGTAAACCTTTGTCTCNTTTCCTTTTATTAAAAAATGTACCTTTCTGGAAGGCACATTTTCCAAGGAAATGGTCACTTTTGAAGGTTTTGATGACAAGCTACATAAAAATGTTATCAGGAGGAAAATATTCCAACATTATTCCAATGCTCCCTAAGCAGGTCTTGCTGTGAATGCTCAAGACTCTTTTTAAAATTAGTTCATGTAAACAAAGCAACGCACATCTCTGAAATTCATTTTTGCTGAGTATTGTTTTGTATTCTGGGAGAGTTCCCTCCTCTGGTTGCTCACAGAAAGCAAACCACACAAAGTTAGCAGCCTGGCCTCTACTCCTTCGTTTAAAAAAATATTTGCAAAGGAGCATTTCAAAAGCTGCTGATGCCTTTCAGCATCCAGAAAGAGGTGTGGTAGGCAAAAGTAGGTATTTCTCATTAGCTGAGAACCTAAGAGCTCTTTAACCAGCATGGCTTTAAGGGGCACAGAGTGACTTCAAGGAACCATGAAACTCTCAGGCTGGTAGGGGAAGAGCACAGTGATTTGCAAGTAACCAGCCCAGTCAGAGGCAGCTGGGAGGGGAGGGCTGAGCACCTCCATAAATGAGGTGCCCTCAGCTGGGGGCTGGAGGAGGTGGATGGAGTAGAGGGTGAGTAGTGCTAGGAGGATGGTGAGGTAGTGTTTCCAGGTGGATTAGGGTATTGTGAAGTGGTGATTAAGAGGAGGGAGGGGGTAAAAATGATGATGAAGTGTTTTCCTAGTTATTTCTTCTAGTAATGGGTGTATTTGATCTTTTCCATTTTTTCTTAAGTGGATGTCAGCTCATTCTTTCCCATCAGATAGTAACTGCTGGCAGAAGCATTCAGAATTAATGGGCAATCTGAAGTTGCTTTTGATTTATGTGTTTCTGGTCCTCCCTCTGTAGAGGTTGCACTGCTCACCAACAGCTCTCTGTAATGTGCTGGGTTTCTGTCTCTTCCAGCTACCCAGAAGGAACTGTATTACTCTAAATCACCAAGATCCTATTCTCATTGTTTGTTGCTCAATTTTGTACAGTTCTTCTGACTCTTCCTTTTGCGGTACCTGAGCTCCATTTCTTCTGTAAGCAACATGTCTGAGGCTGCAGTAGTTGGACAGGTGGAGTAGCACCATAATGTTTAATTTCCTTGGAAGCCCTGTGCTACAGGACAAGAGCTGTCAGGTTGTACAAGCACTGGTGGCCATAGGAGAGACAGCTTTGTCATTCACCCTTCCAATAAGATTGCATTGCTTTTTCTATTATTTCATGTTTCTTGGCCCTTTTTATCTTTCTAGGGGGTCTCAAAGGCTTGTAATGGCAGTATATCATGACTTAGCCCTGTCCCTGTTGAGTTCATTCTGGGAGAATACAAGGGAAGCCCTTGGTTAGAAATGAGGAAAGCCTTCTTTCTCCAGCCCTTCAAAGCCTATTCAGTTCTTTTTCTTAAAACTCTTCCCTGTTCTGTTATCACAGATGAGATGTTCCCCAGAGCTATGGCAAGGCACTTGTAGCAGTAGTAAGGCTGAATTAAATTTCCTGGAGTTCAAGCTCGAACAGTTCATAATGTGGGATATTCAAGAGCCATTCAAAGGTCTTAAGCCATAACCATATTTATTATTTCCACTGTGTTTACACTAGCTTAAGAATTCAACTTTTTGTACTGCCTGTTCTTTATTAGCGTGAGAGAATAGATTGCTGTGACTGGAACAATATTTTTGTTGTGATTTGCTTCCCAAAAAACTGCAAAAAGTAAATGTATTAAAAATGGGAAGCAGGACGGAAAAGCATTTGCTTACATTTTGATTCATAAATGTGTATTTAATGGTATATAGGGTGAACTAGAAAAATTACACGTGCTGGATGTAAGAAGCCTGTAAAATAACCTGAGGACCAGGTGAGAGGACTTGTTGTTAAATGTATTTTTTTTTTTGTGGCCATCCCAAAGTGATGATTTGTACTGTTTGCTTGGACAAGACAATCAGAGCCTTAAGAATCTTATTAGAAATGGCAGAGGCAAGCTGGTGAAGCTATAGTGTGGCTTAAAGGAGCTTTGAGGAAGTGGAACTACACAAAGGGACAGACATACTGTGCATGCTTGCATTTTGGCAATAGGTGGAAATGTGTGTATTTGAGTGGGGGGACAGTAGATGAAAAGGAGAGTTAGAAGTGCATGAAGCCAGCTATCTTCGTGTTTGGGAAGAAAGGAGCACGCTGTTAGGTGTCACAAAACTTCAAGCTAGGCCTGAAAGAAGTTTGTAATCTGCTGAGGTCTCGTCCCTCAGATATGTGTTGGTGCACAATTGTTACCTTGTTGTTATCTTCTGTAGTATTGGATAAGTTTTGGAGCTGTTACGGAGCACTGAGTAAATAAGAACCTTTGAAAAGCTCTCTGATGTCAAAGTACTGTGTTTTGCTCACACAAATGATGTGTGACTATGGTTATCTACAACACCAATACCCAGCCCTGTGTAGTGCAATAGAATGGCAAGTGAAGCACTTACTTCAGTAGTAGCTAGCCTGTGGGTTTGAAATGGTCCTTGAAGATTCAGAAGTGTCTTGAAAATTAAATGATAATTGCAGAGTGACTAAGGCTACATTACAGCCTGACTATGAACCAAAACGGTTGTACAAAGCATCTAGTCTTAAGTTGCACAGATGTGCAGGGTTCATCTTTCCTTTTCCTTTAAGTATTGCTGCCCTCTGTCTGCTTAATTTTTCTGCACTGTTTTTCCTCTTTGATTTCTCACTTGTGCTGCCTGTATCGAGGGACTTATTCAATCTGTTTTAAACTCCCACCTGCAAGTTTCGTTTTTCTCAGTACTTCCAGACACAGCTGATTGAACTTCTGAGAAGAATCCCTCACTTGGAGAGTGGTGCTTTACTCTCTGCTCCCAAGGTCTATTTCTAGCACTTGGTATCCCTTAAAACTGTCCATGAAGTCACCACTCAGCTTTTCTATGATCAGTCCACTAGCACTGAGTTGCTCCCCTCCCTGCCTATCATTCAATACTCTTCCTTCTGCAGCTGCCAGCTCTAAGCTCTGCAGCTTCATCTCTTGATTCCTCTTACTTTTTTCAAATCCAGCTGAACCTCTCTGCTTGTTCTTCTGTGGCCATGAAACAAAAGCCAACGCTTCTGTTTAAAAAAAAAAAAAAAAAAAAGAAAAAGTTTAGAGGTCAGAAATAAGTGTCAAACTCACAATCCATTCTTCTCTTTTTGCAGAATCTAATTTAAATTTGCTGTTTTCCATTGTGGCCATACTGAGGTGTCTCTTTACGTAGGCTGTGTCAAAACAAAATGTGTGTTTCCAGGCTTCCTCTGTCATGCAGCTCCGAAGTTTGAGGAGCAACAGGATATTCTTGAGCCTGTTTGACCACTCTACAGTGTTCGTGGAGACTTGCACCTGTGCTGAAATGTCCCAAATCATACAACTTACCTATCTCTAGAATGAATCAAACTTCTGATATTTGTATCCTTTGGTAGTCATGGTTATCTTCAGGTAGTAGGGCTAAAGCACTGATAAAATTCATGTTCAAACTATTGCAAAATACATGGCTCTTGCTAAACTTGGTTTCTTTTCTAATCTCCTTGTAAGGTCAGACTGACAGAAATGTGTCCAGTGTGTTTCAATGTGTGCATCTGATTCTTGCCTTCCCAACAATTATCCCATTTTGCTCGATATGCAGACCTGCTGCATCTGTGGCACAGAGCTTTCAATGACTGTGTGTGATTTGAGATTCAGGTATAGTTGGGTGATGTTTTTGTTTGGTCTTATTTTGCCAAAAGCACACAGATATTTAGTGGCTGATTTCTTCTGTTAGAAGTCTGAGAGCTTTGCTCTGTCTCAGATCTGTTTTCCTGTCACCCTTCCATCTCAAAGCTCTTGACCATTTTCAAAAGAAACCAGAGTCCAGGTTTTTCTGCTGTCACCCTGTGACTAGTTCAGAGAGGTTGCAGTAGCGCAAAAGAGATGCTAGAGAGCACAGCCACTGGCTTCTGGCCTTAGGGTACTTGAATCAGGTGACTATTCATGCAAAAATGTTCTCTGAACACTGAAATTCTTTAATGGTGTTTTGACTTCTAACACCCAGTCAGATTGGTGTTAAGGGTTTATTGTACCTTGTTCTCTGGAAATGCCACAAGGCAGTTCTGTGTTTGTTTTACACACTGAGAAATGTCACTCCCTCTTCCTTCTGGAAACAAATACAGGGTAGGCTCAGGCATATAAATAGTGATTCCAGTTACTGTTTGGTACTATCAGCAGACAGCACAGTGGCTGCCCAGTTGATATGCTCTTAATGTTAAGACAAACACTGAAAGGCCTAAAATACAGCCCCATATCAGCTGGGGGAAAAAAAAAAAAAAAGCCCTACCCAAACCACCTGAAGAAAGCAATTGGAGGTGGAAGTAGAGATTCCTGACTTGGGTTCCTAGGTCATGTTCCTGTGGTATGTTTGGGAGTGCTTCCTAGATGGAAAAAAGGCTGCAGCCCGATGCCACAGGAGGAGCAATAGGCAGCTCTAGCTCTGGCAGGTCCAATTGCTAGGAAGTGGCATAAGACAAACAGTGCCTTGGGCAGGGGAGCCCTCTGTGATTTACAACTGTTTCAAACCTTCATTAACGGAAGTATAATTGCTAAATTAGAACTCCTTTCTGTGCATATTGTGGTAAATGTTTCTTCTCTTGCACAACATGAGCTGTCTCCACACCTGCATGTGGTGGTAGCTAACCTTGCACTGCACATGGTGATGTGCCTCTCACCTCTTTCATCTCTGCTCACTGCACTCCATCAGAAAGCCATTCCTGTAGTGCTGTGGCCAAGACAAGCAGTAGGAACCCTCTGGGGTAGTTATACTGATATATTCTACTTTAACTGGGGTGCTTGTTTCCAGCAATGAACATTTTTGGATTCCTAATATATGAACACCTGTCTCAAAATAAATGAACAAGTGATTTTTACCTACAAACATCTTTTGCTCACACAGCTTCTTAAATTTGCTAAGGGTATATAACACCCACAAAGTAATATTGAAGACAAAACAAGCACAGCTCATTCTTACTGTAGCCCATATTGATGTACATGTGTGCCTTGCTGTCAGTGTGTGAAGGCCATGTGATGTTTTGTGTCCAGTTCATTAAGATTTTTTGCGTGAATTTCTGTTCCTTTAAATGCTTAGCTTATAATTGGTCTTTAGCATGTAAGTAGTTCACCTTGGTAGTCCAAGGGGACACTAATGATTCTGCTCCAGCTTGTGAGGTGTAATCAGCATGCCAAGGTCAGCCAGAACGTATGGGTTCACTACATCCTGGGATGGATATCTTCTAACATGGCTGATCTCCTTCTGGGAAATACAGCATTGGACACAGAAGATGTGTGAATGCATGTGAATGTCTGCTTTGCTTTTTTTTGTGTATGCAGACCTATCTTGTTCCTCCTCCAAATAATTCCAATATTTTAAAAAATTGAAAATACCTGATGTAACACTATGATGTGCTCAGGAAAATTGAATAGATGGATACTGACTGCCCCAATTTGTCATGCAGAGGTCTGTCTAGGACTGCTTTACTTCCTGGACCTGGTTATCTTGATGGCACAGTGCGCTTGCAGGCAAAGGACCTGCACCTCCAGCCATCTCTGTGCTGTTTGTGTGGGTTGTTGCTGTAGCATGACGGGGAAGTCCCTAGAAGTACTCCTTCAAGCTAGAGCCATCCTATCTGCTTCTGTCTGTGTGTCCACAAATACTTGTGAGAGATGGACTGGCAGCCTGCTGTGCTGAATAGTAACGCAGGCCAAGGGAGAACAAATATTTTGTTCTATGTTATGCTGTGTACAGTGAAGGCACAACTCTTCCTCCCTTTCTTTTTGTGAGACAACATGTGGAGATTGTGTGAGAGTTTGCAGCTCCTTCTGGCTGGGATGAAAAGGCACAAGGATGAGACTGAAAACAACCCCTTCTCAGCACTTTTTTTCCTTCCAGTAGCTCTTTTGGGGCTACTCAACAGCAAGCTTAATTCTACATCGTTATTTCAGCTGATGCAGATGACACATTCTGCTGGCTAGGTCAGCTTGTTCCCTTTAACTTCTCTTCCAATTACCTTAATGCCTACCTTAACAAGCACAAGCCAGGTGAGGAATGCTTTTCTAGTACTTGTGCAGAGGAGAGCTGAGCAGCTGCCTCTTAAAGGTGGAGAATTCTTCTGATTAATCTCTTCCAAAGGCTGTATTACCTTACAAAATAAGCTAGGAATTTCTGACTGTCCTGCTCGATTTATTTTGATAGTTATTGTTTAGCAAACTGACCTCACATCTCTCCTTCTTTAAAGATGCAATTTTATTCATCACTGTTTGAGCATTCTGCTCCTTGTCTGCACTGCCTTCTAGGCCCAGCACTCGCTGTTGTTTTTATTCACAACCATCTGCAGCCAAGTGGAAGTTTTGTGCTGACAGGCAAAGATGATATGCTGATGTTAAGAATTCCAAGACAGCTGATATGTTGAAATGCTATCTCACTTGCCTTTAAGGTTTTTCTTTATATTAGACTATTAAAATGCTACACATATAGAGATGTTGTTTCGAAGTGAGCAACTTGTTATAAACTAATCATACACAACTGTGTTTATCTAAATGATATGTTCAGTAGTGGTATTTGAAAATACAAATAGTAGATGGGTGTAGTGAGGTACTTCATGTTTGTCTTGGGTATCTACTAATTTTTAACATTTGGATGTGCTGCTGGAGCTTAAAAGGATTTGCTGCATGTGATGTCACACGAGCAGTGAGTGGTGGTTACAGGGGTATAACAGCACAGTCTTTCCCCAGAAAGTTCCAACAAATGCACTCTCTCCTCATACCTAGGCAAATCCAGGCATGGAGATGCTGCATTACGTCCGTGTCAACAATGGCAAAAATTGGTCTTTATTGCAAGTAATGACAAATCAGAAGGAAATAACTTATTCTGAAGCTCAGATTCCAGAGTTTAAGATTTGCAGTTTTAAAAATAAGAGAAATAGAAATTTTCAAAATTGGCTGTGTTCTGGACCCAGACGGCTTTTTGAGCTGTGTCAGCATCTGCTTTGATAGTACTTTAATTTTAATGCTGATCTTATTTGCCCATGTCAGTGTCTCTGTCTTAAAGGACCCGAATACCATTGCACTGTATGATCACGGAGTGAACTGCATTGCTAGAAAGCTTCCTGTATTATTAGCTGAGGTCCTGAAACACATGGGATTTTATCCCTTATGCATTATTTAACTAGACTCTTCTCACAATCTATGTAAATATAATTTTTAAGCTTCTAAGTATAATTAGGTAGGAGGTTCCACAGGATATTTACACATCGTACAGTCTTATTTAATGTGCTGCTCTCCCATCTTTCCCATTTTTCAATATTCTGAATGCTCTTGTACTCTACAAAAGGATAGACAGGTTTTAGTTTGCTTCTTTCGGATCTTTCATGGCATTCACTCCTGCTTCTTTGCTCTCTAAGCTGAGCATTCCCAGTATTTTCAGCCTCTGCCTACCCAAGGCTTATCATCTGCTATTGCCTTTGTGAAGCGCCAAATCAAGCTTGCTTCTGTGCTCTCAACTATTTTGCAGATGTACCCAAGAAATGCTGCATCCCTCAGCAGATTCATCTTGGTCCTAAGATACAAATCTTGATATTATATGCTTCCTATAATGAACTTTTAGTAGCTTTTCTTCATACTAAATTACAGTAGCCTGGTCAGCTTCTTTCTAAGACACCAATTTCTCCCTCCCCATATAACTCATTTTAATGGCAGGACATCATCTGTTGACTTCATTTGTTTGAGAAGGCAAGCACTGATGTGGATTAGTTATGGATGTAGCTCTTAGTACAGGAACTTGCATTCACAAAATTTCTGAATGTTTTTCAAAGTTTAGGCCAGTTTGCCAAAGATTTCCAAACCTACTGATAACAGCTTTGCAACAACGCAGTTGAGGAATATACCTCACTTCTACCTGAACTTCTACCTGAGTGAAGTAGAAGGTTTGTGCACTCTTGCAAGTGTAAGAGGTAGAACATGAAAGCAATATGCTCAACAGTAGTAGTAACAACTGTATCTTCTATGAAGGATTTTTATCTTGGGATGAGAAACAACTGGTAAATCTGTGTCTCTACAAACAAAAAAAGGTATGTGTTTCACGACAGTGGCCATTCCATAAAGTACACTGAGCCAGCTCAGATGCTTACAATTGCAAGGATAAATCTTTTTAAGTACTAAATACTTAACCAAAGATTGTGTGGTGTAAGCAACATCACATACAGAGGAAGAACTAGCTATATATATTTTTTTACTGTAATTGAGATAAATTTACTAAGTACCATCTGATCCCTTTCTTACGAAAGAGTAGCCCTCTTTATCTTTGTCTTCTCAAGTATGTGTTGAAGTAGCTGCTTTCAGCTGATGTGCTTATTCTGTAACTTTCCTCTTAAAGGGACTCTCAAAGTTTTCTGAGTCCCCACGAAGAGTAGAAAGAGTAGAGTGCTCCCAAAGCAATTCTTGCTTTCTTACTAGCTCCTTTGTTGCAGCATCAGGGGTCCAAATCTAGAAAAGAAGAATATTTGTAGTTAACTTAGGCATGACTTCTGTGACTGAAGCATTTAAAACAAACAGTTAGCTAAACAGAGCCATGCTGTAGCACTTGTTTCCATCCTGAGACGCAGAAGAAAACTAGTGCAGAATTCCTGCAGATAGCACAGCATTTCTTATACATAAGCAGAGTGCTCTTTTATCACTTCTCATCTGTAATATGCTGAGGGTTTAGCGCAGGGCAAATGGTAAGGGGGGGGGGAAGATGGCCCAAAGCTATTTCAGAAGGACAGACTCAGGCCCAAGGTTTTCAGAGCAGAAAATAGTAATTAACATTGCCAGTGATTCTATGGTTGTCTTATTCCTGAGACCACTGCAGAAACTAGCATGAGTCAGAGTTAGGGAAATGGTAAATCAACGTGAAACAGAAAAAACTTCTTGGTCAGTAATGGTATTATTTTCCTTAAATAAATAAATATATACACACACACTTTGTGATCCACCATTTCCTTTTCTCAGTTACTTATATGAACAAGTCCTAGTGCAAAAATCATGCTTTCAGTATTTTAACTTTAAGGTGTAAATACTTAGTGGGCTGTGATCCATGTAGTTCAGTAACTGTCACGAATGTAAGTAATCATGTGATTGAGAGGGCAAGCTGGACATTGGTGCTGGTCCCATATAGAAGGACACCTGCCCATTGAAGTGCAATGCGTGAATATTAAAATTCATCCTATGAACACAGTTGCATTTTATTGTAGGTCTACTTTAATCCTATTTTAAAACTTGATGTGAGCTTGACTTCCATGATGATTGTATGCATATAATACATATACACATATGACATTTTAGTTTATTGTTGTTTTGTGGCAGTCTGTACCCTATCACATCATCTAGTTAAACATCAGTTTGTTCTGGTTTTGGTTCTACAGCAAGGCCTTGTACTTGTAGGTTATCATGCACAGAGGAAAAGGAAATTAATAAAATCATAACTAGCTAGAAAACAAAAAGAACTCATCTTGGATTGAGCCATGTTAGGAAACGTTTACTTTTCAAGCGATATTTCTCTCCCTGAATGAAGCCACTCCTGTGGTCCTGCATTTCAGTAACTAAAGGAGGAGGGGAGGGGAGAGCAGACGAAATCTAGAACAAACCTACTGGAATCAGCTGGGACCCCTCCTGTAACATCCTCACTGGAAGTGTAAACCTTTGTCTCTTTTTTTTTTTTTTTTTTTTTGCTTTGAATTTTGTTGAAATGTCAAGATTTCTAATAGTTTATTCAGAAATGTATAATGAGAGAGGTCAGCTTCTAAAAATATGACTGGAATATGTAGCACTGGCTCTGAGCAGCAAGTTGTGAGAAATGCTTTGTGCTTTGCTACTGTGTTTTGACACTGGGTCAGTCTCTTTGCTGATATAATTGGTCCAGCTTCAATTAACTAGCAGTAACAAAACTCTATGTACTGACTTCCAAAGAATGTGATTAATCTACCTTTGATGTAAAACTGTACTTATGGTTTGCTACTGTACGTACTTTTCTGGGTTTGAATGCAATGTCATCTTTCTTAGTAGCACCACTGCTTATCAGAGAGTTCAGATAAACAACACTGTCATGTGCTGGTTTCTCAAGACGGGGTTTTTCTACAGGTGGCAGAGATGCATATGATGGCTGGAAGAAAAGAGGTTAATCAGTTAAATATGTTACATCTGGAAACAAAGCATGCATCCTACATCTTCTGTTACTTGTTTTACCGTTCATTCACAGAGTGTGTATTTTGTGTATATGAATCTATTCAGCATCATCTGTTTTTTCTTAAAGTTGTTTTTTTATTTTAATATCAAATTTGTGAGGGAGGCACTTTAGAAAGGAAGAGAAGACTCTGCTTTCTGGACTTTAAAGCATTAGCTGCCTTCTGAAACTCCCTAGACAATTGCCTTGTATTGCTGGTGTTCTGCTCTTGCTCTGGGTGATGAATAACTAAGCACCTGTGGCTGTCATCCTCCCGTCTATAAAGTCTTATACTATCTCTCAGAAACTCGCATCATCTTCAGAAGGCATAAAGGAGTACTTGGCTACTGTGACATATTTACTTCAACATCATGGGTGGGACTGATGAAGCAGACTTCCAGCAATGCAGATACAGTTGCATTTTCTGTCTAAATAGAATCCCAGGTCTGATTAGCAAGTAGCACTGGTGAATTAGAAAGACCTCATCCACAATAAAATAACCAGAATGTGATCACTGAGGCTTATGTCAGTATGGATAGTTCAGAAACAGCAAGGTACTCAAGGCTCTAGGAGGGCACAGAAAATACATTCAGAAGTACAACAGCTAAACAGATCAGTGTGGACTTTAAGGAAATAGGATTTGGCTCAACAGTGGAAGAGGAAGGATAGTGAACAAACTGGGAAATCAGAAGCCACCAAGCCTGAAATCACTTCAACTTGTTCAGTTAGCAGTGGAAAAAGCCCTTCTAGTCAGTAGGAGAGTCTGATCCTGTCTTATCCTGTGAAGAAGCACATGCTGCTTTTGAGAAATTATGGTTACCAATGATTCAGCATTTGCAACATCATAGTGGAATAATCATGATCCTCAGGAGATAGGAGAGAAGAGCAAAGGCTGTGCCCCATCAGTGGTAAAGGACAGAATTCTTAAGAGGAATTAGGAAAGGCATAAAATTCATAAATTACCAAGCCACAGATTTGACCAATGAAAAAGACCTGACAAAAATATGTGCTGACTTCTGAAAATAGCAAAGCTGCTTGCTTTACAGAGACTTGGATAGCAAATAAATGAAAGAAATAAGCACTCTAACTATTAACAAATCAGTCCTTTGGCACCATTTCTCATACCTCTTTTTTCACAGCTTGTGCTTCTGCAGGTGTCGGTGAAGAAGGCATCTTTGGCTTTGCAACCTTTCCTTTCTCTGCTCCTTTTTTCTCTGTTACCTTTGGCAAATTGTCCAGTTTATTTTGAAGAAGGTCAATTATTCTAGAATCTGCAAATACCTTAGCAATATCAAGAGCATTTTTTCCTGTATTTAAAAATAAACATCTGTGTAAGCCATGAAAATATTTCTTGGCACTTATTGCAGTTGGATAATGGCGCTACAGTCTACATAACTTAATTAGGCATCTGCTTTATCAGTCATTCAGCATGCCAGCAACCTGGCTGCTGTTGGTGTGAGGGTTGGCAGTCATCAGCACTGCTTGCAGAAATAAGGGCTTGCAGAAACGAGCCCTGAAACAGGATATTGCAGGAGTTCTTGGATGTGGTTTCTTTGCTCTTAATGTCTTGACGTTTGCAGCATAATATACTGGTCTTTCAGGTTGTAACTTTGATCTTTGAGAGCATTTAGCACTTGGAAATGGCTAGCACATTATAAGGGTTGGAATTTAGACTAAGTTCTTGTATGTATCTGCCCCTTTCAGTGGTTGCTCTGCAACTGGCAAGGAGTTGAGAGAAAGTCCCATGGCATAAGAGGGACTGAACCAACTGCCACCAACATATATAGAGAGAATTTCATGGTAACAGGAATGCAGAATACACAGCACTTCTATAAGCAGAGCTTCACCTTCTAGGAAGGGAAATCTCATATAGCAGTGTTGCTTCCTACATTATAGCAAGGATTTAAAATGTGATATTAACAGTTTAAATTACTCTTAAAATGGAGAAAGTAATACTAATTGAAGGATCTGCTACGAGGAGGTAACACTTGATTATCAGTTCAGATTTGTTTTTCTATTAAGTCGCTTTTATTCTCATGGGGTAGTATTTACAACATCAGCAGCAAGAAAATCTTTAACCAGTGTTGCCTGTGCATACAAAACAATAAGCGACTTAAATGAGTGGCAGAATGCACACTGGCCAAAAACCATTTTTTCATAAGATAATATTAATACCTGGCTTTAAGGGGAAAAAAAAATCTAGCCACTTATATCTCTGAATATAGCTTGTGAGGAACAGCTTTACCAGGGATGTTTTCAGCCATGGTCTTCAGAGGAGGGGAGGAGGAGTTGTACTTATTACACATGCGATTAGTTGTGTTACTTTACTTTCTAGGATTCCAGTAAGTTTTTATTCCTTACAAAACAAGTATACCATTCAGTAAGGAGCCCTCTGGGGGAGACACTGATACTTACCATTGCTGTTTGTTGTTTGGACATCAGCACCCGCGTTGATTAAAAAATGTACTATATCCAATCTACAGATCTCTATGGCTCTCATTAGCGGTGTTGCATTGCCTATTGCAGGTGCATCTATTGCTCCTCCAGCCTCTACCATCAGTTCAGCAATGTCTAGGTGTCCATTATAGCAAGCGTGATGGAGGGGAGTCCACATGAAATTGTCTGTTGCATTTACATCCGCCCTACAAAAGAGTAAGAGATGCTGTGGCAGATGAAGCCAGACACAGCTCTTAGTAGTCTTAACTGCGCACTGAATGACATTCATGTAAATAAGTATGTTCATATTGCTACTGCTATGAAACCGTTCTAGAATGTGATATGTAGCATGCTCTATTAATCTCAGTTATTTACATGGCCTGGCTAGTGATGATCATGTTCCTCTCTAAGATGACATGGGGTCCTCTACAGGGAAGTTCTCACAAGTACAGAGAGAAACAGGTATTCACACTTAGTCCTTCCATGATATGCTGATATTGCTTATCTGCCAGCTTTAGCGGGGATGGCCAAAGGCAGAAAGCTTCTGGGCCAAGAGCAGGTGCTCTAGAAGACACGGCAAAGTTGCTTACTGTCCAATTGAAGAATGGGTTAGAGAAGATCTATCACAGAAAATCTGAGGATTTAAAACTTTTCCAGCTACTAGATCGTTCTGCTCCCGGCTCAGCAGTGGCATGTTCTGGAGGATGCAGGGACTTGTTTTGGGGTAACACTTGCAATATGCTGCTTTCAGATGAAACTTTGAGAGAAGTGTTATCAGCCCTTCAGCAACTGGCAGCCTTCAGAGATTTTCAAATGGGGGTGTGGAAACAAGAGCCACTAGTTCCTCTTTGTGGTGTTAAAAGGGAAAAAATATGGTTTTCCCCTGTCTTTGGTCATAGACCGTCCTCTGTGCCTAGATCTGCCTTCCACGTATGCCATGTGTGGGTTCAGAGGGGGGTCAAAACCTCATGAAGGGAATCCCGAAAAACTTGAGTACAATTATTTACTTTCTGCTGTGTTTAGGACCTCCTAGAGGTGCTGAATTGAATTGCCACTGTTTTCTTTACTTTAGGGGCAAGCAGCTGATGTCTGCCTGAAAGACACAGGAGGAGGGAGAAGGAAGCTGTCCGCTTCCCCAGATAGCTTTTTTGCTACCATATGGCTTTTCTTGATCATATGGTTAATATTTAATTCTAGATCAAAAGAACAGACTAATGTATTTCTTTCCTTGTTTAACTGTTAATATTATTCAGAATTCAGCCTTTACTGAGATCTTACAGCAGTAAATTCTCCAGGCCTACTGATCTTACCTTTATCTTTCACTTGCTTAGCTATTATGATTTATTTGTATGCAGTTGTCATTTCCTCCATATCTCTCATAAAAATAAAGAATTCCCATTATTCCACTTTCTCTACTAATTCCCCATCCCTATACTGATCCTCTGAGGTTCCTGAATCCCTTTTGCTAAATTCATTCTATGTGAAACAAATTTATCAAAGGCAATGGGAGTGACGCAGCACTGACATAAAAGTTCTTCAGCATTGTCTCCTGATCAGAACTTGCCTTATTTCAGAGTCTTCCTGAAATAGGATAGGAAGTAGATACCACCAATTTATGTTTAACCTCAGTATTTTCTAAATGTTTTGTTTCCTATTTGGTATGCATTTGTAACACCATACTGAAAAGGTCATGTTGTAAAAGCTACTTGAACTCCCATTCCAAAACAAAAGCGTCTGAATGTCCACGCTGTTGAAAGATATAAAGCTAAACGCTGTCCTGGAAACCTTCCTATCCACTTTGTGATTTCTATGCATTTCAACTCTCAGAAGTAAAGCCATTTTTTAAACTAAATTACTACCTTTCTAGGTCTGAATATGATGAGATGTGACTCCAGTGCTAGTGAAGTTTGATGAAAGCAATGGAAATGAATTTGCTAGATTAACTTGGTAACTCTTGCATCTTTATCTTTGGAAGTATACACATTTACACAGCCTCACATGCTGCAGGAACGTTGGTGTAATTACCAAGGTGCATATATTTGCATGCGCTGTTAAGTCTTTACAGGAACTAGAGTAATGACTAGATCCGCTCGTTCTTGGAAATGAACATGAAAATGAATTCTAGCTATAGGAAGAGGACAAAGCTAGTATAAATATCCTTGTCTTTGGAAAATGTTCATGTGAACATTTATCACAATGGTGGCAGTTGGCTCACAAAAAAAAGATTACACTATTACACAAGTATGACTGAATTTCTCTTAAATTGCTTTAATTTTTAAGCTGTTAAGATTTTTCCCAGGTGTATCTGTAGGCTAAAAATTGCTGAAGCACTTCTGAAATTGGGAACAAGCTAAATAATAACAGGCACTTCTGGTGAAAATCCTACTGCTTCAGCTGCTGAGAAGTGATTATTTGGAGGGTGCATTCTCTCAAAATGATTGCACGCAAAGGCCTGGCATGTGGAACAGGGAAGTCCAGGACTGCCTTTCTGGCTCAGACAACCTACTTATGTCAGATTTCCAAAAATTCATTCATCTAATTTTGGTAGTTCAGTTTTGAGGATCACAGAATCATAAGGGTTGGAAGAGACCACTGGAAATCACTTAGTCCAACTCCCCTGCTTCGGCAGGTTCCCTAGCTGTTTTTTTAATAACTCCAGAGAAGGAGATCCCGCAACCTCTCTGGGCAGCTTGTTCCAGTGCTTCCTCACCCTCACAGTAAAGAAGTTTTTCCTCATGTTCATATTCCTGTGTTCCTGTTTGTGCCCAAATGCACTGCTGGAGACATGGATATCAGCAAACAACTAGATAGGTTTTGTAGGTACTCTGTCTCTAACTGGAATGTCAATAATCCAGACATTAAAAAAAATCAGAGCTGGGTCACCTCTTAAGTGTTTTTATTTCCTCATTACTAAAATGTAAAAAAACCCCATAGACTAAACCTCTGCAACTCAGCATCTTACAGAACTAATTTTTATGCTAACATTATGCAAGCAAAAAACCAAACTATAGTCTGTAGCATCCAACTATTTACTGCAAATTTATGCTCTCAAAATAGCAATTAAAAATTCTCCAGAATTATCTTACCCCTTTTCCAGGAGATACCGCACAACATCTATATTCCCACTTGTGCATGCAGCCATCAAAGGAGTTTTGTAATACTTATCTTTTATGTCTACTGGCACACCCTCCTCAAAAGCTTTCTGTAGAGATAGAATGTCTCCTGCTCTGACCAGGAAGTTAATATTCATGTACATTTTCCTTGGTTCATCTGTGTACCAGGCACGATCATCGTGCACGGGATGGGCAGATGGGTGGTCTCGGTTAACGTGGTAGCTATCAGCAGTGCTCTGAACAGCCTCGATCATGTATACAGGGAAGCCGTCTTCCCTAAGCAGACATGCACTCTTTGGAATAACACAAATTGGCATGGGGACTGCAACACTCTTTTTGCCTCTTCGCTTCTTCCCTTTCTTTCCTTTCTTCCTTTTGGGTCCAAAAGATGTTATCAGACAGCTTTTCTGCAAGTATTTAAAGCCTTTAAAAAATTCTTCGGTGTTTATTCCTTCAGAGTCAGATTTTTCGTGCGCTTCAGCAATAGTTTGTATTTGCTCAGTGTCCACAAACGAACACTGCTTCTGGATAACTGATATGAAATCATCTTTGGCTACAGTCCCATCTCCTTGGTCGACAGCCTCAAATGCCTGGAGGAGGGCAGTCTGGTGCTCTAAGGACCAGTCGTATAGCCTCAGTGCCCAGAGTGGGTTGTTCTCCTTAGCTCCAGGCTTGGACTGCGTTATAAAGTTCTTTTCAATTTTACGCAGTTCTGTTGCTGCTGCTTTAAAACCTCCTTCCTTGGCAACGGCTCTTGGAGTCTTAGCTAACAGGTTTGTCCATGTAGGATCACAGCCTAAAAATATGAACACATTCTCATTGATAATGTAGTGGAATTGATGATTACTAATAATATAAGAAACTTATAATATGCATGAAGCTAATTAGCACAGGTCTACAACTTTCTACAGACTTAACTATGAACAGCGATAACAAATGGAACTACATCAGTGACCCCAGTCTGGAAGGCTAACAGCACAGCCATATCTCTTTCACACAGTGAGATTCATCAGACAACCCATGCTCTACTTCTTTGTTCATTACTGAGTACCTATTAAAAGGCAGAAGTTCAGTAAGAATTTTGCATTTTTACTTAAAGAAGCGAGCAAGTTTAAGAAGAAACTAAGATTAGAATGTCACTCACTCTTCTATATCCCAACCTTGCCATCTGGTGACAGACCGCAAGCTAAGTGTTAGGATCACGAGAATAGAATGTAGGATTTTGCATGATCCTATGGGAAGAAAACCTGAAATAATATGATCATCTAATTTAGAAAATGATCACAGCTTCTTTGGTGTATCCGTGGGTGCTAAGCTTTCCTTGTGACTACACTGAGATTGGGTTGATTAATTGATCAGCGAGGCAAAATACAGTTTTGTATTGAAAATGTCAATACAAGTTATACAAATCCATGATCTTTCTACTGATTTCTTTGAGAAATGTTTTTTTTCTCATCTTAGCCCCATTAGTAGATACAAATAATAATAGCCTATGTTTGGTACTTGTTAATGAGAATTACATTTGCCACATGATACTGAAGAGCCAAATCCTTCACAGATGCCCAAGTGAAATCTTTCTTCAAGCACAGAAAAAACATACAGTTGTAAAGTAACTTCTTTTTAACATACCTCTCTGTCCTATAAACTTGCAGCAATTTGCAAATCCTCCCTCTGCAGCGTAATGAAGGGGTGTGTTACCATTCATGGCAATCAGTCCCAAGTCTCCATTATAAGCTGAAATAATCCTCAAGATCTAGAAGGACGAAGACAGTATCAATGGAAGACATCTATGTTTCTTAGGATGGGGGAAGTGTGAGAGTGATTTACAAATAAAATGCAGTGTCATATACTCCCAGTTTATACAGTGAATTTCACTCAGAGGTAAGAAAAAAAGGTTTTCTGAGACTCCTGGCTACTAATCATTATGCTTTGATCATCTGAGATACTGGACTCCAAAAACAAAACTGAAAACCCAAACAGCAATATTTAACACTATGAAAGTTAAGTTACCTCAAAGAAGCCTCCTTTGGCTGCAAAATGTGCAGCACTGTGTCTTTCATTGTCAAATATGTTAACATCACCTCCTCTCTCAAGTATACCACGCACCACCTCAAGAACACCTTCTCTTGCTGCTTCCATTATGGCAGTGCGACCTGTAACCTGCAAAGTAGCAATAAAACAATTCAGAATTTGTAGTGTATGCTAATTTAGGTTGGAAATATCCTCTGGTGTAGTACGATCTGATTGTTGCAAGGCAGCATAAAAATGAATGACTTTTTAAATGATACTACTGAAAAAAAGGAGACAGATCTAGTAACTTCAAAGATGCTTGGAAGCAAACTTCAGGAATCTAGTCTTAATGCTTCTAACTAAGGGTAGTCAAATCCCAGTGACTCAAGAACATTAGTAACAAGAGTCACCTGAATAGTTGCACAAAAATGAATTCCTTGTTCAAGGGAATTCTTATTTCTGTGTGCATGCTTTCTTGCATGTATAAAAGTTTAACAGAAAGTACTACCTCTGTCATGAAAGTATATAAGAAGACTGGCTGGAGGAGTGCTGTGGGGTAGATGCAACAGCTGGGAAATTTCACTGATATTCTGTCTATGAGGAAAAGTTCACATACTAATACATAAATACTGTGGGGTTTTTTCTTTCTTTCTTGATCGTGTTTGATATTATTTGTACATATTTTCTTTATAATGGCTGACTTTGGTAGGTTTGGTGACTGTCCCAAGAAAAAAGCACCTTTCAGATCAGGGATAGTCCCCGTTAACCTAATGCCTCGCAGCACCACTTAGAACCTCTTACCTGTTGCTATACAGAGGGGCAAAGAAGAAAGAATGGTAGGAAGCAGACAGTGAGCTGTGGATTTCATTGTGCTGAACTGTGCTTTCTTCCCTGTATCTTTCTCTGGATCCAGCAAACCATTCCCATTATGTTACCAGGTGTGTGCCCATCATATTAAAACAAAAATGCAAATATCTCATCATATTGCAGGTATGCAGAGTTGAGGTGGTGGGCCAAATGTTTTTAACGTAAAATGGTTTGGTATAACTACAAACTATGAAGGTATTACTGCAATGCTATGACCAAAGCAAGAGTCATGGGTAGCTCTAAGGGAAAGCCTGATGATCCTGAAGGTCTTTCCAACCTAAATGATTCTACAATTATATGACTTGATCAATAGCACAGGGTTTTGGTCCTTAACGTCATTGTTCAGTTTAGCAAGTAAACAGAGAAATTACTGAGATGTATAGAAGAGAGAAAAGAGTTTCTAGTATCTCATTACTACCTTGAGTCCCCTTCAGTTTTTTCATGCTGGAGTGACATTTTTAGTGAACATTACTTCAATCCTGAGAAGTGTGGGGCATATCCAGGCAAAATACAAATAAGCACTGCTCCACTGAAGTACAAAGAGCTACGATTTTTAAGAGTTGGCCCAGCTATACTTCTTTTTTTTTTAACATTTTCACTCTAATCTACAAAAATCTAACTGAAGATACATGATTCAAGCAGAAGACTTAAATATCTGCTCCTGAAAAAAAAAAAAAAAAAAAGGATAAAAAGGGAATAGATGCGCCCACAGAGTCACTTGCCACTGCTGTGTTATTTTAATGTGAGGATTTATGGTCATATACTGCAGTCATCTGGTAGCTATTCTGTACTCCTGTACATGCATTCTTAGGTACTGAAATATTCATACTGGGTCTCTTGCATTGGGATTTGCTCCTCTTTCCAAGAAATTCAGACAGATTTCTTTAATATCATGAGCTTGCTCACAGGCTTGCAGAAATACAGGCTTCCCATCAGTACTACAGTTGTTAATATCTGCACCATAATCCAGGGCAATTTGAGTGCAGTGATAGTGCCGTCTTGTAGGTAAAATGCAGTAAAACAAAACACCTGCAAAGAAGAACAACAGTGATTATGGTGTAATGCCAAATGATAAGAGGCGTTACTTACACTGTAAACTTCACAACTGAACAGACAAACTCCTTCAGTCAAGACCCATTGACATCTCTTATGGCATATAGGTACGAAAAATGAAGAATTTTTAGCTTAGGGTCTCTGAACTCATGGAGTAAACCAGAACTGAATATGCGACTGGTCATAGGAGGATGCACTGGAAGTGCTGTGATTTAAGGGCCCAGATTGTTCAAGGAGAATAATTTTAATTTCTACCTGGTCAATAGCTTCTTCTGAGCTTTAAGGATTAACCTCAGCCGTGGTTCCTCTCAACAGATTTAACATAACATATACAGCAAGTACGTAACACAGCAAGGAGCCATTTTGTGCTGGTCTGATGAGGTTCCTTTTTACTTACCTTTCCCTTCATTATCAACAACAGTCATGTCTGCTTTAATTTTTGCTAGTAACTCCAGAACCAAGGTATGGCCTAGCTCAGCTGCCTTCATTGCTGGAGTGCGTCCCATTTTGTCCTGAATGTCTGGATGAGCTCCCTGTTGTAGCAAGAAATTGCACATGTCGATGTCGTTCTTAATGCAGGCCAAAGAAAGAGCACTATGTCCATCCATAGGCTCGGTGAAATTGATGAGGTTTGGAAATCCATTCTGAATCAGCTTTTCTATTTGTTTCTTGTCTTTCTGGTGAACACACTGGAGAAGTTTGTAGATCTGTAAGTTTCGAAGTCTGTTATCTACCGGTAACATTCTGGAATGAGAAAAATGGCTTCTTTCAAGGCACTAATTTCTGCATGGAACACAGAAATGAAACTAAACTACTCTTATATGCTAGAAATTACAGGAATCAAACTATGTTCAAGGCATGGAAATAACTACTTATCTACTTCAACTTGGTAGAGTACAGGATTCCGAGTGAATTCCTCTCATTTAGTAAATGCAGCACATATAGAGACAACATAAACATTGCACCTTGCAAATTGCTTTTTCTCATTATCAAACTGTTCTAAAGAAGTCTCATTCAACATGAACTGAATGTTGAGAAACTGTAAGGAATTGTTACAGTCTACAATTACTTGGAATCCCAGAGATAGGTTGATCATCTGCCATTTTTGTACTGCAAATGGAGATTAAAAAAAAATCACAAGACCCAGTTACAAGCCTTGCTAAAACACAAAATAGATACTGGCATCACTTTGCCTGAACCTGAAAGCCTTCCTTCTTAGGTAGCTGATGCATGAGCTTTCTGCTGGGCTGTGACATAAGAGGGTAAACTAAATTTCTCTGTGGTAAATCCCTTGTGGAAAAAAGATGCAGGCAGGGACACTGACATGGCAAAAGATTCCTCCATGTAGTGCAACAAATGCTTCTAGAGAAAAGTGTGGTGCAGAACATCAGCTTCATATTTGCCTTGGGTATGATTTTTTTTTAAGCTTTTTGTCCTCTGGTATCTAGTCTCAGTGCTTGTGGCTGGAGGGACAAGCAAGGGTCAGGACCGTTTGTATTAAGTGAATAGGAAGCTTCCTATCAGCTTCAGCAAACCTTGGATCAACCTCTGCTCCAGAAATGACACTTACAGGACATACTACAAAAAATGTGGAGGTGTAGTGTCCCTTTAGAGAATTTTTTTTTTCTTGGTAACAGATTGTAAATGGAGCCTTGTAGCAACTTGTCTGGCTGCTGTTGAGTGCTTTGGGGATGTCCAAGAGGAGGTGAGTTTTAAGAGAGGTGAAGGATGCATAATTTCAACAGACTTTTGGAGGAACTACCTCCCATTCTGGAAAGGAGGCCTGAAAGAAAACTGCAAGAAAAATAGCATGAATAAAAGCTAAACACGTTGGGAATGGGTAAAAGCAGAAAATTTTGTATCACTAGATGCACCATGTCAGTTGTCAAGTCTGAGACCGAAGTGTGCCTCACACGCTAGTACAAACCAAGCTGCAAGAAAGCAGCCTGCTTAAAAGCGTTAAGAACTAACAGTTTCCATCAAAACCACCGTAACATTGTAACGGCGGCAGCTAATATTTCTTTGCAGTATCTCTGAAAAGTGACCGGTTCGAGTTTTGTTAGAAATTTGTGCAATAAGGGAGTGAAGGACGGGGGAATAGAAAACGTTACCCAGCGTCCGGTGGAATCGGCAAGAAGCGGAGCGGCCTTCTGGGCGGGCGTTGTAGCGATGGCAATCCTCACTGCTGCCGGGCCGCGCTCCCCTCAGCGCCGCGTCCCCCCGCGGCAGCGCGCCGCCATCGCGCCGCCGCCTCCCGTAGCAACGGGCAATGCCGCGCGCCTCCCTTAGCGACGGCGGCGCGCGCTCGGAGTGGCGGTTGGCGGGGCGCGGGCAGTGAGGCGGCCAGGTGAGGAACGGGAGGGCCGCGGCGGGAGCCTGGGCGGGGGATGGCGAGGCTTCGCGGGCGGAGGGATTCACCGAAATAGCGATGTGAAGAAACCAACGCGATAGCAGATCCCAGAGCGTTTGTGTGGCAGTGCGGTGTACGTCAGGCGTGTTAGGCTCAAACTGAAGCCTAACTGCCAGTAGATCTGGTGGGAGGAAGAAATGTATGTTTCCACAGAAAAAAATAGCACTAACAAATAGGGAAAAGTGCACAGTGTTGTTTAAGGGAGCTGCAGCAGGAGCCCCACTGCTGCTGGCTCCTTCCGAGACACCTGCGCATCTCCTCTGTACTCTGCCTTTAGTGCCTTCAGTGCCTTTAGTGCCCAGGGAGGTGGTGTCACTGCCCCTGGGGCTGCTCTGGAACCGCTGGAGATGTGTCATTGAGGGACATGGTTAGTGGGCATGGTGGGGGTGGGCTTGTGGTTGGACACAATGATCTCAATGGTCTTTTCCAACCTTAATGCCTCTATGATTGCACCTAATTTCAACCTTTCAAGTGCCACTGGCCACCTGGCCCTGCATCCTGTTGTTGGGCTTGTGCCTAGCCAGGATGGGCTGTTGAGCTCTTTGCAGAAATGACCTCTAGCATTAGGAGGTTCAAGGTTGAACTCAATGTCTGATATGAAATATGTTTTGCCAGGGAAGTGGTGGTACACAGCTGGATATGCGTCCAACAGAACACAAGGGCAGGCGATCCCCAGCACGAGACTGTGTGGTAAGTCACAGAAATAGATAGAGGTACTTCTTAACACAGAGCGTTTCATTATTTTCCTTGCAAGGAGTGCTACTTGCACAGTAGCTATTCCATGCTGGTGCCCTGTAGTGTGGGTTGGTTGAATTACTAGTCTTGCACTTTGCTGCGTTGGTTTTTTCTATGGAGAATATATTGTCTCTAGGCCCAATATGATGCAACACTTAAATAGGTGCAGCAGTACTGTGTGGGGACAGTCTCCAAGGCGCCTTCACGGTAACATGGATGAATGCAGTCTGTGCAGCCCATTACAGAGAGGTTTTACCCACCATGTTAGCCATGAGATAATCTGTAGTAAATTATCTCCTAACCAGGACTATTCCAAAGAACATTTGTTACTGAAGAGCATGTATGTTTTCCCCTTGTTTTACTATCTCGTAAACATTAACCTCAATCAGTCCTACAAGATACATGCCTCATCGTGGTGCGTAAAGCCTCCATTACTGATGTGATCACTTTATAGTTCCAAAGCTAATTACACATAAAGAGATTTCAGTGCTGAACAGCTGCTTCAAAGCATTTAAAATATAAAGACTGTGCAGTTTTGTTTGGTACTAGAAGGTGCCAGACTGACAGAGCTACATATCCCCTGGACAGAACAAGTGGAGTAATGTAGCTGTCATCCTCCTAGAAATTTCTGGCTTAGCGTTGTGGTGGCATTTAATTGTCAGTGTGAAAGCACAAGGGTATATGGATGTCTTGCAACTGGCCCCTGGAGGGAGACTGCTCTCTGCAAGGGCTCTTGTGCTTCTTGGCACTGGGATCGTGCTGACAGCAGTGGAGCTGGACTTGCTGGTAGCCTGACTTCAGCAGGAAGGCGTGTCTGGGAGCTGCATGGTTTTGGCTTAAGCCTTTTACTGCACAAGTAATTATTACTGTTTCTCATCTCTCGAGATTCTGGCACTACTGCAAAAGATAACTGCAGCATAGTGCATTACGCCCAAAACTCATTCAGATTTGTCAGCATGACACAAACATACACATTTGGCTAGTTCAGAAGATTGTCTGGACTGTTATAGCCAGCTGAGAATTGCACTGAAGGAGCATGTAGTCACACCAGGGCAGTAAACATGGGTGTTAATATTGCTAAGTTCCAGTAAAACTCCCAGCCCGGCCCGTTACACTGCAGTGCTGTGCAGTGCCCACAAGGCACATGCGTAACTGATGCTGATGTGCACAGGCACAGTGACAGCGACTGTGGAGTGACAGCTCTGCTTGTCATGGGGGCCTTTCTCAAGCTGCACTGCTCAAGTTAGGCAACAAGTCTAATTCTGGAAAGAGCAGCGATTTTCTGGAGAAGATGTTTCCTGGGCTCTCTTCTCTTTCCTTTCCTTGATGACATTGTGTGATGCTATTAATACTACTCAGATAAATGCACAACTTACTAAACTTTTGATTTAGCTTATTTTTTGTCTCTTCTTCATGCACTTTCTATAATCACTTACTGTCAAAAATAATGCTTGTTCATTCTGTTGATTAATATGTGCTCTTAGAAATAGGCCCTTGCATAAAAGAGAAAGACCATGAAATAACTGATGGAAGTGCTTAGTAAGAAAGCTCTGCAGTAACTGGGTAAGCAGGAGGCATTCCTTACCCAAGTGGCAAAGTAACAAAAGGAACAGTGGAGCAACCTGGAAGTAGCCCACTTCCCAACATGTGTTCCCCAGGTACTGCATGGGCCAGGAGGAGGGCTGGGTTTCTACAGTCAGGTGAGATTTCCAGTGACAATTAGGTGGGTAGGAATTTGAGTGGAGGGGACTACTCTGGACATCCTCAGACTTTGTCACAGACTTGGTTGGCAGTATTTGTTCACTGAAAGCCTCTGTTACTAATCCTGAAGGTTCTACACCCTGTAAGTCCTGCAAAAAAGGAGTGCTGCACCCCTTTCATCACTGTTTCTTGTGAGGGTCTCTTTTCTATTGAATTCCTTTCTCGGGTCTCTGAAGTCATTCCCTCTGATTTTTTTAGATCTAATGCTAAGCTGTGGAGCCCATGTAATGCCATGAGAGAATTCCAGATGACTTTCAGTGGGAGTGTGTCAGGCCTGTTATTAAGTGAAGCGCTGATTCTCTCTTGATTAGTTCTTTATCTTCAGATCATAATATTAAAAAGCTAGGGGGAGACGAAAGATAATCTTTTTGTAGCTCTTTTTCAGTTAGCTTTCACACTGACAGGTTAGGCAGCAATGAAAATATAAACTGCCTTCACCTGTCCCATCTGTTCTCATCCAGCCTGTCACTGTACCCTGTGTGAGGTACGTGGTGCAAGTTCTTTGTTTGCAAGACAAAGAAATAAATGAGTGTTGCTCATCTGATGTTACATGAAGCTAATGAAATATTGATCACATGCTTCACCACATTCACAGCAAATAAAAGGAATCTGCATTTGGAAATACATCGTCTGTGACTGGGAGACAACTCTTCTGAAGGTGCTATCCCTCAGCAACACTGAGGTATTGCTGCACCTTTTAGGAAGGCAAATAGAAGGTGAACGTAAAATGGAATTATCCATTTCATTAAAATTAATTTTCCATTTAAAAATTCCATTTTAAATTTAATTTTCCATTAAAAATTATCTCTGAGGCAGAGACTGGAGAGTTGCGTGCGTTCTGAGCCTGATGGAGAAACATCTGGATTTCAAAGCTGCTTGTTGAGTTCAGTGCTGCTTACTGTAAGGAAGGGTAATCTGCACAAAGAATGTTTAAGAGCATGAAACCCCTGTTCCAAAGCAGTGTGAGGCTGCTGAAATCCCTAGGGTCATGCAGGGGGAATTCCTATACAAGCAATCAATTGGTTCAGTTGGAATAAACCTAGTTTCTGTTTCCTTGCCTGGCCTTGCTCAGTTGTGGTTAAATGAGGAAAGCGGATGATAGCCATCTGGTCATCTCGCTGTTGACAGGCCCGGGTGGGAGTCCTGGCTTGTCCTCTTAACCAATGCCACCTGCAGGGACGAGTTGAGCATTTGGGAAGAGAAATGGAATGTTCCACAGTTTAGAAAAGGTGCAGCAAGATGGCTATTCTACCACAGAGTGCTACTGGGGGAGGACCTGCAGCAGTCAGTCTGTTAGCTCATCTCCCCCATGCTCTTGACTCAGACCAACAAATTACCCAACATGAAAGAGAGAGAGAATTTTTTCAGTAATTAATTAAATCCATCAGGAAAGACTTCCCAGGTACAGCTTGCAATTTATGGTTCAGACCAAAAATCTGACTATTACACCAAAACCTCTGGTTTGATGTGGGAGACCTGGCACAGGGGAGGCTAAGTGCTTCATGCGGCTGCCCTGTATCTACCAGTGTCACCATAGCTGGTCCCAGTAATGCTGTGATCTTTGCTCCTGTAGGTAGAGGATTCTGAGCCACACCACAACCAAGTCACGTTTCAAACTCTGAATATCTAAATCAGAAATCTTTTCCACAGCAGGTAGTAGGCAACTGCTAATGAAGCCAGTGTGCTCAAGTACTGTCATAGATGTAGGTTACTAAGGTTTTCCTGTTCATGCTAATAGATATTTATTTTTTTCAATCAGACCTTAATTCCTATAATAGTAGCAAAAGCAAAGCTCCATGCTTAATATGTTCTTTAAGCTAAAGGTTGCTTCTGCATATTGATACCTGTCACCTTGGTCTCAGCTCTCTGAGACCATTTAGGTTAATGCACTGATTAATCCAGACATTAGATAAATAGAGTTTATTTAGAATTTAATATTCAGTTGTAAATGAAATGTGCTACTTATTTCTCAATGTCCATACACATCTGCTTTGTTACACATTTATCCATAACACCAGAAAAAGAACTGAGCTGTAGTTACCCAAGCTACTGTTTCCATTGGTAAGAACACAACTTCAGTACTCATGTGTAGCTCTTCCTAACTTTCTGAAGCCACTTATCTCCATTCAAAGTATTTCAAAGTCTTTTAGTCATGCCTAACTTTTCCATTAACCTCTTCCCATCACCTCTAATAAATTACTATTCAGGTTCCTACAAATAAGGTATTTTCACCTCTGTCATAATGATTTCAGATATGCAGTTGCCCTTTAGGATTTGCTCCATTTTGTCTCTGTCACATCTCTAACGCCGTAATTTGGTACTGCATTAGGAAAAGCTGCATTAAATTTTCTAGGCAATACCTAGAGCAGCAGAAGTGGCCCTATCTTTTTCCATGAGAGAAATGCAGTCGCTGGACAAATGTGTGATGTATTTCTCTGCGAACAAGTGACAGTTCTGACTAGGGAGACCCTCTGAAGTTTCTGTCAGTTAACTGACATCATTATGCAGTTTCTGGGGGCACTGCATGGAGCCCTCGCTTTCACAGTTTAACGGACTGCCTGAGTCACCGAGCAGTATCAAAGTCAGCTATGCAAGTTTTACTTTACTCAGTGCGTAAGACAACACGGAATCCATCACAACAGTTGGGAATAAAGCACACACAAACACCAGTGCTTTTTCCTTAAGCTTTGCTACCATGTAACGTGCCTTGGGTGCAGGAGACATGAGAGCATCTACCATAGCATCTACGACCTCGTTGCCGTTCGTGCTTCCTTTGCTGAAAATGTTGTTGAAAAAGTCTGCCCGCTCCTGAATGTACTCCTTGTTGTAAACCGCCTTTTCCTCTTCGCTGAGTTCGTTCCAGATCTCTTCAGCACTGACTGGTGGCTGAATTTTTGTAGATCGTGCATAATTTCCTGGCTGAATAATACAGACCTAAAAGCAAGATGTGAAACTTATCAAAGTGCAGTCAGTCGTTCTGAATTCAGCTAAATACCATATGCAGTAAAACAGATACAAAGCTTTTCTTGAACAGATTTCTTCCAGAAAATGCTGCTTTGTGGAAATTTCAACCTTAAAAACTTTACTGAAATCAAGTGTACTCCTGTGAAACATTTGCCGTTGCAGAGCTGTTTGACTTCTTCACTTCACTCTGATTGTCACGTGTTCATGCCCTCACAGAATGCAGTAGTGCATCCTTGCTTCGTACAGAATGCTTAGTGGTATCAATGTTTTGACAGTTATGAGGCTAATTATTTCGGTATAACTTTGATGTCTCCAAAGTGGAATGCTTGGAATTTTTCTCTCAGTGGCAAATCTTGCAGTTGGTGATTTTCTGTCCCTTTGGGACAGAAGGAACTGAGCAATTCCTGGGGAAAGAAATGCCATATTCCCCAAGTAGGGGATAATAAAAAGAAATGGGTTTATCGATGCAAGTACAGAAAAGGCCAGACGTGCTGCTCCAGAGGTCTTACCGAAGTCCTTAACAAATTTCCAGATTTCTGTGCACGCAGATTTGAATTCAGAGTGTACAAACTCTTTGCTGCTCAGCCTGTTTCCTTTGCATGTATTATTCTGCTGTTCTGCTGACTTCTGGGGACTTTCAGAGCAAGCTTAGCACTTCCAGTGTGCATGCTTTTCCTGGAATACCTCAGCTAGCAGCTGGCTCGTTAAAACTGTCTGTAGATGTGCAGCGCTCAAAACTCCACGGCATTTAACTGACCTGATTTCTAAAGACTATTAACACGATGTGAAGAAAAATGGTGCTGAACCATATAAAAGACTTGAGGATTTGACAGACATTCTTTAGAAATCTGTGTTAATTTATAACCTTAATGCCCCCATCTGCCATCCAGCTCATCTGCCAGGGGCTACCACTGGTGCAGCAGCACTGCCACGTGCCAGCCTCTCAGCCTGCACAGCCACCAGTGCTCTGCAGCCTGCTGCTGGGGCTGTAGCAGCCAGCAGGAAGGGGTGCAGGTAGCCTCCCCACTGCCCCAAGTCAGACTGCTTATCTGGGAATGTCTCATGCTGCCTTTGGTAGGTTTGCCACACGGCATCTTTCAGAGCCCTCGCTTCAGACTCTTCAAAATTGCTTAATATTAGCCAAAGTAATGTCAATAATAAAATTCCCACATATATTTTAAAGACAGGGGTGTTTAAAACTTCGTGTTTTGCAGCTATATGAAGTTGGCTAGGAGATATTAAGTTGTTTTTTTTTCCCCTTCCCTCATTTTCTTTAGCCTTCTTTCTAGAGGCAGACACAAACTTTGTTTCCTGTAGGTAGCCAGCTTGCCTGGACAGAGTTCAATGGGACAGAGCCACGGTGCCATCTGTTCCTTGCCACCTCTGGGCAACCATCTCCTGAAAGCAAAACGGGAGTAGCAGAGCAGGAGAGAGGAGCACTGAGAAGAGGGAGCTTATCTTCTGCAGGCTCTCTGCAGGGTGGATTCTGAGGCAGAGGCCAACCAGCGCCATGCATACAGCGAGAAACAGAGAAATAATTCTCATAGATACTCTGGAATTGTTTGTCAGCCTGATCTACTGTATTGTGTGCTGAGGTTATTCCAGGGGCGGGGGAACAGGAAAAATCCTAAAACCACTACAGCAGTTAACCTGTTAAACTAAGCTCTTCCATCCATTTGAGATTATCCTCGGCTAATCAGTTCAAATCCTCATCATGCTGTGTGGCATTAGGATGTGTGAAATCACTTGCATTTTATATTTATCCGAGAGGGGCAGCTGATAGAAGCACAGCTGTAATTTCTTCTAACGTGAAGCTTATGAACAATGCTCTGTGTATGTAAAAGAGTACACCAACGTAAATTCTCTAGGAAATACTTTCAGTGTTTCAGAAGAGAATTTCAGCAGTAAAGTGACTCCAAGGAAAAAGCCCTATGAAGCTACTCCATGATCTAAACTTCAGGTCTGACTATCAGCGTTGCTTACGTACAGCACTAAGAACACTCTTACAGCCTTCTATTAGGTCAAGAGAATACAAAATTACTCTGCACGAATACTGCCTCTTGCAGAGTAGCTATTCCCACAAATAGGGAGGAGCTTTTACACGCTGACGTGAGAGAAGAGAGAGAAGAACTCTTCTGGTAGGTGACAAGCTTTCATTTTTGCTGCACAGCGCTCAGACCTGGGCTCTTTGCTCTTGCAGGTAAAGCCGTGAAAGTTTCCATTGCTTTGTATTGTTACTGTTAAAAGCATGGCACTGTTCAGGCAAGCCTGTCTCAGAAAGTTTTTTCACTGTAGAGGATGTGGAGAAAGGGTGCAAGTTGCAGCATTATCACAGACATGGCATGCTACCCCACATCTACTCAGAGCTGCAACCACCACCCAGCTCTGCTGCCCACTGATTGGCCACAGAGGAGCCACCTCTTTCCAGGGGAAAGCTGTATGCATGGCTTCAGGGGAGTGGCTTTTATTGCCATCCCCTTTGTATGGATGTATGCAGCTTGCTTTGCATAAGATTAGACACTGTTTTCCATATGCCTTTTCCATACACCATTGTCCTGTACTCTTTGTAAAAGCTACTTACTTCCTTTCCTTTAAAAGATGCGTTTCAGCTCTGGAGGAAGTTTCAGGAGTGAAATTTCTCTCTTTCTCATACAAAAAACAGTGTTTGAAATAGCAGGAAGTTTCACAGAGCAGCTATTTATTACATCACTTACCTGGACGCCAAACTTCTTCATTTCCAGTCTTAGTGCATCACAAAATTTTTCAATAGCTGCCTTGGTCATAGAATAAATGCCATTTCCCAGAGTAAAATAGGCAATAATGCTGGACATGAAAACAATGCGTCCTGAAAAGAAAACAGCGCAAATAACAAACTTTTCACTCTTGATCTTCAAAATAGAATTGATTGTCTGAGCCTTCTGAATTCAAGTAAGGTAGTATTAAGAACCATGTTGTTTTACATTGCTACGTGCAAAAGCTGTGCTGTGTAAATGTGCGGTGCCAGCAAAAGTGTGCGCTCAGCTCCGTAAAGCAGGTATCATCATGCAAGCAGCTTCCTTCCATCTAGTGACACACTCTGGACCAGACAGGGGATGACAGATTCCCAATGTGCTGCTTGTTCCGTTTGAGACAACTGACTCAGGTAACAGAAGATGAAAAAAGATGGAAGCAGAGCATTCCTTTAAGATCTTTAGACTGAAAAATGGTAATAAAAGACTACATTAGTAATAGGAGAAGGACTGAAGAGGAGTGAAGTGAATGATCTTCCTTTTGGTGGCTACATGACTACTAATATCATTTATGGCTGTGTGACTACTAATACCTTTTATTCTGTGCTAATGATGTCTCCGCACTGAGTTCTAGCTTAAAACTGTACATATAAGCCCACAATGAGATTGTACAGGGACAAGCTTTACCAGAGAAAGGTGACTTGACAAAATGTGTGCAGTCTTGCACAGCTGTGCTGTGATTTCTGTCATCTGCCTTTTTTTCCTTCTGTAACTCTCACCAAGTGCAGGCAGGCATGCATTTAATGCACAGAGTTCTGATTCGAGGCTTTGGGCTGTGGTCTGTTTCCACTGTTTATTTGTCAGCTTCCACCAGTCACACCACATAGTAACAAATGTGTGTATGTGGTACATGTGTGTGTAAATATATATTCATATCAGAAGTGAGAGAGATAATATCCTCATAGCTATAGCAATTTAGAAAACACAGTACCATCCCTATTGCTGCCACAGATGCAGAGAACATCTGGGCACTAGATCTGACCAAATGGTACAGGCTTTTGGGCTATCAAAAGGGTATCATGGGAATGCAGTGAAATCTGTCACTCTGGATTAGGTCCCCTGCTTTCTTACACAGTGTCTGGGATAAGCCTCATAACCCAGTAATGGCAGAATGACTACCAGCTTGCTGATCAAGATGCTATGTCAGCTGGCCTCGCCATCAGGAAAAGTTATGTTGTTCCTCTCAGAATTAGATGCTCAGTACTTGTCTGAAGGGAAATAACCTCCTTTACAAGTATTAGTAATCTTGAAGCTCTTCTTGGACAGGTTGCTCATCCTGAAATGGCAGTAAGCCTCTTCCATTGGGACACAGGCTCTGTGTAAGTGACGGTAGGATAACCTTTCCCTCCTTGATCCACTAACTAAGCAATTTGGAGCATGCAGTCGGAATGGGGCACACACTGTTTAAATTCTCTCTTTGCCTGAGGTAACTGAAACCCATTTTTCCCAAGAGAATGCTGGGAGTTACCATGGAGCTTTCGAGCATCATAGAGTTTTAGCAGTATGCAGGACATCAAAGAAAGAAATCAATGTCTCCTTGTGTAATGGCCACGTAACACATTTGCTGTTTCTCACTGTATATGCAATAGCACATTCTCTTACAAAAACTTCCAGCTTGCAGTATTTAAAAGTTGCTTTTTTCTTCCATCAAAATATCAGCCAAAGGCAACCAAGCAGGAAGAAGCAAGTAGGAAAAAAGAGGATGCTTTTATCTTACCACCATTTTGTGTAACAGTGATGTCTGGGGATTCCATACAAGAGCTAGCCCTACCGTGCTTGATGCTGTACACACACAATAGAGGGAATCCTTGCCTTAAAGAGCTTACAATTGAAATAGAGAAGCTCAGCAAAGAGAGGAGAAAGGAAAAGAGTATCTATGTTTCCCAAATACAAATGGAGAAGGAACAAACTGCAAAGCAATTGAGACATTCTGCAATGCTGTAGAGAGCTATTCAAGCCATTTCTCATCAGAAACAAGAGCAAAGCACGTGCATATGGAGGTTCATGCCACAGCATTTATCCCGTTTGGTACCATGCATCTCTGCATGGCACTGTTTCACATACGTGGGTTTTCTGCCCAAGGTCATAGAGAGGATCTTGCCAGGCCCGGAACTGGAAGCTGGATGTCTCTAGTTCACCTCTGTATGATCAGTCTTCCTCCCCTAAATGCCACACAGTAAAAGACTAAAGCCTCCATAAGGAAGTTAAGCAAGAGTTTACTGGATTTTTATCTCCTAATTTTCAGTGCTTACAAAATCTTGCCTGGGCTTCATAACCTGCTGTAAGCATTTTTTTTCACACTGTTCTCAGCCAAATACTGAGATAATTCATTGTTTGTAAATACTTTTTTTTTTCCTTATGTATTGCAAAGACAGAATCTTTAAGGGTTCTTTTCCTCTGAGGATTTCACCATCTTCTTAGGATCAGGTTGCTCATTCAGGCCACACAGAAGGAAGCTGTCATTTCAGTTCAATGAAAGACAATTAAGGCTTCTTTTATAGGTGCTACATTGCCCTGATTATAGTAATCTAATTATTCTACAACTCCAAATAACAGTGGATTAGCATTACCCTTGTATTTCCTTAGAAGAGGAAGAAATGCCAGGGTTGTCCTGATGCTCCCAAGAAGATTCACATCCGCAAACTTCTCGTATTTCTCCATTGGCAGCCACCCCGTCTCGCCAAAGGTTGAGATTCCTGCATTGTTCACAAGCCCCCAAAAACCTAAAGGAGAGAAGTACCTTAGCAAGCATCTGTTGCTGAAAAAAATCACCCCATGGCAACCAAACAACACTAGTGAGCTGAACCCTTTCTAACCACTTTTCAGTTGCATTATCTTTTTGTCTTTCCACTTCTAAATGTGGGAATGTTTTGTTTAATGAAGGGATGTAATTTCGCCCACTATCTGGACAATGCGAGTCTCAGTGCTATTTAATAATCACTCACTTTATAGTCTCCTTAAGTTATTTATGCATAACATGATCTGGGAGACTACTTATTACTGCCAATGCAGTGTATCATGATATTTTAATTACTTGAATCCCACTGTGCACAATGAGCAGCTTTGTGAAAATTACATTAAGCAGTCTAAAGGCTAAGGGGTAATATTTTCAAAGTGCCTGACTAATTTAGAAGCCTATGTCTTTTTCAGGATTTTGAGCTTCAATTCCTTCTGAAATCAGACACAGCTGGGTACACAGGCACAGCACTGGGTAAAGCAGACAAGTGAGGTCTGGATTTCCTACCCTTGGCCAGCTCTATTCCCACCTAACAATGGGACTCGCAGCAGAAGCCCAGCCCCCTAACATGCAATAAGATTTCAGCATTTACAAGCAGTTCTCTAAAGGCAGCAGAGCTTGTTCTGACATAACTACACCAAGCCCTCTAGCCCAAAGCCACAGAACATTTCATGTGAGCATTGTGCAGTGCTCAGAACCTTGGTTGTTGGACATGCTTTTTGCTGAAGCGTGGCAGCGCTCGCAGACTAGAGCTGACATGCTGACTAAATGCTGATGAAGCCACGCTGACTTGTTCTAGCCTACAGAGCACTTTTCTACTGATGTATGGTAAAGCAGTAAGTGACATGGTGCTTATGAAAGTATTGCTGTTTCTGTTCTCAAATCCTAACTTAAAGAGTATTTCGAGGGTGACCAACAGTGTAATTAAGAAGTACTCAGGGCGGACTGAGAAATAACTAAGTTTGCAGCTTGTTTCTGCTGGCCTTGCCAATTTTGCTTATGCAGTTATAAGAGGTGTTGTACATGTCTGTTTGAGGTAAATGATTGTATTCTGATGTCTTCTGCAGGACCTCCAGGTTTAGGTTTCTGGCAAGGCAGTGGGTAACAGTGCCTCTTCCATCCCCTGGACAGAGAGGGAGTGTGTGATGCCTCCTGTACCCATGCTGGAAAAGATGGGACCTTTGATTACCCTGGTGAAAGTGCTGCAGAAACCCTTTTGCTAAGCTCTTTTCTTTGTGAACTTCCCCGACAAATCTACTGTGATGGTTTCATTGTATCTTGGTCCTTCCACTGCTCTGCCAGGAACTGCTAATACAGGATTTCATTCACAGAAATAGTTAAAGCTGAAACAGGCCATTTTTAGAATTACTTTGGAAAGCAGAGCTCTGTAAGCATTCCTAATATGTATATACTATTGTGCTACATAATGCAACTGGTGCTTAAAGAAACAAGGTTGTTTCATTTGCAGAGCAAAGCACTCAAAATCAGTAGTTTACCACATGGAACTTAAATAATTCTGTCCTCCAAAGTGAACAGACCATCATGTAGGGCTCTACAACACAGCAGGCCTTGACACTGGACCTCTCTCATGACTGTAGATACAGACTGTCTTCTGTCCTACTCATTGTGCCTGTCCTTTGCATTTCCCCCTTTGGCATTGCCCCAGATGTTGGTAGGACAGAGGAGAGGAAATGGACCAAAAACTCAGCCCCTTGAATTTAGCATCCCAGGTATCCTTCTTTTGCCTGCCGCTGCTCCCTCGTCCCAGGTCTTTCCATCATTCTGTGGCTTGATTTCCCCTTCTTAAAATGGAACTAACCCCATGGGACTGGCTTCCCTGTGGAATGTTTCACAGGATTAGAGTCCTCTAAGAGCTAACTGTCAAGATTTTTATACTTGCATGTGATCTGATCTGCAGATGGGCTGAGTAGCTGCATACTCCATCTGTTTAGGCTGCAGGTCTCTCTACTCAGGTTTATTTTTAAAGAAGCAAAACCCAAACTGAAGTCTGACATCACCAAAGCTGGTCCTTGATCTTCTGAGCTTTACTTTTTCTAATTGAAAAAAAAATGGCATTTTGCTTTTGCCACTGCATCCTGCACAGCACAGCAAGAACACTTGCTCCACGTACCCCAGCATTCATTAGGGCTTCAGAAATACGGCTGTTGGACTTTAAGCCATTGATTTTCTTTCTTGTTCTCTAAACTATGAAATACAGAATTTAATTTGCAAGGTAAAGGTTTTCTCTTCAGCTGATTGCCAGCTTTCCCTCCCACACTTCAAAGAGCCAGGGTGGTTTGTGGTAAGGCTAGCCCATGTGTACAAACATGCAGAGTCTGTAGAATAACAGCTCCTTCTTGCTTTTCAGTGGCCAGATCAAAGCCAAGGGGAAAAAAAAATGCTTGAGTTAAACTGAAACAGACTCTTTTGAGGAAAAGATTAAGTAAAATATAACAAGAGACTTTGCTCAGAGTCAGCTCAAAGTATTTTATTTGCCCTCAAGAGAAACGCGCTGTTCCTCAGCAGAACATTCTGACATCTCCAAATGGGAACATTTCTGAAGTGTTCTACAAATCTTCTTGCCACTTCTTTTGGTTGAATCAATTTGCCAAATGCTACGCAAATAACGAGCACTTCATTACAGCCACATACCACTTTCTTTCAAAAGAATTACCACCTCGTGAAAAACAACCTGCCTAGCTTTGCAATCAGGTTGCTGGAATCAGCTTTCATCTTCCTTTCCTGAAACACGTATGAGGTAAGAATTAATCCTGTAAACCTGCATGCCAAATATTTTGTACATTTGCTTAGACAAATGCAGCTCAGGGAACCTGAGAAGTACAGTCCTAGGAGAGAAATCTCCAAGAACCCTCCAGTGACATCAATGGCTGGGCTCCTCTCGCCTGTTCCCTGGGTGCCTCATTCCATATGGGTTTCCCAAGTACAGCATGTCACATGCAAATAACAATTTGCTGGATCCTACAGAGGAAGGGGATCCCAAGTAGCAGTTTTCAGCACAGAATCAGACACGATTTCAAAACTAGGGTCTAGCCAGATGCAGGAGTACTTCCGTACTCAACAACAGGATTCCTGGGGAAAATCCAGGGGCTGTCTGCAATATAGAAATATAGTGGCCATAAAAAGCTCTGGGAAGATCTGTGCATCTGTTGAAAGACTTCTGGTCAGAATGTCAATGGCGTGGTCCTTGGTAGAACTTGATGTGCATCTCTGATATCTAGAGCCAGTCAATTCACTGCCTCCTAGAAGGACAGGGCGCAACGGAGATTAAACAAAACAGCTGAAGAAAAGAGACATCACATTGCCTCAGAGTGTCCATGCACAGACACATCAAGAAAAAGCAGCTGATGATTTGATCTGGAGGCAAAACTTGCTCAGACTGTCACAGCAGAACTCAGTTTGGGGCACAATTTAGGAAGAGGAGTGTCAGACTGTACTACAGCAGGAAGGAGAGAAATAAACTGGAAAGCAGAAAGAGATCTTCACTGATCTCTGCTTTAAGAAAATGGATTCTGAGGACAAAGATTAAGAGAGATAGCAGAGGATCTAAAGAATCACTTTAGGAAACCTAACTTAAGATTAGCGAGGCTTTCAGGAGAGCACTGGCTCTCAAATAACCTCCCAGATAATTACTGCTTCAAAGTACGTTGGCCAAAAAGCACGTATCCAAAGCCTGTATTTAAGCCCAAGAGATACCTGATATTCTTCCCAGAAACTAAAGTTTTCTTCCTGTTCAAGTCAATCAAGCTGTGTGTTTGCAAAACGCGCCTTGCTGTCCGTGTTCACATGTCTATGTGAGCGCCTGCATAGAAAAGATATCTGAATTCAACCACATGTTCCAAATTCAAATGTGTGTTTTTGATCTCACTGATCTTTGGAGTTTCTTATTTAAATTGGGACTCTGCAAAAATGGCAGGCTCTTTCCTGAAGGATCCCAATACTAAAGGAAACTCGCCAAATGGAGTAGAGTGTGATGCCGACTTCCTACTGAAAAATGCAGACCGGGAGCAAAGCGATCTACTTGATCGTAACACGTCAACTGAGACTCCCGAGTTTCAGATCTGTACCTTCTAGTCACCATCCATTCCTCCTAATGTTATGCTGTGGTTGTGTATGATGTCTGGGCTAAACTACAGTACCACTGGCCTACTGCAAGGACTCTATGAACAGGAAATCTTAATTAAGGGGAGGATAGTATTTGATAACCTAGTAGTGGGAGGTAGGACCAAAATGAATATCCCTCTCTTCCACAATGCCATCTACTCAGAACGGGAAAGGATGAGAAATCATGTTTTAAATAGGAGAAAATCCAAAAAAATACTGATTTTTCTGTACGTACTGAGAGAGTTAGCAAACCATCAAATTGTTTAACTGCTTTCTCACTGGTTTGGTACATCTTCTACAGTTTTAGTTGGAAATGTATTGCATTAAACCTAGAGGTGGATGAAGTTATTCCTTTTTGAGCATCTTTGAATGACACGGGAGCATTTTAGTGATCTAAACTTAGATTCTAGCATGCAAGTGTGGCATATTTAAAATCTTTTCTACTAGAATGGGACTGACTGTAGTAAAGAAAAAAGGGAACGGTCCCTAAACAAATCCTAGTGACTCTGGGGACAAAGACTTCTCTCTCAGTTTCCACAGGGACTCTTTGAGTAGAATTACCCTGAACTGAGGAAGGGGAAGGCAGAGACAGCTGAGTCCAGCAGGATTTACAAACTAGAAGGTATACAGAGCACTTCCAGTAACTGTTTTAAAGGTGAACGCTTTCATAACTTTTAAAATAAGCTAATCTAGGTTTCAGTGTTGTTGTAAATCACACTGATTTACTTTCAGCACCACCCACTGAATTTCTGCATCAGTTTGTATAGTTTGTGCAAAAACAAAAAGCAGATTTTCTTGCTGACAGATGCCTATTTAAGACAGTCTACTGGGCTCACCATCTACTCTTTGCTCTCCCTACTGCAAATATCTGACACATACTTGGTTGTCACTTTGGTTAGTCTCATGCTGTAGGCCCCTAGATGCTCCATGAGCCACTAGGGAAAACTCACTGCAGAGTTCCTTCTCCAGAGGGACGTTAAGGCACGCCCTTTGCTGCTCACCCTTTGGGAACTGCAGGGTAGCAGGTAAAGTGTTCACAGCCACACATTTTTCTCTCCTTCTAGGTAATTTCAGAACAGAAATGAAATGGTTCAGAGTTGTTCTCCTTGCAGTGAAAAAAAATAAACAGTCCACATTAAAAACAATCTTTGGCCCGAAAGTAAATAGATTATTGTCTTCATCAAATAAAATGGTTCACCTAAGAGTTAACCTTCAGCTGAATTGTTACACTGAAACTATTTTTATCAACTACCAAATACAGCTACTTTTAGAGGTGCCAAGAAGGAACACTCCTTCTGCAATCTTCTGCTTGAAGACTCTATAGAAGCAGTGTGTCCTCACAGTTTCATTACATTTGAGATAAACATATTTTATAATTGTATTTTATAAATTATGAAGACAGCTTGTGGCATTCGCTCCATTAACACCAGGTATTAAAATAGCTCCTTTGCTCCTTCTTATTTAATAACTGTAGGTCGATTACTTGATAATTGGGAGTTTTCCCAAATGGTGTATGTTCTATCTGCTTCTATCAAATTACGTTTTCTTTTCTGCCTTTGCAACGTAACACTCATGCTGCTGCAGCCCAAAAGCAACAGGAAAATATTTCATAAACTCTGTGCTTTGTGTATACATGCCCAGTGCTGCATTATGGGTCTGAGGGCCTGACTGAGAAGCCCCCTCTGTGTACGCAGCGTGCGCACAGTATGTGCATTTCAACACCAACTGTGCTCAAGTGTCCCCTTCCGCGAGCACTGGTGAGATCTGCCTTGATCTGAAGGCATGTCCACATGCCTACAAGCAGCAAGGGTAACCAGCAAGTTCATGCTGAGCTGCAGACTCTGGAGTCTGCATGCTTGCACGAACACAACCGCTGCATAAACCAACAGAATTACGGGATAAATTAACTTATCTGTAACAAAGACTTTCAGGTGGCCCAGTCCTTGTGCCCCATCTGGCCTGTAAGAGCTTTTGTGGGTCATCTGCAAAGTGCCTGCAGCTTGGGAAAGAGCCTGAGAGAGGAAGGCTCTGCCTCTTAATCAGATAAGGTCAAGATCAACCATAAATACATGGACTTAAAGAGCAGCATTGAGGCTTTTTCTTTCTTCACTTCTCATTTCATCCCCTTCCCAAGATGCTAATGAATGAGGCAGACAGAGGCCTTGTTTGAGAAGCTATTTATTTCTGCATGCTTTATTCTCTGCTATGAGCAGGAACTGTTGGTCTGTAATTGAGGGAATCGCCTGAATTGGGGGTGTGAGTGCGCTGAGCCACGTGCATCCCTCAGCAGTATGCTGGGTCGTTCTGCCCGGCAGCCCTAACTATGAAACGATGTAGACGTGGTCCTTCTACACACACTGTCACAGCTTCTGAGGTGATGAACTGGGATTTATGCAGGCTACAGTTACTGTGCAATTTGGAATCTGTTCATTCTCTCTGGAGCATGCTCCCCGTAGGGTGTATGGTTGCCAGATTTCCTTCTAAATGACCCTTCTGTGAACTAGCTTATCAAACCTCAACTTGCATTGAGAGGCGACAGGCACAGCAGCGGCCCTCTGCATTTATTTATTCCCACTTTCACAAAGCATGCCTAGAAATCTCTCCCTTCCCCGCTGCCTCCTGTGCATGCCTGCGTTTCGTTCCCAGCTTTGTCTGTCAGACACCTGCAGAGGGTTTCCAGGACACCTGCCGCTAGGGGTGTCCTCTGCTGCCACGAAAGGGATCCGCAGCCACCTCTCACCCACGTGTGCGAGCTCGGTATCTTTTGGGGCTACGGCCTCCAGTGCGTGTATCGCTTAACACGGGGCATTGTTTTTTTAACACGAACTGTTATTATTACGGCTAGTAGTAACTGCAGTTAGCACCACTGATAGCTGTGCTCCCTAGCAGCAAGAAGTAGCAGCCGCAGCTCTCGGGCAGCTGTGCCGGCAGCCCTCCGAGCCCCGCAGCCGCTCGACGCCCGCAGGCCCCGCCGCCCCCGCCCGCCGCCCGGAGGAAGCCGCCCGCCGGACACGGAGCGGGGCTCCCGCCGCGCTGCGCCGCGCCGCCGCTCACCTCGCTCGGGCAGGTGGCTGAGCACCAGCTCCTTGGCGGCCAGCACGTCACGGCCGCGGGTGACATCGAGCCGCAGGACGCGCATTCGCCCGGCGTCCGCCGCCGCCTCCCGCTGCAGCCGCCGCGCCCCCTCGCCGCCGGGGCAGAGGCAACCGGCGAACACGGTGAAGCCGAGGCGGTGCAGGCGCAGCGCCAGCAGGTGCCCGAAGCCGCTGTCGCAGCCGGTGATGAGAACGGCCCGGCCGGCCGGCTCCAGCGCGGCCGCCTCCCGCCGCCACCGCCGCCCCAGCAGCAGCAGCGGCAGCAGCAGCAGCAGGAGAGGGGCCGCGGCCCACATACCGCCCCGCCGCCGCGCCGTGCGGGCCCGCGGAGCTGGAGGGCGGCGGCCGGCCCTCGCTACCCCTCCCCGGTGGCCGCAGGCACCGCCCCTGACAGCCGGCGGCCCGGGGAAGCCCGGGGCTTGGCGGGGCAACCTGCCGAGCTGCGCGCCAGCCAGCCGCCGCGGGAGGACGGCAAATTCCCCACCCCGGGCTTCCTGCTTGCTTTGAGGTAGCGCAGTGCACGAGTCAGAAGCGAGCTGGATTGTGCCGAGTGGTTTCCTGGCTTGTCTCAGAAATAGTGCAGCCAGCAGCAGCAGGGAGGTAATTGTCCCTCTGTACTGCCCTGCTGAGGCCACGTCTTGAGTACTTTGTTCAGTTTTGGGCCCCACTCTGCAGAGGAAGACACTGAGGCCCTGGAGCGTGTCCAGAGAAGGGCAGTGGACCTGTGAAGAGTCTGGAGCACAGGTCTTATGGGGAGCAGCTGAGGGAACTGGGATTGTTCAGTCTGGAGAAAAGAACGGACAGGGAAGACCTTATCACTCTCTACAACTGCCTGAAAGGAGGTTGTGGTGAGGTGAGGGTCTGCCACATCTCCCAGGTCACAGTGATAGGATGAGAGGGAATGGCCTTAAGTTGCTCCAGAGGAGGTTCAGGTTGGGTATTAGGGAAAATTTCTTCTCAGAAAAAGTGGTAGGGCATTGGAACAGGCTGTCCAGAGTGGTGGTGGAGTCACCGTCCCTGGAGGTGTTCAAGAAACTTAGGCAGTGAGGGACATGGTTTAGTGGTCGATGGTTGGACTAGATGGTCCTAGAGGTCTTTTCCAATCTTAGCAATACTATGATTCTATTAATCCCAGCACCAAAGCTACCACGGACAGCTCTGCTTCTCCCCTACTTGACTTCCGTCATTGCAGAAGACTTTGGTCATAGGGCATGAAATGAAAGCATCTTGAGTATTTTGAGATCCATGAGATGGGAATTTTTAATCCATCTTCTGTATTATGCTATCGCTGTCCTCTTAAATCAATGTGGTTTGCTATGGCCCATGTCTGTGCCTGCTATGTGGTGTCAGGTGCCTGTAGGTACTCCTTGGTGGAGTATCTGTTTCTGTTTTCTGTAGGCTGTTTTCTGTACTGCTGAACAAAAGTCCCCGAGTGCTGACTACGGGAGTCATTTGATTAAGCAGTGGTTTCTCTGCCCTTTCTTTCATCTGAGAAAGTCTCCAAGCAGCTGGTGGAAGGGGCAGCCTCCTCTTAGTAAGATGGCATGGTGGAAAGAACCAGATGCCTTCACTAATTGTGATGTAAAGTTGGCATGGAAGACTACAAATGAGGCGGAGTCATTCTTTGATATATAGACACTAACAGAGGAACCGCTGGACTTAACACACATAGTTCCTATATATTTGCCTGATTTGGATCCCTGTAGCTCCACAGTTAGCCTTGTCCATGTTTAGTAGTTTGTCTTAAACAGGCCCTGTATCTGGCTGTAACAAAGGTGTTCTAGAGTTGGTAGAGCTCTGCTGTTCAGAAGTCTCCAAAAACTGCACTTGTCCCTGGAATCAGCCGTGTTTTATGTTTGTGTTGGGATCTCTTGGGACTAATACAGAGTGTTTTGAATGACATTCTAAGGAGAAAAGGAATAATTATTGTTTAAATCTCTTTTCCATGGGCCACAGCGTCCATGTGTCTTTACTCTTGTCAGCTGCTGATCTGCCTATATTTGCTTAGGCTTTAAATTTTTCTGTGTGGTCTGTTCTGCACTGTTCAAGTCCCCAGTAGGCACTGCATAACAGGACTTAGAGCCTCAAATGGCTTGGAAAACCACAGAGAAGGGGGTGGAATGGTTAAACCCAAGATAAGATGTCTAGGTACCATCCTCAGTAGTGCTGATAGTGCTCCAGCACACTAGGAGATGCTGCCCTTTTTTAGCCTTCAGAAGATCACTTGTTCCATAACCCTGAGTCACAAAGCATTGTCCTTACCTTAAAAAAATATTATGCAACCCTCAAAATCATGAGAGTTGATAACCATCTGTTCTCCCGCCAGTTTCCCTGTCTGCTTCCCTGCAGCATAAAAAGATGGAGAGGTGCTCCAGATTTACCTCCTCCGTGCCTCCTACCCAGCTCTCTTTTGCATCTGCCAGCCTCTGCTCTCACAGCTTTCTTGTCCTGTTAGTAACACAAAGATCACAAGCAGTGCCAAAAGCACTCTTCTGAAGAATAAAAGGTAACCCAACTAACCTCTCAATTTTATGCTGTTTCCATTCCAAATAAATTTCAAAAGATATTACAAATGTGGCACCGAAATATGGCATGCTCTTATCTGAGAACAGGAGCAGTATGTTGTCAGAGCAACAGAATAATTTAGCTTGAGACTTGTGGATTAGAACTGTAAAAAATTATCCTTCACATTTAGGAACAACTTCTTGACAGCCTAATCCAGTAAATGTGACCAGGTGGGTTTACATACAGACCATCAGCGGAAGAGTTTCTCTATTTGTAGGAACGCTTTTCCTCTGGATGTATATTATTCTATTCCTAACTCAAAATGCATGTGCTCACACGTATATTTGCATATGTTAATATTCAGACTGAATTAATAATTCTGTGTTTTGTATAGTATCTGAAATCCCCTTTTCTTCTTTTAAAACTAATTTAAAATAAGAACTCTATGATTTTATATTCATCTTCATACGTCCTGTCTCATCCGTAACTCAGAACGGTTGTAGTTTTCCTGCAGCAAGTTAAAGAAAGTAGGGATACCAAAGGAGAAGGCGTGGAAACGGAAGATGCTTAGAGGCAGGTACTGGTCAGAGTCTGAACAAGTCTGCACCGAGAACACACCCGGGTGTCTTCCTGGGAACAGCTACTTGTGAATCGTGTGCCTAAAGCTTTCCTCTAGGGCATCCCTAGAGTTTCATGGTTAGTGCAGTTAGAGAACTGAACGAGAAGCTTCCCAGGGACATCCAAATCCTTCTTGGGTGGCTAGAGGGACAGTTAGATATTCCAAAGTGCTGCACTGCTGAGCATCACAGTGGTTGCCCTTCTTCCACGCCTTGGAAAATCAGACTACTTTCACAAGTGCCTGCCTAGCTGTGGGTGAAGGCATCGTGATTAGATTCCTCTGGAAGAAGTAGTGCTCAGAGATTACTAACTCTATTACTTATTGTTCTGAAACAAATCAGATGGCAAAAAAAGGATACTGTAATTTTTATGTTGAGCAGGGGACTGTTGTGGTGTTGTCCTTGCCTGCAAAACACAGACAGAATTTCTAATGGGCTGTCAGTTTGTTCTCTTGCAATGGTTGGAGCAGAAAATGGTAAAAGAAAGCTGGGATGGGCTGTGCTCCTCTGGGGCACCCCAGGACTTCCAGCTTCATCTTCAGGGGTGGAGGAGCTGTGCTTTACCGAGTTCCTGTGCCAAGTGTCGGTGGCTGGAGGAAACAGAGCTTGCTAGAGAACATTGAAGTAATATGTGCAGCTCTCTGTTCACCCTAACTCTGGGAGAAAGGCAGACTTGAAGAAAGGGACAGTGCCCTTTGTACCCCACTTTTTGCCTATTCTCGTGTCTGTTCACCTCTGTTTATTTTGCCCATTCTCTTGATCTAGTTTTTTCAGCCCTGTCTCGCTCCAATTATAGGAGGTAGAGAGAGAAGGTTCTTTGATATATGCATATCCGATGGCGAGATTAAGACACAGCAGGTCAGATGTTTGCCCGACCAGTTTATTACAAACCCTAGTCACTAAGGGAGATGGGGAATGGAAGACAGATGATAGAGGAGAGAGAGGAAATAAAAGCAGGAGTCTTTGTAGAAAGCAAAAGGGAGATCCACTGGGATTCCAGCGTTGCTCATAGTTTAGATGTTGGTCTTCAGTAGTGATGGGTCGGTGGAGATTGTGTTGTTTGGTTGATGACCACTAACAACAGTACAAACTTATTTATAAGTCCAGAGTGGTCTAGTCAGCTCCTTTTGGAGCGCCAACTTCTGGCTTTTGGATCTCAGCAGGAACTTCTTTGTTCCCGTCTTCCAGGCCTTGCAAACTTAAGTCAGCAGATAAGAGGAAGCAAGGAGATGCCAAATTGTATCCTGTCTTCACAGGATACAGTGGCATCATCTCCCAATCTCCCATATCAAGCTGGAGTTGTTTGCTCCCAGGCCAAGTCTTCAGCCAATTAATCCTCCTGAGCACTCCCTTTCGAAGGCAAACATCTTCAAAGAAATGCTTTCAAATGTAAAATTGTACACAAAGTGATGTTGATTGCCACACAGTGACACCCACCACTCACCTCCTTGATAAGTCAGAGTCTTAGCACAGAAAAATGCCTCAGAAAGCGAGCTTTGAGCTAAGAAAAAAGAAGGGTTCAGACAAACCCCTCATTTGTTTCCCTCTCTTCTCAGTCGTTGCAAACTGGAGCTGTCTCAAGATCTGCCATCTGTCATGCTCAGTGGTACCTACTCTCAGTGGTGGGTAGAAGGAGTAATGATGTCTTTCTTACAGCCTTTCTCCAGAGTCATGTGGAATTCATTATTATTTTTATTTTCTGAAGCAAATACGCCTCTGATGCCTTTCCAGGTAAGTGCAAAGCCACCTATGGTTTCACAGGAGGCACTGTCAGTGTGAAATGTCTCTTTGTCACAGCTCCAGAAAAATGCTAAGAATGTGACAAACTGCCTCCTAACAGCTCCACGAAGCCAAACAAGTACAGAAAATGGCAAACACACTCCCTCTTTTGTTTAACATTCTTATGCTTTTGAAGCTAATGTCATGATTTCCAGAGTGCAGGATCAGGATTTGTGACCAGCAGGATGTGACTGCAGTGCACTCCTTTCATCATCAGTGTGACACTTCTCTTTGCTATCCATTGTGCCTTACTGGCTCAGAGTCCTGACCTTTTCACTCATCTTCTGGCTGTTGTACAAGGAGTAGCATAGCATGCTCTGGATGATAGCTAGGACTTCTTGATATTAATACCCTGAAAATAATGCTTATCTAACAGAGAGAAACATTAAACTAATTAACTCATTAACTCATCCTGACCATAAAAGTTTACATTCCTGACTTCTAATGCTTAACACACAACTGCTTGCTGCAACTATCCGAAAAGCTGAAATCAAGCCTGCCTCTGCAGGCAAGTGTTTCGGAACTGGAAAAACTAACTTTCCAGGAAGAAGATTAAAACAGTGTATTTTTGGTGCAGTTAGACAGCTGAAGACATTCTGAACAGTAACGCTTGCAGTTTTTAGAGCTGGCAAGCTGTGCGTCCTAGTTCAGGACTCAGCCAGAGAACGCTCAGCTATAGTGTCAAAGGAAGAGAGGCTGTCATTGCATGTAATTAGATAGGAGCAGTTGCATGTGGGCTGTGCTTGGGGAATATCGAGTCTTTGAAGACTAAGCAGGATGGCTGGTTCTGTATAATGTGATGAGCTGTATTAAAATCTTAGAGCACAGTTTTATAAACCCTGGACTCAGTTGATAAAACAGATTCATGATGCCACGTGTATTGCTCAGCGTGACATAAAAAGGAGGTTGCTTCATTTTTAAAGAACAAGACTGGAATACCTCTGTGCATGAAATATTTTCGAATACCTGTCACTGGTACAATGTCCAGTCTATTCCAGAGATGAAGTTTTCCATTTGCCAGAAGTTATTTCATTAAGTCCCTAGCATTAAGTACTTTCTGACAGGACAGGATTAGTAGCCAACAAACAAACAAAACAAAACAAAAGTGGGAGGGGGAGGGGGAGGGTACCCACATAGAAGCAGGAAAATCTGCTTTCTCCTCTAACCTGAAATGACCGATCCTTTTTGAACTGAAACTCCCCTGGCTCAGGAGTGGATGTGCCATGGTTCATCTGGTGTACACTGTGCACAGACAGCACGAGAAGTGAGCAGACACCCTATAATTTGCCTTATATTAGTCCAGAAAGAAGCAAACAAAAAATAAATTCTGTTCTGTCTCATTTCTAACGTGCAAGACAAGTGTTGGATGATTCTGACCTGAAAATGCTACTGCAAAATGAGTAAAAGTGCTTAGACTGGTCCTCCCCGCAGACCAATGCCCACTTCCACCATGGAACAATTTCTGCGGCATAGCAAAATGAGAGCTTCAGGTGGAGGTGGAGGGTAAGGATGAGGGAAGGTCAAGTTTCCTTCTTTTCCTGGTGACCAGAGCTAGAAAGGTGCTGAAATCAAAGCAGTTTTCTCCATCATTTTGCCTTAGCTGCATAATGTGGACATAGATCCATCAGATAAACTGTTTTGAACCTGAAGGATACTGAAAAAGAAGCAAAAAAAGAGATTAGGATTTATCTGTGGTTAGAAGTTAATTCAGTTTGAGAAAGGGTACATGCTGGAACACAATGGCTTTTACAGAACACCTCCACATGATGAAAGCCTTCGTGTTGTTGGACAGTTGCGAGATTCCAGTGATGTTCAGGTAGATACCTGATCTGCTTAATGGTGATAAATCAATCCAGCAGAAGTGTCAGCACATTTTAAAATGACTTTACCTGAGCCCCAAGCATCCCGCTCCAAACCCGCCCAGAATTAACGTTCAGTAATTCGGGTTAATTCTGTACAGGAGAGCTCTGAAAAAGTAGAGAACACGGTTGTATTGGTTTGACTCCGTAAATGTTTACAAAGCAAGAGGTAGAAATGTGAAATCGGACTCACACTGCAGAAACCTGAAGGAAGATAGATAAGACATGCCAGGACCTTCCCTTCCTTCTGAGGACTGGCTTACCTCGCTAAGGACACAGTGCTCGTGAAAGCACCAGATTCCATTAGCGGGGTTTTAGCTAGCTCTGATTTTCTTCTTTCTAAACTGGAGCCCAAACTTTCTGAAGTCAATACAAAGATTTCCATTACTTTGAGCTGCCTGATTGCACCTTATTGATGCAACATATGAACAGTAACAGCTTGGAGCCCATACACTAACATAGGCAGTGGGTTTTAGCTTTCGTGTAAAAAATAGGTTAAGCTCGCTGTTTCTGATCTTTGAATTCCACATAGACACCTATAGATTTGCCTAGGGAAGCTGTTATTTTTGTGAAAATCTATCTCACCAACTGTGCTACAGAGTGAACAGCTCCATCCCCTCTGCGCCTCTATGGAGCCAGGGATCTGAATGTTTGTTTGGATCAGCAGTGCAGAATGTTAATGGGACCACGTTATGCGCGCTTGGGAGCTAATTCCAGGCGAATGCATGTGCCGGGGATGCCCACGAGATGGCAGCCTGCGCGGGAGAAAGATGAGGGCTGTCTATCCCTGCAGGGGGAGAGCATCACCGGGTGAGCGTGCCGCCTGCCCTCCCGGACAGCGAGCTCTGCACAAGGCTTAAGTAAGCAGATAACACTGTACAGATGTGCCAGCTCCCACCTGCACTGCACGGTCTCACAAGTGGGAAGCAGGTGAAGCAAGCTGAGAAGCAAGGAAATGCCACAGAGAAACCAGATAGGCTCGGATGTTTAGAGGTGTAGCAGGAAAGCTGCTGCATCCCTGAGAGCGGGCTGGTGTGGAAGTACAGTGAAAGAGACCTAGGATAACCAACAAACAAATAAATACTTTGTGTTGATTAGTAGCTAAACTGCTGAGTTTTCAGTGCAATAAATATACATGAGCACAGGAAGGTGCTGCTGTTTCTCACATGATGCAGTATTTCTGTTCTCTGCACCTTGCAGCCATTGACTTATCAGCTCCATAAGGGCGGTTGTTTGTTCAACCTGGAACAAAGGTTTAGGTGAGGCTAGCAGCTGTATAGCCACAGAGGGGTACGTAAAGTAACACTGACATGAAGATGGGTTATGTTTTCAGGTGATGACCAGCCACAACCGTCAGTCTGCTGGAAAAGCACCCATCCAGCACCTCTGTCAGCCTGCAGAATGGTGTCTTAAGGACTTCATACTGGTAAATGTGAGGGTGCAGATAATTTTACTGTTATTCCTTAATATTAATCCTTATTAGCTAAGGGCATAAATCAGAGGGCATAAGGGCCCATTGCCCTTGTGCGTGATTGTTCAATGGGAGATAATTTGCCAGGCAGTCTAAACTGGAGGAGCCTAGACACCAGTTTTACTAGAAATAGCCCTGTGGGAATTACTCTGCATTTTTAAACGGAGTATCAGTTGTGTTGCCTCTCCTTAGCAGCGTGATGGCTGATAGCGAGGGCACAAGGATGGGTAAGGAAGTGGAGAAAAGTGGCCTGTGTTCACAGAGCAAATCAGAGACTGAGTGTGAGCGGAAGCTACTCTCCTCTTTTACAAGTCAGAGTTGCTTCATGCACAGAATGAGCTCCCCTTGAGGGGAAAGTTTGCTTTTTTAAAAAAACAGATGTCAAAAGTCAACTTTGTGGTAGAGTTGGAAGGGCACTAGAGAAGGAAAGTTGCTGTAGACAGTGAAGGGGGCATTTAATAGAAGAGACAAATATGGAAGTTTGCTGCTAAATACACTAATGCAATTTGAACCTCACAGAGAATGATTCAAGAGACACCACTTGCCACTCACCCACCTGCACCTAGTCCCAGACCATGCCCTGTGCAAAAGGAATTAATCAGTAGGTCTGTTTTCCTCCTAAAAAGTGAAAACCCAAAGAAGCCTTGGCTTCTCTACAGTAGTTCAGTCTCCAGCTCCCCAGTGCTACTAAGCATGCAGTCTCAATGCAACTGCATGGAGTTCCCTGCTTGGCCCTTTAGTAAGTGGGAGTGCATATAAGGCCAGACTCTGTCTCAGAGTGAGAGTGCATGCATGGCAGGACAAGGTCTTTGTACATAATAGGGCGTAAATATTATTCTTCAGGGTGGTTTCTAACCTCTTTTCCCTTCTTACTTGTGGGATCCTAATTTTGTGAGAAAAGACACATTTTTCAGAACCAGTGAATTTACCTCAGCTGAGCAGTTTCCTCGACTCAGGGATTTTTCCGTCTTCTAACCATTGCATCACTGTAAGAAATTGCAACTGCACTATTACAGAAATATGGGGGCTCATTTTTCCAGCCTAGCCAGTGTGTAGGAGATCATTTAGACTGGCACCTTCTCAAGCACAATGTATTAGAATGACAATCTGCTTCTGGGTGAAGCTTGGATTCCTCCCAGTTTGCCCTCTCCTTTGGCTTGCAGAATCTATGTACCTTGCCCTCATCTCTTGACGTGTGGGTGCCTGAAAGTGTAGAGGAAAGTGCAGTTGTCAATGCTGGGAAACTGAAAATAGGTGTATTTTAAATCCTAAGGGTTTGATTTCTGCTTAGGTCCTTCTGCTTCATTCTTGCTGCTGTGCAATTACCCACCCATTGATGGGCCCTCAAATGCCAGGGAGATGCTTTGGAGCAGCACAGTAAGGTTCAGTGCCTACTGACAGGACTCAGCTGCTCAGTCACTTTAAACTGAGTCATTTTTAATGCTCCTCACAGGCAGCTAAGAGTATAACTTTAAGCACTTGGATTTAGAAGTTGGGATTTAAGGCTTTAGTGATAAACGTTGCACATGAATGTTGACCACTACTTTGCTCTAGCATTTGTTTTTGATTATTGAGATGTTTCCAAGGGTACCAGAAGAACAGGGAAAAGGAATTTGACTCAAATTCAAACCCTGTGCCATGTAGCTCATATAGCTGCTCCGTTCTTTGATGATGCTTCTACTTCTGAAATGAGCTTCCTTTACAGCAGAGCCCATTCACGTTGTTCTGGCAGTGCATGGGGCAGTCTGCACAGCCGTGCTTTCAGATCAGTGAGAACTGAAGCTGTTGCAGTGAGCTCAGTCAGAAGCGAGAACATTTGAGCTGGGTTCTTATCTGGGTTGCTAAAGAATGTTGTGTTTCTAAAAGCTGTATGTCACATGGAGGCTGTTAAATAATGAATGCCAGGATGCATAGCTGAGTGTTGACATACAAAGAAGCCTCTTCCAAGCACCAACTTCTCTGCCTAGCAGCAGCAGCAGTGGGACAGAGTTTATATAAATTTGCTCAACTACTTTTTTGTAGTTGCAAATAGGCTTTTTTGTTGCTGTTTTCTTTCATTATATAGATTCTGATGAGAATTTATTTTCTTGAGGGAAATAGGAAGGACTATATTTGAAAATTTCTGATGAAAGTCTAAACAAATAACCCACCGTGAACTGTAAATGTTCTACTTCGCAGTTTTCCCCTCCTGAACTGTCCTTTGACATCCAAGGACAAAGGGCTGGCAATACCCAATTAGAGCAGACACAAGTTGGGGCATACAGCCTCAGAACCGGCTCACAGACCTAGTCCTGCAGAGCTTTAGTCCTAGGCAAGGAGAAATCAAAATAGATTCTTTACCCTGCGAGGCTTGTACTACAGGGGAATAGCAGAGTTGGCAGAAGTCAGGAATCCCAAATGCAGCTTCTTGAACTGGATTTAAGCAGCCCTCTCCTGATTAAAACCACTCAGGGAGCAGCTTTAAGTTACATCATGGAGTTTTGTCAGCATGGACGTGGGCACAGCGGTACCACTGTATGCCCAACCTGCTCTCCCTGTTCTCTCCCTTATCTTCCTTGCTGTGTGGTGCGATCGAAACAGAAGTGGTTCTGGCTCTTCTGGAGGCTGCCTGTGCCTCAGCAGACAGGCTCACCAGGCAGAATCAAAGAGCGATCAGAGGTGCCCTGCAGTGGGCTGGAGCTTGTAGCAAACACAGAGGCATTATATATTCAATATATTCAACATATCCAATATATGCAGTGGCATTCCCATCCATGGTACGTTTATGCTAGAAATACAGAAATGAGAGCTGCAGTGCCAGAGTCCTTAGAATGCTATCTCCATTTGATTTCCTTCAAGCCTGAATTTTCATAACAGTTACAGTTGGTTTTCAGCCATGGAGTACACAGACTGGTGAATATTTAACAAGTTTTACATACAGATCTCAATTTTGCTTCACAGGCTTTGCTTGTAAAGAGATTTTTTTTTTTTCTTACAGTGCCCTTCTTGGTGCCCTTTATTACTTTTATTTTTATGTTCCCAGGTTGTTTTGAGAGACATGTGACAGTGTGAGACAGGAATAGAACGGTTACACTTTGCAAGGAAATTGTACAGAGTAGAAAATCAATAGTTAGATGCTCCCTGGGACTGCCTAATACTTCTTTGAAGAATAATTAGCTTGCAAGAGAGCTCTGGTACCTGGAATTCCTCCCCAACTCTGTATGGATAAGATAAATTCAGTTTGGGATAAGCAGTGTGCTTTGAGGTCTCTTTGATGGTCTGGAGAAGTGGATTGTATGGAAAGAATGACAAACTAGCTAGGAGAGCAGTGGAAGAAAGCTAATTGTCCGAGGACATCCAGTGTTCAGTAGCAGATAACAAGCAGTGACCCAAACTGAGAAAACTGAGCAGAGCAAAGCATGGATCTGAGTTGGGTGCCAGGGCCCAGCACCTGCTTATCCAGGTGACTGTGCAAATGGCAGAGAAGTCATTTGACTGGCAGTCCAAGGTAGAGAGGAGAGCCGAACAGGTGTAAGCAGTCTGTTTGATAAAGCAGCATCAGTCAGCTCAAGGGCCGTGTTTGAGCTAAGTGCCTGACTTGGAGAACAGCAAAGGCTTCCTGGAGTCTGAGGAGATGATGAGCTGCTGTGTGCTAACCCTGCTGTACGTTCGACTGTTTTCAATATGCTGCTTTATCCTGGGACGTTGCTACAGGTAATCCTGAAGTTGGGAGGTGAAGTGCAGCATATAACAGTTTTGTAGATTTAAACTGGGCTGAACAGAGTTGACCTAAGAGTGAGATTAATCTAACTTTCCTCAGCTGTCAGTATGCTGACTTTCAGAAGCATAAAAATGCACTTAAAATGCACAGAAAGCTGCTGCTGGAAGTATCACTAGCAGCTTGTGTTAAACTGAGTGACATCTGATAAATTCATTAACTTCCTAGATGAAGGGACTAACAAGTCTGAAAAATCTCCTGGAGGCATTATGTTACCGATATTACGATAAGGAAAACTTGAGAAAGATAAACTAGGTAATAAGACAATAGCAAAAGAATTCATCGTAGTGGAAATGATCACACTGTAACAACGAATGATTTCTGCTGTTCAGTCATCCATGGTGATCAGTGTTTAATATTTACTGGTATTTGCATTCTTAAAGTCCTAAGCATTTTATTAAACCATGTCTTTGTTTTGGTTGGTTTGGGGGCTTAATTGATGTATCTGTACTTCAGAACTAGAAAAATGTATCAGCACATGTGTAATATTAATCACGTCACTCATCCCCTCTGCAGCCACAGATGTCTCACTCTTGCAATTAAGTACATGTTAAAGTGGTCTGTTGGAGCAGAGCCCAGGAGTCCGATGTGCAAGTCTGAGCTTGTTGGTACAAAAGTGGTGCTAACAAGCAGGTCTGGAATTATAGCCTTGTCAGGTAAGCTTCAGTTCCTAAAAAAAATGCATGAACAAATAACCAAACAAACAATTTAGGACTGCCTGGAAGAATGCAGTAGGATGAGTAACAGGGCCGTGTTGGTTTTTTGTGTGTGTGATGTAAGAGATTCAAACCAATTCGGTTTAAGCTAAAAGAGGGGAAATTTAAGGTTAGATGTTAGGCAGCAATTCTTCACTCAGAGGGCGGTGAGGCCCTGGCACTGCTGCCCAGAGCTGTGGGTGCCCCATCCTTGGAGGCTCTCAAGGCCAGGTTGGATGGGGCCTGGGCAGCCTGAGCTGGTGGGGGACAGCCCTGCCCACAGCTAGGGCTTGGAGCTTGAGATCTTTAAGGGCCCTTCCAACATAAGCTACTCTATGATATGTTCCCCCTAAACTATGACAACACGCTGATATTGGTTTGACCTTTGGAGCTGTTTCATATGCAGTCTTTTAAGGATGTTATGGATGAAAATACCTGGGCCCAAAGCTGGTGACAAGTTGACAAGGGATGTTTTTGAAGGAGGTTCTGAGGGGGTTGGTTTATGCACATATCTTGCATATATAATCTGGCCAATAGAAGAGAGGAATGCAATTTCAGTTTGCAGCTGACACAATGCTGGAAGAGGCTGTGAGCACATTGTAGAGGATTAGAATTCCATATGATCTTACCTAACTAGAGATGTGACTGAAAACAAGACCAGCTTGCTGTTCAGGCAGGACAGTGCATGGTTCCTCTACTGAATATAAATTTATATATTGCAACACTTAATGTAGATTATTATATTGTTCTAACAGGTCAGAGAACAACAACTATGTGCGTAGATGATTTATCAATAATGATGGAAGATTTTGATGGCTTATAAGCTGACTGTGAATAAACAATGCCATGTTATTGCATCAATACCACTCTTACAAGTGCCATAATCCGTACAGTCAACTTGCTTCCAAGGCAGCAGGTGCACAGTGCTCACCTTTGGCCAGCGTACTTAAAGACTGGGATAGTTCAATATGGAAAGCAGTGAGACTGATGAAAGGTATAGAAGGAAAGAAGGAGTAAGTTTAGTAAAGATCCTCAGGAGAGAGAGGCTGAGGAGGAGACTAAATCCTTTCTAAAAGATTGTCTGCTGCAAAGAAAAAAATGGAGTATCTGGTCTTCATGACCCTGACAGTTAAGAGAAGAAGCTGTGGACTAAATTGTTTCAAGGGAAGATCAGGAGAGTTCATTTTTAGTGATTAATGGTCCTAAGGGAGGCTGCAGTACTGGAACCTCTCCCAGATTCCCTGTGAAAAGAAGTTAGACCTCTATCAGGAGCGACCAATGCAAGTCCTCTATTATGCAGGTGGATGGACTAAACGACTTTTAGAAATTCCTCTCTGGGCCTTTGGAGTTAATTACCACTAATTTACCAGCGTAAGTCATGTTTAATTTAACTAAATCTGTGTCGATTTCCTGGTATTGATGGAAAAAGAATCCTGTCTCAGCAACACATCTTTAGATATCTGGAAGTTTTCCGCTTTGAGATCGAGAAGTGTCAAATGAGCAGGCAAAGAGAGAAACATGGTAGGGGAGTGCATAAAGCAAGTAGTAAATCATAAGACCTAACTTAAAAATCACTTCTTAATTAGTACGTTAACTAAAAGTCGTTGACTTCATCCCACTTTGCCTCAGCCCCTGAATTTTGGTCATTTTGGAGGCTGATGAAGGACAGTAATGCAAAGCAGGCCTTTTACAGTAGAAGATGGCTGCCTTATATACTGCAGACAAGCTGATGACTAGACAGACTTTCAGCATCTACTGGTCCACCGAATGCTATTAGCGTTGTTGGCATTTAGTCTTGTCTTTCCTTTCATCTACATTCCCTCATTCCTTCGTAGTCTGCTTAATGTTTTGCATTTTTTTAATGTTCTTCTGTAGCTGATTTTTGGATTCTCAAGCTTCCTTTTTTATTTTTACTCAGAGGTAATTGTCTGTCTGCATATAAGAGCTCCATTAAGAGTGCAAGTACAAAACTGGGTATGTATTATTTCACTTCACATGTAGTTCTGTAGTCATTTTGATTGCGTTCTCTTTGAAAGCTCTATTCATGTTACCTGCGGGAACTGAGAATCATCTTCGTCTAGTCATTTACTTATTTTTAAGAAAAGACCTATGTAACTCTACCAAGGCATTTTACGTCAACTTCTTCTTGCTCCATTGCTTTGTTTATTTATTATAGATCACTTCTTAGTCTTTCAACAAAGAAAATTCTTTGTTGAGGAGTAGGGAAAAACAAATATAATTGACTTTTTGCTCAGCTTCAGAAAACAGTTTCTTCAAGTTCTCCTCATCTGGGGAAATGATTGACTGAGGGAATAACCCATGTCTGATGCTCCTAACATGAGTTTCCTAAAACCAAACTTAGCCAGGCTTTTGAAAAGGTTCGGGTATGTATCTAAGCCTTGAATGAGATGTTTGAGTTGAAATATTGTCAGATGATGGGTCAGCAGAGTTACACAAAGCTTATCTGGCACACAAATGGCTCCCAGGACACAGGATTAGGACTCCAAACCACTCAGCTTTCTCTCTGCCCCTATGTCAAACCCCATAAGGCTCCTGTTGCTGCTTACACAGGGGCAAGGCTCTTGCATCAACTGGAAAAGCAGCAAGGAGTCGGAGTGCTCTAGTCCTAGCACAAAGCTTGTGTTTCATGCTTGCTGCTCCACTGTGGCCTTAGGTCTGAAAAAGCCTGTAATTGTTCCAGTTCTCGTAACTGTGTAGAGGCATATAATTCCTTCTGTATCCCAGAGTTATCAGCATTTGCTTCTCTTTGCATATGTTTTTGTGGCAAGGAGCTTAAAGTCTTTCAGGCTTTGCCTTGGGCATGATTTGACCTGTGGTACTGTGCAGCACAAAGTGCATCTAAGTGACACAATGGAAAGGTGCTTTTTCCCCCTCTTATTTCCCAAAAAGTAAAATTAAAATAATACATCCCAAGAAGCCATGTTTCTTGCAGTTGTATTTTCCCATTCTTCTCAGAGCTGATACAACAGCATCTCCTGTAGTTGTTTTTGCTATTTTTTTTCCCCTTGGAAATGCCAAAATAAATTAGGCACATTACAGCCAACTAATCTTGTGACTATGTATCTCAGTGTTCCTGTGTTCTGGAACATGGTATCCTGGCTCCTTGGACAGATGCTGCCTGTGGCATTTGCTGTTACAGCGATGTACGTCTGCTCAGAGCCTAGCATCCCTAAATGGCACAACTTCCCCTGTTCTGAGGTCGCTGGGGACAGGCTCGAGGAGGGACAGGGGGCGTGAGGTGTCCCCCTTCCTCAGGCTCTGCAATGGGGAAAACTGCTCCGCTGGGAAATCTGCCTTGGAGGACTGTGGGTGTCTTGTTAGTCCCGCCCCCACCTTGCAGTCCTCAATTTGGAGATGCTCTCAGCTTATTTCAAAGCCAATTTAAATTAGCTGTATACTGGTAAACCAACAGGATGGTTTTAGATGCTTTGAGCATCATTTTTTTTAGAGACATGAAAGCAATACTTAAGTCAGTTTTTCTCCCTCTCTGCCTCAAATCAAGCTGAACAATAAGGATTATAAGAAAGGCCTGGGGTTCCACAGAAAATGTTGGTATCATATCATGGAACATAGCATAATATATCATAAATGATTGGGTACAGAGTAGCAAATATAACTGCCCTAGGACAAAACCCAGCAAAGCTGTTGTGGCACCCCCACCCTCACTCCATCAGCTCTGTGGGCCTGGTATTGTTCCACCCTGCCACCAGCATCCTGCCCCATCCCTCTGTATCTGGCTGCTTTTGTATCTTGTATGTATTCTTCAGCAACTAGTTAATAAACTCACAAAGCAGGGGCTGCTGCTAAGTGATTTCCTCAAGGAAAGACTGTATGAGAAGTGCAAGATCCAACTGTGTGTCATCTGCAAAGCTTTAGAAGTGTCAGGCCGCCTCCAGCGCAGGTGAGAGATATGCGTAGCTCCAAGGCTAGCAGTGGAGCAAGTGGCGCCTTGGAGCACAGCACCTCTGCACTTCATTTGCACATACACAGCAAGTCCCACATACACTGACACCTGTCTCTTCTGTATCATGTGTCTGGCAAACGCAGCACAGCCAGCACACATGCGGCTGAGGAAATACCACTTGTGCATGGTGGGGTTTTTAGGTGTCAGGAAATGCAGGTCCCAGTGCCAGGCTTCATCCCTGGCTTTTTTGTTGCCTAAGTAAGCGGGCAGCAGAGATGCAGACAATGCTAACCACGGCTTACAAGTGCTAAGCTAAATATAAAGCACTTTGATCATGGCAAGCACATAAGAGCGTTCAGTAAATGTTTATTTTGATTAAACTATTAACAAGAATAGCAAATCCCATTATGCTAATCATTATTATACCGCTTCCCTGTCCTCTCTTTTCTCTTACTCCTCCCCTCCTGTTTTTCTTTTCTAGAAGACTGTAAACACATATGGGGACACTTCTGATTGGAAGGCCGTGGCTATTTGAAACACCTTCCAGGCACTGTCTGGAGGTGAGTAGCACCTGCATGCTGAGCTCTGCCTTCATTGGAGCTAGCTGTGTGGCTAACCTCTGCTCAAGGAGGAGCACCTTGAGAACAGGGCCTGAAAAAAATGGAGAGAGAATGCTAGTGAGAGAATGACAATGTTGACAAGTGTTCAACCGGGGAATGCTGTCTTAGTGTTGGGGGTTTTTTTGGTAGGAATACAGACATCAAGGAAGAATGAGCATAAGTCATAGATTCACAATTAACATATACATTAGTGCTAAAACATTCCATTTGGTTTAAGGAATTCAGATCTCTCATTACCACTCAAATTAAAAGCAACCAGGCACTCAGATCCCTTAGTCAGCTTCAGGAATCTTAGTCTGTAAATTCAATGTTAATTTGATATAGCAAATTTGTTCTAAACACACTTTTAAGTGCAGTTATGTTATAGTTTATCTTGTGTTGGTATTTCCTCTCGGTCACAATTTCATGCCTGCATTCAGTAGTTCTCTGCATCTCAGTGGATTGGGAAACTTTATAAACAAACATGGACCATCCTCATGTCCTCGGGCAAGCAAAATTTCCACTGGAGTCTTTGGGGCTTTGTTCATACAGTGTCTCTAGGTTCAGACAGTGGAGACTGCTGTGTACACAAGTAGGTGTTGGCCTTTGAGCGAAGATCACTTTGAGGGGGGAGAAGCAATAGGCAGGTGGTGGCCCACACATGTCCTCTGTGTTTGGGGGAGAAAATGCTGGCTATCAGCTGAAATTGCACAAGGTAGCATGCACAGAATGGAATGACACACTGAGGTGAGAGCCCTGGCTCAAACTGGGTTCTGGCTAAAGGACACCTTTCCTGGAATGTTCTGCAGAATATCTGGTATTGGTGTTATTAGTATAACGAGTTGCTTGTCAAATGCATGAACTAAAAACCACAAGGTTTTCTTTCAGAAATTTTCTGCTTTAGCATCTTTCTCTCCCAGTGCTGTGATGTTCTGGAATTAAAATATTTGTTTCCAACCTGGCTGGATATCAAGCTGATTTAATGCCTTGCAGAAGCTGTTCTGAAAGCTTTCTCATTTCTCTCTGGATCCAGCTCCTGGGTGGATGGCATCTCTTATCATCAGTCAGGTAGTTCTGAGTTGTAGCTTCAGATAAAGAAACCTAAGCCCTTGCATTTTTCTTCTCGGAGGAATTATTCCTTCATTTTCTTTTATCTCATGTTGTTGTTTTTTCTTTTTTCTGTGTGTGTGTGTGTGTATCCCAGTGTGTACAGCGCAGCATTGTAACATATAACCCAAATATCAGTGTCCTCTTGCTTACATGTTAGACTTGAAAGTGAGTTAGAGACCTGTCTCACAGTTCAGGAGTTACTTTCTGTCTTCATCTGCAGTTTTTCATTGTCCTGTGACTGAAGTCACTACTCATGTTCTCCCTCACTTCTGATCCCAGCTGTGCTCCTTCCTGTAGCATCTTCTTTTTGTGACATTAGAATTTAACGTGTGTTGCTCCATGGGTATCCTTCCCTGCTGAAAAATATTAGGACAGTTGTAGCTCTTTAGTGCTATTCAGTTGTTTCACCTGACTTCATTCAGATGATGCCATTTTCCTGCATTCCTTCCCTCGTCACACCTGCACTGTGTTGTTTCCACCATAGCAGCCACTGGTGAGCGCGTTTTAGTGGAAGGAATAGACTTCAGTTCCACCTAATGTTCAACACATCATCTACAGCGTGCTTCATAGCCCTGAGCCGAAACTCAGGAATATCAAAGCAAGGATGCTGCTGAGAACTAGGCACTTGATGGTAGAGTTGTAGTTGGAGAGCCAGGGGCCCTTTCCCTTTTTCCAGGGAAAGATCAGACCAAGCAGCCAGGACCCTTGGCAATCCATCTGTCACTAACTTACTCTTTTTTTTTTTCTTTTTTCTTTTCTCTTCCTGTATTCTAGAGCCTGGATCAATAAATAGGGCGCTTTGTCTCAGTGAGGGACATTGAAGAATACTGTTTCAGTTGTTCTCATAGGTATGTGTAACTGGAGCCGTCAAAGCAGCAGAGAAAACACAGCAATAGGGCAAGGAGGATCCAGCAATGATCAGACTACAGAATGTTTTTTGTTTTGAGCTTAAAAAACAACTACCGCCTGTCTTGAATTCTCTGCCTCAGATAAGTTGGCTTGGCTCTGCCAAGTGGCTGGCTGCGTGGTGCTGTGCCCCCGGCCAAGGGGCCAGGTGGGTGCAGAAAGGAAGCACCCCTCAGGTGTCAGAGTGCAGGAGGGCGCTGCAGGCTGTATTCCGGACCTTGCCCCGTCCCAGCAGGGCTAAGCTGCCTGTGCAGGAGGTGCTGCTTGGCTCTGTCAGGTGTGTGTAGCGAAGCCATGAGTATGCTATCTCACCTCTCAGTTTTTGGACTTCAGGAGCATACAGGGCTGCAGAACTCTCTTCTTCAGGAAAGTCAGGGCACAGTTCAGTGGGCAAAAGAGGACTGTGATGCAGAGGGCTGCAATCAGAAAAGTTTTGACCAAACTGCAGTTTCAACCACAAGCTCAACAGTGAAAGGAAATGTTAATCTGTCCAAAAAAAAAAATCCATCCTGAAAAGCATTTTCAGCCTTTATGGGCTTTGGATTACCAGAGCTGAACAAACTACAGACGCTGCTCTCCCATCCCACTTCCACTGCAGTGCCCTTTTTACGGGGACTGTGGGAACAGGGCGAGGGCTTGGGGGGGAAAGGGCTGCTCATGCTGAGGATTAACACGGTGGTTATGGATGCTGCCTCCCACCTCCTTCCCCGCTGTGCTGGCCAAGGGGCTTTGTTTTAGAAGATACCAAACACTCAATGAGACATAAAAAAACCAGTTTTTAAAAGTCATTAAGGAAAAAGAAAAACAAAACAAACTTATCTGATGAAACATTTTAAAGATATTTTCTCCCTCATCTAGATGTTTCTAGAGAAATGCGGTGTATCTGATTATACTCAGCTGCTACAAGTGGTTCCTACCTGGAACCCTGAAAACCTTCCATTTATGAGGGGTTCTTCTCTCAGGTAACCTGCATGTGTCTGGTTCCTCTTCTTCCCATATCAGGATTGATGGCTTCTTCATCAGCCCATACGTGCCTGCCAAATTAACAGGGTATGAGTTAAGTTTACTCATACTGCTAATTCCTGAATTACTACATGAAATATTGCCACTTTAAATTACTCCTAATTAGAAACCTGAATGTAATGAGCTCTATAGCATCCATCCACGCCAGGGATGAGGGAGGCCGTATTTTGCAAGACTTATTAGAAATAGAGCTGGTCGAAAGACAGTTGTTCCTTCACACACCCATCAGGATTTCTTATTACAGGTCCCACTGGAACACTGGAATTCAGAATCTTTTTCTTCTTTTTTTTTGGCTAGCTGAAATTGTTTTTATGATGTTTTTTTTGTCAATTCTACAAGGAGGCCCAACAGATTAAATAGGAGAAAATCCGACTGTATGAACAACCTAATACACTTCAAAGGTGCAGCAAAATGCAGTGATGTCAGGTTATTTGTACAAGTTCACAACAATTTTATGACCAGCCAAACATTAGCTTTTTTTCTTTTTTTATCTTAGAATCAAAGAAAGTAAAGTACTTTCCAAGAAATGTCCAAGGAAAAATCAAATGGTATTTATTACAAACTGTCACTTGCTGGGACTTGTTCCCTTTCAGGCACTTACTCCCTTTGTAATGGTATGTTATTGCATCCAGATATCTCAAGGGACAAATTCAGGTTAAAGTTTTCTACTCCATAGGGCAAATGAATTGGATTGCAGCCTGTTTGTCTGCAGCATAGTGAATAATCTTTGAGAGGTGACGTTAATCTGCTTACCTAGTTGCAATATAGAGCGCCAAAAGGCTCTGATCCATAAAAATGTAGTGTCTGCTTAAGGGAGCCTTTAAACCTGGTGTCTGCTCTTAGTTGTCTGCAGACAGTACATATTAGGGAGAGGGTGATGTTAGTCAGACAGTTGAGGAGAGAGTTGACCTGTCTTGCTGTAAGGAAAAAGAGCTGGAAAAAGGATTTGAGGAAAGTACTGCTCATGTGTCCTAGGAAGAACCCAGGGAAACCTCTGGATAAATTTCTGTGCAGGCCATTGGCCTTCTCTGTGCCATGTTCGCTCAGAGCTGTAAAGCTATTTGAAAGCTAGAATAAAACATATACTGGTTACCTGTTCATTCATAACTGTAACGCGTGCCCTGAAGAATGTGACTTAGTCTGAACACATTTGATTCACATCTGTCCTGTGCCAAACTGTCTGTGCCACTGTTCTACTCATTACACCATTTTCGTATATCAAATTGTTATCATATCTCATTTATTGTATCTGGTTGATAAAGTGCAGTGCCAGATGTATTTTAATTGCACTTGGGCGAACTGCGGCCCATGGTCCATCCCTCTGGGAATGGGCAGAAAGACTTGCCTTGTCCACAGTCCTGTCTGCTTCAGCACTTTGCCTCTCTGCTTCTCAGAAAACCGCAATAAGACTTATTTACCCGCTCCCATACTTTAACTGCATTGCCTTGCTTCACATCAGACTGACTCCACACAACTGACAAAGACGCAACCTGTGCCCCAGAGCTGGGAGCATGAATAAAATATCTGTGTGAGAGGTCTAAAGAAAAGTGCAAAGAGCAAATGGGTGAAGGGGGCATCCCTCTTGGCACCTCCCTTTCCTGCATACAAACATTTGGGGACTGTGGGGTCATTCTTTTTTTTTAAGAGTATGTCACTTATTCTCATCTGTCTGCCTGCATTTTTATTTTCTGGACATTTTATAAATAACATTGAAGCTTTCTTTTATTGAAGGAATGGGGAAGAAGGGAATTGTCCCTCCCTTTACAGGCTGTAAATCAGTCACCACTGTATGTATAGATATTGGAACTGATTGGAAATTTTCCATCAGTGTGGAAAATGTGGCCTTTGTAAACCGAAAGCAGGATGAAAATTGAAATTTCTGATGAGGACTAAAAGCTTTCCCAATTCTGTGCGAGTCTTGGGTAGCAAGAAAAGAGAGAAGATGCACTTTTAATATACGTAAATATCAAATCACAAAGGTGGCCATAAGGAAGGAATGGAAGGAATGTGACCTGAGTGGAGCTTTCGCTTTATGTCAATGCCATCTTGATTAGTTTGACAACTGCCAAAATGGGAGTGGGGGAAACAAGGCTTTAATGGGGAACAGACACTTGCCCTTTTACAGTAAAAGGGCAATTCAAATGCCAGATGGATATGAGCAGTTAGAAAAATTAAAAGTAAAATAAAGAAATAAATAAAAACCAGGGTGGTTTTTGGTTGGGTGGGTGGGTTTTTTTGTTTGTTTGCTTGCTTTTTGGCACAACTCCAAGGCTTAGACGGACGTGTGTGATGCATGCATTGTGTTTCTACATTTTGGACAAGGCAAGATGGAACTGAACAACGCTGTGGAGATATATGGGGAAAGCTCATGCTCAGATTCCTTTGATGGTCAGACTTAAGCATAAATGCGGGTTTTACTACTGGGGAGAGCTCTCTGCTACCAAGCTTTTTTACAGGAGGAGCTACAATTATTGCTTATGGTTCATCAGGGAGGACGGTTGGACTAGATGATCTTGCAGGTCCTTTCCAACCTTGTGATTCTATGATTCTATGATTCTATGATCTAGTCTGTGTTTAGAAATGAGTGATACCTGGTTCAACTGTCAGCCAGGATAATTTCATGTCCTGAAAAACAGCTGAGACTTCAGAGAGCAGTTTCAAACTGCCTGACCAAATCAAGGCGGTGAATACTTCTGGATAATAAATGCAGTCCCAGAAACTAGAACAAGCTGCCCAAGAACAAAAAGAAGGATCAGTTTCTTGGACAATTTCTTCATAAAAAATCAGCTGTCTAGCTACAACAAAGCAACAAGTCTACGAGGTTTTTGCCGTATGTGTTTATAATACAAGAAACCTGAAAGACGGGTTGATTTCACCTTCTGATGGCAGACTGCTGCTGATCTAATCTGGTGCAGTTCTCGTGGAGACACTATCACTGAGTCAATCTACCTGAGGTGAAATTGGCTCTGTGCTAGAATCTTTAGAACTTCAGTACCACAGAGCTGACTGTGGGACCAGCCAAGTCCTCCACGCTGCAGCAAGGAGAGCTGTGAAGGAGTTTGTTCCTGCCCATCTTCTCTTACTGAAAATGGCACAGCGGTTCTTCTGAGCTACCTGGGGGTTTGCAGCATAAGTATTGCAAAGGCAGTCTGCCAGTTGGATAGAGAGCTTCAAGAGTTAAAATAATCTACTCAGAAGCTCTGTAATTAAAATATAACTTATTTCTGTGTAAAGAAGAAGCATTTACTTATCATGTACAGCAGTATTCAGTTTTTATATACATTCAGTCTTACTATGTAATTTAAATCAAGTCTGAGCAGTTGTATCTTTATGTGTTGTAGGAAAACAGAGTTCAAAGTAACTCTTCTTTCACTTGGTTCCCTTTCCCCATCTAAACTGTTCTCCTCTGGAAAATCTTCCAGAAGGCTTGGAAAGAGAGTAGACCAAAAATAAACACAGATATAGGCATCCACATTGCAAATACTCTTTCTGACAAATGGCCTTATTTCTAAGGGAGAAATAAAACTGTAGAACTCCTTCAGCTCTAATCCTGGTGTTTTTCCACAATATTTGTCTAGTTGGAAGCTGTCCAGCTCTGGTTAATGAATGGCAGTGCTCTGTTTCTAAACTGGTGCAAAGTTAAGTTCTCATTCGGGACACTTCTACATTAGCATAAAGGTTATACTAACAGCCATGAATAAAAGTCATTTATGGGACCTGCGTAGTTTAGTGTTGGGGAAAAGTGATTAATAAATAGTTTCCCAGGTAATTTTGCTTTTATTTTACCATACATCTCTAATCCTACCACTGCAAATGCATGAAAATGTGTCATTTGTTTGTTTCAAGAACTGCATTTCAGAAATGCAGATGTCTTACTGGTGAATTTTAAAAATATTCTACAGCCTTGTATGGCTTAGTGATTGGTGAAACTTGGAGATGGAACCCCTGTCTGGGGTTTAAATTACATTAAACTTACATGATGGGGGTCTACTTCCTGAGCTAACTGAGGGCAAAATGAGGAGGGTGCAGCTTTAGGATGCTAAAGGAGGCTTTTGGCAGAATTCAGGAGCCAATATAACATAAGCATCCAACTGCCAGAGCTTGTTTGGTTGTGTTTTGTTGAAATAATCTTCTTTTGTCCCTGCCACCTGCAAACACAAGATTTGGAAAAATGCTTATTTGGGGGGAAAAAAACCACCACAACAAAAGAGGCAATGGCAGCATATGGCTCTTTTACCTCGTTCTCTTCCCATAGAACATACACATGCCTGGTATTAGGAGTGAACACGGCAACACGCTCTGAATGCATGCAAATAAAATAGCCCGCTTTGAAAATACGGCAGCTGAATATGCATTTTTAATTAATTCTTAAATATCTTGGCTTGCAAGCAGAAGTCCTCCATGCAGCAAGGAAGAGATAAACAAAGCAATGATGTGCACAGCAGAGCTCTTGGGTACCTGCTGTATTTTACAGCAAACTGAACCCACAGTTCATGGCTCAGCTCTCGCTTTCCCTGCTCACGCCTTTCCGCATGGCTGGCTGCCCGCTTTGTTCTTCTGAAATCTTGATGAAGTTCTCTGGCCTATAAAATGCAGGTCAGACTAGCTGATCAGACAGACTCCTGCTAGGATTAGAGGATTAGAGCCTGTGATCCTGTGCAGTCCTGAGGACTCTGCACCGGTCTTAAGTGCCAGCCCTGTCCAGCACACAGTCCTGTGGTTCAGTTCAGCAGTAGCAGGCAAGAGGGTTGGCAGCAGCAATGTGATGTGTGAGGCACAGAGGTTTCAAACCCAAACGGACTCTGCCCACCGGCAATGAGCAAGGGATGGAGATGGAGAAGTGTTACTGCAGCATTTCTGGATTGTGCAACTCTTTAATCATGTTTTTTTTACGTGTACGTCTAAGGGTGCTTGGCAGAGAGGTTGTCTGTTGAAACAAGAGAATTACAAAAGCACTTGAGGGAAGGAAAAGTGATCTCCTGCAAAACATCCACAGCTGTTGATGTATAGCTTCCTTTTGAAGGAAAAAAATAAAGCAAGTGTAGATGATGCACAGATTCCTTTTCTCCCTTTCTTCCAGTAATAAATAACCCCTCCCAAACTACAGTTTCAGAATGAGATCTGATTTTTCTGCCTAGGTAGTTGCATGGCTCTGATTGCTACTTCTCTAGTAAAGTGCTTCTCTGGTTTTGAAAAATCTCCAAAAGGTAAGAAGGCAATGCATTACAAACTGTTTTTTCAAAGACTTCTGGATAACCTATATTAAAGGTGCAAAAACACAGCTACAAGAATTTTAATCATTTGACTCAGCTTCAAGCACAGTCACTTGCAGACTGGAAAATAGCACAATTTATCCAAGGTGGCCTGCAGTTGTTGTAGCTGAGTAAAGTTAAATAATGCAGCACTCTTTAAAATTGCATGAGTATATGATTTCCTCTACCTTATTCATTCATAATCCCTACTCTCTTGTAGTTAGTGCAGTCAGTGATTCGGTGATTATCATATCTGTTCGATCTGTCTCTGAGGTGAGTGGGAGTGGTAGGTTGTTGTGCATCACCCTTGCTAGTGCCATGCTATAATGCTGCAAAAGAGCTCAATTTTCCTTCTGAGCTTAGGAATGACTGTATGGCCTAGCCTTTCATCTTGAGGTAAGTGTAGCATGGAAAAGTGAATGAGGAAGAGTTACTTTCTAATAAAGTCATCTGATCTACTTCACTGCTGTCCTTAGGAAGCAAAAGAATTTGTACAGTGCTTCCAGTGTGCAAAAGAGTGCTTCAAATGTCTGCCTCCCATTGAGGCACACTGTGGGCTCACACTTTCTTGGTCTCTCAATCACAAGAGCACCTCCAGGGACTAAACTGCTGGCCTCAAACACTCTTCCATGTTGGCTGCTCTGTGCACTTCAACGGCCATCCACAGACCCGCAGATGTTATAAAGGCTGGCAGAGTGCAGCCTGGAACACAGAAAGTCTTGAGCGAGTTTAAGACTCCGAAAGGAGGAGATGGAATCTTTCAAGATAGCAGAAGTTTTTTCAGAGCAGCAAATGAAAAAACACGGTTCAGATATTCTCTAACACACGAGTAGGCTAAAACTAGATGTGAAACAGCAGTTTCTCCTCTCTCTCTTGTCCCGGCACTTCAATGAGGAGCCAGACTCCATGCAAGCTGGGAAAGCAGGGTTACTTGATTGATTTTTTGCAGAGCTCAAAGCAGTCATTCTATGGGCATGAAGCAGTAAATACTAATTTCAGTTAGCCTAGGGTCTGTTGTGCTTGTGTGTCCGATTAGCTGAACCCCAACGTACTGCAGCAACTGAGACTGCAGCAACTAATTAGCCTAGTGCTCTAATTGTCTGAACTCTTCCCACATCGGTCAGGTTGCCAGCTGTTGAGTCTTGCCCATCTCCACATTTTTTCCTCCTTGTCCTGCCCCACCCTCACTGCAGTCAACCCTGAAAGTCGGGAAGCAGTTGCCAGCATTTCCATGCAACATGCCCAAAGAGCAATACAACGCAGCAGTTTCTCAAGCAGCTTGATCCCAGGGCACTCGGGTGCAATGCCAAGAGCCCTCGCAGTGTTTGATAGTACAAGCCCAGCTCCTGGAGCTGAGCTAGTAAGACTCATTCGCTCCCGTTTCACCTCCTATCTCTTTGACCTGCTAGTCATAAAAAATTAAACATCTGGAGGCACCAAAAGTTAAAATGCTAGCACAGTATAAGACTTCTTATGAACCAAGTTAAGCTATCAGAAAACATACATCATAAATTTGGAAGGGGGCTGGTTTGCATTTCTCTCTATCCTTCTGCTACTTGTACAAACTCTTTATACCTAATAATACCTTAAACATTGTTACTTCAACCTAAAATAAACGTGTTAGCTTGCCTGGAAATTTAGATCTGCGGGCCTGTACTAGGATAACAAATAGATGATTTCAGCTGTTAAAAGCCTTCAATTCTAGGAGTAGTTGTGATTTGGAGTTTCTGTCATTGTTGTGTCACTTTGGAGGTGACACATTTTGCACTAAAAAAAGCTGCATTTATATTAAAAAATGTATTTTTATTTACACTAGCAAGTCGTAGTGGTTAAGATTTCCCATGGGGACAAGTTATTTAAAAAATATATTACAAAACCAAATACGAATATTCCTGTCTTTGGAAACCAATAGTTGCATACAAATAAAGCACATAAGAGAAATCTTGAAAAGGAGAGAGTTGCATAATTGTTCTTCCCTGCCTTTGCCCCACAGAACCAACTACCGTCTCGTCCAGATCCCACTGACCAAAGTGCATGCTGTATGTGGAGACCCGTCAATGTAGTCTTTTGGTTTGGTTTCAATTGTTTTACTATCAGTCAGGTACTGGCAGATGTTCATATTCACCTTACCCATGCCAAAAATATTACAGCAAATCTTGCAGAATAAATACCAGCACTCACTTGAAGCCGTTAACAAGGAAAACTAAGAAAAGTTTGAAGTCTTGTTCTTTCTTATTTTCCTTAAATTCCTGACACAGGCCTTTGATGTGCTATGCAATTGGGTCAGCACATGGGAAATACATTTTAATGCATCCACATCTATGAAGTGAATACAGTGCAAGAGATCCTAAATGTAAAACCTCGCGGATTCTACGATAGAGATTCCCATTAAAAAAAAAAAAAAAAGACTTATAAAAGCCTTTATTTACCCAGCACCATGATCAAAGTAACCCAGATTTAAAAAGATATTACTGGGGCAGATCATCACGTAGTTAAAACAGTACAGGCCCATGGAAATCACCAGCTCCCATTGAACTATACTGGTTAACAAAGTCTCAGTTGTTGGTTTCCAGAGCAGGAGCTGATGCTCAGCTTTGTGAGCTTTTAGGCCTTGTCCATGCAGGCAAGCTTTACCAGTATGATTTTACAGGATCCGACCACAGGCACTTCTGGTCTGCTGTGTGCTTGTGGGCAGAAAAGCAATGGGAGATAACCGGTGCTGTCGGGCCATCAACAGCTGCAGCTGGCTGTGGGCATTGGCTGGAGTTCCCTACCGTGTCTCTGGTGGGGTGCCTGCAGTAGGGGAGGCTTCATGGTGTGTACTCTGACTTGCAGCATGTCCTTCCTGTGCACAGCCTGGGAGCAAAAAAAAACTTCCAGTGTTGGGCAGCAATGCAAAGGGTCTTGTCATTTCTCAGGGGTGTGAGAAGAATGCTCTTGGAGATTCTGGCTCAGTGTTAGCGAGCAGGGAAGCTGCCTTGGGGAGTCCTCAAAAGGAGCCTCAGAGAAACCACAGTAAGACTGAGGAGAGGGATGGATAAGCTGGAGAAGGAAAGAGGCAGTACAGGGAAGCAGTGAGACAGCTTCACTGCTTAGACATACCTTGGCTAGGAGGTATGGTGGAAGAGAGAGTTGGCCTCTTCCCTTGTAACCCCACAGGCCTGCGGGCAGTGAGGTTATAGCCCAGACAGCGAAGGCTTAATTTTCTGTCACTCCCAAGTGGCATAAAACTAACATCTGTGAGGATAGAGGCTGGTGGATAGCAGAGCTAATTCATCAACGCCCAGAGGCAGCCTGCCTACCAGCACCCCTCATCCCACACTTAGAAAGAGCAGGTGATGTTCCCCAGATGGAGTGCTTACGGATGTTTCTTTGGTAGGACACTAGCCTTGTGCAGTCCCAGGAGGGCTCTGTGGCTGCTCTCAGTCCTGTTTTCTCACAGAAATGGCAGCTGTGGAATTCAGATAGTCTCAACTTTCCAGCCGAAGTTCTGACTGGGCTATTTCTTTTGAATCCCATAGCAGACAAACAGACAGGAGAAACCTCACAATCTGCAAGAGGTTAAAAGTCAGACATTTGCCTTCATCCTGGATCATCCCTGCACCCCCTTCTCATTCCTGTGTTTTCTCCCCATGGTGAGTCCAGCCCTCTCTGCCTTGGTGGGACCTTCTCCCCTTGTTCCTTGGCATACCTTGCCTTCCTCCAGGGGTGGGTTCCACTGGGGCCTTTCACAGCCACCAGAGTAGTCTCTTTCCCTTGGAAAAAGCAAAATTTTTGTTTGCACAGGGAAAAAGCGATGCAGTTAAGTGTTATAACCCATTACCTAAGGCATTTTTGCCTCCCTCATTTGGTGATAAACCACAGTGATCTCACAATTTTGAGCATTTTGATATACACATCAGGTGCAGTTTGAAAGTTTGCCCTAAAAATTACCTTTCAGGGATAAGTGGCTTTCTATGAAGGTTTTCATTGTCTTCTGGTACTGATCATCTGTCATGTGGAGCTGTGCTACCTCCATTCTTGAAGAGCACTCTTCTTTCGCAGTCGTTCCCTCCTCTTGAGGAGGCCAGTGTGCAGCAGACACCCTGAAACCTGCTTTATCCAAGTTCCTAGCAAACGTCCTCCCAATTGAGCTGTTGGATACGAGAATTACAATCGCTCTCCCTTTTATGTCAACGTTCTTCTCCACGATGCCGAAGGACCAGAAGATAATGAAGCAGGTCAAAAATGCGATGGAGATGAATGCAAAGGCATAAAGGAAGCAAGAAAGGATCATTGCGAGAAATAAGTCTGTGGCCAGCAAGACCAAGTGGTAAAAGAGGAAGATCATCGTTAGAAGGATTAGCTCCTCCTCTCTCACAGGCAAGCTGAGAAATTAGCAAGGATTCACTGCGTGCAGCCACGCTGTTATAAAGTCAGGCAGCATTGCAAAACATGCGGAGGCAAGGCAAAACCCCACTGGGAGGATGAATCATTGCCTTGGATATGGCAACAGCAGAGATTTCCAAACCACACACATTTTCAGGAGAGAGCAGTGCTGTGTTTGTCTTGGCTTTGCTGTGCACTTGGTTGCTCTACTAGGGTGAAATTCAAGGATTTACTTTGTAAAGGCATTTCCTCATGTGCCTAGTGACGTTTAGAGGGATTTCTTAAAGTAATGTGTGTGGCATTGGGAAGCCATGAAGTAGAAATAATCCCTGCATCTGCTCAGCATGCTGCAGCTCTCTTCAATTAACTACTCTTGCTACTGCTGCAAAGCAGGAAGTTTTAGTGAGTCTAGGAAAAGACCTGGGTGGATGCAGAATGGGAAGCTGCTCCCTGGCACCAGGACTTGCTTTCCTGTAAAAGATGTTGGGCTGTATCACTGTGCCAAGAACAGTGTGCTTCCTGGCTGCAGGCACTGCGTCAGCCTGGAAAGGTTTCATTTGTTTCAGAGATGAGAGAGACAAGCTGGGTGCACGAGAAGGAGCTTTGTCAACTGAAGACAGATTTCAGACAAGGAACCACTACTTCTTGTGCTGGCAGAGTGGGAAGCAGAGCAGTGCCATGGAGAGGGGTGCATTTGTCCCCGGGTGGAGAAATGCCCTTGGCATACAGGATGCAGCAGGGCCCCTACACCAGCAGAAACAGCCTGCTAGGCTGAGGAACAAGGAGGGCAGAGGTAAATCCTGCTGCTACCAGGCTCAGCTAACAGAGGTTCAGGAGAAAAGCTCCAGGATGAGCTTGTTGCTTCCTGACTACCAGCTCTTCCTGCTTTCTCTGAGGCAGCCAGTGAGGCTGGAAGCAAGACCCTTCCCATCCTGGTCAGGGTGGAGGTAGCTTCTGATCACCACTAAGACCTCAGCATCAGAAACTGCTCTTGAAAAAGCATCTCCATTTTTTCCCCCTTTTATTTTTAAAGAGGATCAGTTTAAGGGGTATCACCAAGAAGTTTTCCACTGCTGGCTGTGTTGTGGTGTAGGTGGGTGTTGTGTTTATTCCCCACTCAAACTGGAAAGGTACTGGGCGCGTGGGACAGGCTGTCAGCACGACCCACACGTGCTTTACTCGTCCTTCTTGTTTGTTCTCTGTGCGAGCATGCAGGTCCCATCTCACAGCTTGGTAGCACTGTGGCATCACAGCAATCCAGCTCTGGCTGCTTTTGTAATGGAGTTGCTGCTAGCTGCACCCCAGAACCAACCTGCACACCCCACCCAGCACGTACACAAATGCCCTGAACTTTATTTCAAGTGGGCAAATGATGCAAACACCCGGTTTGCTTTAAATGGTTCCCAAACAGAGAGAAATGGCAGTGTGTGTGTACAGGGGGACTCATCTCCCTCACTGGGTGCTCTTGAAGATCTTTGAACCCTTCATGCCAGAAGAGCGAGCACCCAAGGAAGCTGCCCAGGGCTGAAGAAGCACAGCCCCTGCCCTGCCGCAGGGTGCAGGTGCACGTGGGCACTGCAGCTGGGCTGCGGGCACACAGCCCCATCCCTCCTCTGCTAGATTTACTGGCTGAGCATTAAAAGCCTCTGTGCTCCCCTTTCACACGGGAGCTGTAAGGTGAGCCTAAAAGGCAGCGAAGCAGAGCTCGGTGAGGCTGGGCAGGTAGGGATATCATCTTCCCATGCTGGGCCTCACATGCTTCAGCCCCCAGGCGCCAGCGCTGTAGACGCGAGGGCTGCCGTGCTGCACGCCAGTCTGATTCAGCTGGGGAAGTTCGTGTTTGGGTGCAAGGCAGATTGATCACCTGAAAGCAGAGCTGTTGCAGACTGCTAGGATTATCTTTAGGGCCAGTCAAAACTGTACTGAATTTTAAGTGTGATGTGACTGAAGCCATTTTTTCTCTGAAAAAAAAACCAACCAAACAAACAAACAAAACAAAACAAAACAAAAACCGGTACCTGGCACTAAGTTTCGAAATGAAGAAAATTTTTTTTAGTGCTTTCTTTCCCTCAATCTTCTCGCGGCCGCAGCGGAAGCTGCAGCTCACTTCCTGGGGGCGCCACCCCCGCGCTGCCGGCGGTGCAATGGCGCCACCTGCCGGCCACCCCAGAGAGCCGAGCTGCGCCCCGGCTGTCCCCTCGCTCCTTCAGGGGTACCCGCGGCCCGCGGCTCCTTCAGGGACCCCTCTGCGGTCAGCGGTTCGCCCCCAAACCGACCCCGGCCGCTCTTTGCGGTGGATGACATTACTTCCACCCTTCTTCTGAGTGAACCTTTCGGATCCTTCCCAGAAATGCAGTTCTCTGATTTGAAAAGAAGAAAATCACCCAGCCACCCCGAACCATCAAAACAAACAAACAAACAAACAAAAAAACCCCACAGCCCTGTTTGCCAAGGGAATTATTTCTCTGTTCAGTGGTTCATCTCAGTCGTAAACATTAAAATGAGAGGCACTACTGTGGGTAAAGAAAACGCTAGCAATGTTTTTTTTCCTGCTGCTGTAACATCTGGGAACAGTCAAGACCTCAGGCCTGCCCTGCGCTTCATCTTATATTCATGAGCGTAAAGACATTGTGCCAGTAGGAGACCCATAGGGCAGCAGTGACATATCTTTTAGCTCCACTGCTGGCTGTCACCCAGCTTGGGTTTTGCACCGTAATTTCTAAGATAACTCCTCCAAGGGTTTCCACTGCGTCCTGTCTTGAATTTAGTTAACTCTTGGGAGGCTACAGTATTTTACTCAGCAGATTGTTGTTTTCAGGCCTGTTCCAGAAGTTACTGATCAATGCTGTACTTCAGCATGGGGTTTGGTGTTTCTCATGTTAAGAGGATTAAATGAAGATAGCTGCAATGAGAGCTAAGCAGTCATTGCCTCAGATTTGTGTTCCTCTTAGCAAAGGCATCTGGATGTTTTCAGCAGCATGTCTTGGGGTTTTCACTGGGATGAGTGTGGGCATGAGCTGATTATCTCACAACAGGCTTGAGCCCACCTGATGGCAGCTTTTCTCTAAAATAGGTGCGTCAGCCCACTAGCCTGTTGGTGGGTCAGGTGAATTCAATAGCAGCTGCCTGAGAGGAAAAGGGAGGGCCAGGAAGAAGGGTACTGAGTTTGGACAGAGCTGTTGCTGTAGTGCTCTACCATATCTCTAGCTCAGACATTCTGTGGGTGCTGCCTGAGGCACTAGGAGCTGTGGGCAGAGATGGTCTCTGATTCAAGGCAAGCCCTTCACTTTGCAACAAGTGTCCAGGTGGCAACTGTCTCCCACTTGCTCCTTTTCTGTGATGATTGGGAATTGTTCTCTTGGGACAACAGAGATCTGCTTTTGCTGCTAGGTTTGATGCTTCTTAAGGATATAATACTTTTGGAAAGGTTAGGTTAACCTTTGCTCAAATGCTTGTCTGCCTGAAGAGGATGCTTCCTTTGTGGAAGTTCACTGTATTTCAGCTGTAGCTTCATTTGGCTGTGCAGTTCAAAATGCCTGCTATAAGGAGCTGTATGCTTCTAAAGGTCTTGGGAGCGCAGTTATCTTCTGTATAATGACAGAGACTTATCTTAAGCTGATCCTGAAGCTCTGGTTTTTGGTTGCTATCACCACCACATACATGATGCTGCTAACTGAACAAGGAACAGTAATGTTTCTTCTGAAAGCTATGTTACGAAGTTGTATCTCCGAGAGGCTTGGAAGCTTTAGTGGCACCGCGCAGCTTTGAGTCACTTTCTGGGGACTGAGGTTTCAGTCTGGTGCAGACTTACTTATTCCTTTGCTGCCAGCAGGGCAAGAGAAAGCAGAGCTGAAAAACATGGGTCCAGGGGCGAATTGCCCTCAAAACTTCACAGCGTTACTGCTGAGGCAGGTTTATTCAGCTGCTCACAGAACACGTTGGTTGAGCTGTGCTGGGCTTGGCCTGGTTTTTACTTGAATGCTCCCTTTTCAGAGGGGGGTAAAAGTAAACACTTGAATAAGGTTAAATTCCGTATTAGTTCTACAATGCTTTCCCTGTGCTTTGGGCTCACTCTGCTGAGGAAATGGAGGTGCGAGTTTACTTCTCTTGATTGGGACTGCACTCAGGAGACCTGCAGATACGAGAGCTGAAAAAACAAGAACAGTGAGAGCACTTGGAGTCACTTTGGTCAGCAGCTTTTTCTAGGTAATCCAGTGGCCTTCGGGAGCAGTCAGGAAATAACTCTCAATTGAAGCTTCTTTTCTTCTCCTGCTTGATTGAAGTTCTTAATGTAAAACATAGCTGCGTGAAAGATTATGAGGAAATTCAGTTTTTCACTATAGAGAAAATTGCATTTAGTTCCATGCCATAGGGGAAAAATAGACTTTAAAGTTCAGATTTCTGTTGTTTCTTGTTGTTTACAGCCAGAAAGTATTGTTTTGTTCCCAAGTGAAGGAATAACACTTAATTTTTCTTTGTTTCTTTCTTGTTTGCTTTTCTTTCTTTTTTTTTCCCAACAGAAATATGAAAAAGATGGAAAAATAGACTAAATAAAAGAGACTGGGGGAGTAGGAAAAGATGAGAAGAATAAAATTGTTTCTTTCTTCCTGCTAGAAAAGTTGAAATACTTTTTTCATCCTGCTTCGGTTAGTCTGGACACACACTCAGGTATTTGTATCTTGCAGTGCTCTGATGTGGCCTAACCCTAACCCCACCCTTCAGACCCCCTAAAGGGAAGTAAAAGTAGCGAGCAACTAATGACTTTCCCTTTTCATTTTCATACCATTGGCCGTAGTTGATGACAAACAATTCCTTCACTGCCAACTCAGTCTTTACTAATACCTCAAAAAAAAAAAAAAAAAAAAACGTGCAAGTTGCTTATTAAAGGAGGTGTATGAACGTCCTTTGACACAATTTGCTATGCTGGCCATGAATCTAAAGAACAAAACTATAAGGTTAGGTGGATATTAACATCCCAGGCATTCTCCTGCAACACAAGAAGTTACTGACCTATTGATTTACGTATTTTGTTAGATGCTTTAATCCTCTTCCCATCCCTGTCCCCTCTCCCTTTTTCTTTCCTCTCTCTAAAGGCAAGTTCCATTTCTTTTTCTTGAAGCTTCTTGCTCACTGTTAGATACTGTTTGGTCTTAGCCCGTTAATTGAGTTGAATGGGAGCAGAGGAGAAAATGAGCAATGCACTGATAGAGAGCAGTATGGTAGCAAGCTGTAATGCATGGTCAGAGTGTGCTCGTGACGCACAAGTACCCAAGGAGTCATTTAAAGATACACAGCCCTCTGAAAAACCGGGCACACAACTGAAGTCATAGGGCATGTGATGAGGTCAAACTTACATACCACAGACAGTATTAGTTCATTTGTTTACTCACAAGCATCAATCTTTTCAGTAAGAATACTCTTTTGAGTGAAATGCATACTATTTCTTTCTTTTTTTTAAGTATAATATAGAAATTTTTGAAGCCTTCTCAAAGATTGTATCAGTCAGCTCAGCCTCTTTAAATTACAGAGTCCTGTGCTTCATTAACCAGAAGATTGCCTACAATAGAAAACTTCTTTCTTTCTCAGATTTTACCAGTGATTTCCTAGACACTGAGGACTTGTAGTAATATTTTAATGGTAGACCCTGTGGAGATCATCATTTGCATTGGTGCCTTTCCTTAAATGCTTGTCTGAATTGGAGCTCAAACACTTCAAAAGCTCAGCTATTCCTGAAACAGGATTGTTCACAGCAGCTGTCTCTGATTTCTGGCATTCTCACAAGCAGGCTGTAACTTCCTAATTCTCCCAGCGCTGAGCTCTCCTTGGATGTGAACACCCAGCCAAGGTTTGTGCTGGCCTCTATGGCCCTCTCTAAATGGAGAACTCCTCAGGCCAGAGCTCTTCTAGGGGCCCCATTTCCCCTGCAGCCCCTTTTAGTAGCCCTACAAGGCTGCTCTGGGCTTCTTTCATCCATAACTGGAGTGATGACCCATGCATCAAGAAACACAATGTGCCTCAGATGTTCTGGCATCCACCCTTAGCTTTCTCTGGAGCATCCCCCGCAGCCCAGTAATGCCTTGTAGATCTGCACATTCTCTTTCCCTGAGCTCCAGCTCTAGTTTCATGAGTCAGTGAGACAGAACTTCCAAGTGTGTCCTTACTGCTAAGAAAGCTCTTTTAAAACAGAAGGCATCTTGTCATTATTATGATCCTGGCTGTTGTGGACTTGCAGAATAATTTGGTGAGTTTCTAGTCTAATCTGCTCAAAGCAGGTCCAGTTATTGGGAGATTTGCAATGAAACTGCTAAAGCTGGCAATGCTGTGCATCTCAGAAGCTCTCCATCTGCGAAGACATTCAAAACCTAAATGGATGCAGTCCTGTACGACCTGGTCTAGCTGACCCTGATGAGTAGAGGAGTTGGACTAGATAACAAATGAAGAAGTTCTTTCCAGCCTCAGTTGTTCTGTGAGGTTCTGTCATCAACAGCTAAAATGTATGAGGTTAAAAGTACAAAATTCATCACGTGAATTGTTCACTTAACATATTCACAAATTATGCAACTGGCTCTAGCTGAGATGAATAGAAAAATATACAGATGCATAGAATAATTCACCTGAACAACTGTTCACCATTTAGAAAAGCAAGCGCTGCTTTCCCTCACTCAGTCTGTCCCATCTGCTCGAACTGCAAGCACCTAATGCAGGATATCCTGTATTTCTCTGCTACCAAGCATGCTGGGGCTTTAGCTACATCACTAGTGTTGCTAAATGATGTTTTATGAGATAAGAGATGTGATGGGAAAAGGATTTAAGTTAGCCATTATTATCCCACTTCTGCAGCCAAGGAAATTGGGTCAGAAAGGAGAAATGACTTGATGGAGGCCACCAGGGTATGGAGTGACAATTAGGGTGGAAGTGCCCTGGGAAAATCAGTCAGGTGCTGCCATTTGCTGCATCCTTCCCACACTGGAAAAAGCCAATAGCATCACATCTTTTTGTCCTTTGAAACTGCTTGATGATGACAGCTTGTTATGTCTTTGGGTAAACACATCTTTAAATATGTTTCTTAAAATTGCTAAGTATTCCAACTCCCAAATTCCTTTCCAGCTCAACATTAATATTAATGCAGATTTTCTGACTTCAAAACGTGGGCTTTTCTAAAGTGTACAGATCTCACACTGACTGAGGCCGGAGCAGAAACCATGTTTGGGAAACCCTGAAAACCTTCTTTAGGGAGAAGCTCATTAAATACACAGCAAAAAGTACTATCAGCTAGCTATAAATATGGACATGCTCCTTTTTTTTTCCCCCAATATGATGATACATGTGCTTTCTAGCTCTCTATAGCCAAGTTTTTAGTTGAAGGGCAGGGGCTGAGAATTTGAAAATGATACCTGACTGAAATTAAATTGCTTCTTCCTGTTGACATGTTCTCTAGTTATATGTACCCGTATATATCAGAAATATGTAGTGGCTTCTGGTACAGAGGCTTGTTTGTGCAGGAAAACAAAGGAAGCTCCCTGCCAAGAGCAGAGCAGGTACAATAAGCACTCTGTTTCATATAGGCTGTGACAGGTGATTCTTCCAAACAAAATTCTTCATTAACAACAACATCCAAGTGTGTGTGTGTTAGGTGGGCTCTACACCTGCAGCGATCCTATTGTATTTGATTTTATTTCTTGTCTCTACTCTATTCTGGGCAAGTTACTGAACAGCACCACAGGTGTCATTTTTTGAGACCTATTTTCCAGAGCCAGATCAGGCTTTGGTGATGATGATGTTTGTGGATGCTTGGCTCTTGTTCTAATCCTTAGTATTCCAGGGATGAACATTCCCTCAGCTCAGTGGGTTCCTGCTCCAGTATAGCAGGTCAGTGCTATCCTGGTGGCCCTCAGCTGGCCTTGCTCAGCCAGCATCCTTCTCCTCCAGAAGGCACCAGAGCACTGTGTATTTTCCATCTATTCTAGCTTGGACTCAATCATCTCACTTAGAAAATCCTGTTTGGTCCTCTATGGGTGAACTGTTCTCCTGAGTGCAGTTTTCTAGCCCAGTTCTCAGGCAGGATCTGGCTTCCAAAGGGGCTCAGTCAAGCTGCCTCCCTGAATCTGAACGTCTGAATTTCATGTGAAGGTGTGCCTTTTTCAGGAGACAGGAGGGCAATACTAAAGTATGTCCCTGTGTCTCTCTTCTTTCTAGATTACCAAAGTTAAACCTACACCAGTTTTAGGAGTGAGAGCTCTTAGGCATCAATATCCTATCTGGCTTGTACTGCAGCGATGGTGCCCTGACTGAGCCAGGATGTGGAAGAATAAAGGCAGCACATTGTACTGAGAACTGCTTACGTATCATGGTGCCGAGCAAGGAGAATGGGAAGGGAATGAAAGATGTTGTGACCTAGCGAGGAGGCCAGGAGTAGGAAACTGGGACTTTCCAGCGTGTTGAGAGGTTTTTAACCTTCAACAGCGTGTGAGACAGTGGGAACAGCAGCTTGAAGCACCATGGCCTCCATTTACCTAGTCCGAGTAAGGCTGGTAGTGCTAAGCGTCCAGCATTTCTCATAGCTTTCGTAAGGCTGCAGGGCACTCTTCCAAACCCAATCACCTAACTTCCTACATAACCATCAGATAAAGACCGTCTCCAGCAGAAGGAGGTTCAAAGTAGGTAGTATTCGTTGCTGGAAAACCCACCCTTCTCTAAAGGCTATCAGGAAAGACCAGGTTCCTTTCCTGATATTCAGCACAGGCTGCAAGACTACCTCCTCCACTGGTGCCCAAATGGGAGGGGATCTCTTGGAGCATCACAAGATAGAAGACAGGATTATGACATCTCTCTCTCTCTTTGTTTCTGGATCTCTTTAGCATTACATATCTAGGTCAGTTATAACACAGCTTGAAGCTGAAAGATGAAAGAGCTGCAATTAACACAATCAAGCCTGTATTTTCTTATGAACAGCAAATGTTATGTAGACAAGCAGACAAAGATCTCTCCCAACTTAATGTACTTGCTGAAAATTTAGCAAGCACATCAACAAACTCTATGTTTGTATTTTAGTCTTGTCATCAGCAAATTTCATGATAATTATGTTGTGTGGAATGATTACTACAGAATGAAAGAGCAAGCTCCAGGGTAGTTCATCTCTATGGCAGTTCATTTTTCAGTGATATGAGTGATGGTTCTAATCAACAGGTCCATGCAGCAGAATAAGTTCTACTATCTCATCATTGCTTTGGGGCATGGATTATTCTCACTGATAACTGATTTTTATAACTAGGAATGGCTCCTACTACAACCCAGTAAATAAAAGGATGCATATACATCATATGAGTTTATTGTGCTTTGTGGCTGACATTTGCAAAGCTAACCAAAGGATCTGGATGCCCAAATCCCATCAGTTTTAATCAGCGCAGAATACCCTGACCCTTTGTGGCCCTAATTGAAACATCTGTATATACAGTGCTTAATTCAAAAAGTGTGTAGAAGTCAGTGAATATTAGGCCAGGCCTATATCCAAGACTTCAGACAAAAGAGCAGTCACCACACACTTCCCATGAAGGAGTTAGAGGTAATACAGATAGCTTGAGTAATGCGTTAGAGCAGTCTGATCCAGGTTGCCTATGAGAAAGCTACTTGTTCTGCCAGGTTCTCCCAAAGCGCCCATACAGCCATGTTACAATCAGAAAGAAAGAAAGAAATACAAGACTAGAGTAGCAAAAAGAACAAATAGGAAAGGAATGCTCACTCATCTCTGAGGATCTAGGCTAGCAGGGAAAAACTCCACAAGGAAAGGACCTCTAAGCAAAGATCCTTCCCCAGTGGCACTCAGCCCTTACATGGGGTCTAAGAGAGGTGCAGCCAGGCTCCACCCCTTCCAGTCACACAGCTGAATTGCCTTCACCTGTGCTCCCAGGGCTGACCGGGTCCTTTCCCCATGTGCTCAATCAGTGGTTCAGGCCGTGACTCGGCAGTTCCCATGCAAGCCACCATCTGCAGTCTGCCACAAAATGCTTTAATGGCAGCTACCTCAGGAGGAAGATTGGACCTATGGTTGCACAAGCTGCAGCAGCTGTATCAGAGCAGGGATGGGCATCAGGGCAGTGAGAGTACCAGAGCCATTGACGTGGCGGCCAGGCAGCCCTTAGTAATGAGCTGAGCATCAGTGAAACCAGATAATTAAAGTCATTCATGGAACAACCATTAAATAAGTGGATGCTTGTTAAGGTAGGTCTCAGGAACGTGTACAGAGTGTGAGCAGAGCCAAGGAAACAACAAGGCTCTCTTGACTCTTTTAGCATTTTTCACCTTCAGTACAGATTCCTTAGGGAACCATTACTTGATAATATTTTTTGCCTGAAAGTGAGACAAAATCAGTATAGCAGTCCTTAGCCCAAGATGTAACTAGTGGAGGTGTTCCTTCATGTAAGAATTTCTTGATTTGTGAGTACAGCTCTCGAGCAGCCTCAGCTGTGCAGAATGGCCCACCTGCAAGTGTCTTAAGTTTCATCAATGGTTTGTACACAGGTGGTATTCAAGAGGAGGCCATTCTGGTTGCAGGTGGAATTAAACCAAAATTATTTGTCTGAGTTTGCCATTCATCTAATGAAAAAGCTGATTCTCGTTTGTTAATCTTTTGAGATGTGTCCGTCTGAAAATAAACAGAGCCTCTCCACTAAGTGCTAGGGTGTACCACGTATATGTAGGCAATTAGAGCTGAGTATGTATTCACTTGTGTTAACTTTTCATTGCTGTTTGAACTATAAGATTTACTTGGTTTGGGTGATTTGTTTGTGTTTTGTTTTCCTGGCAACTTGTGTCGGGTACTGTTGGGTAGAAATGAGAATGCAGTTAAACATATAGAGAAGTGGCCTTTAGTTGAATGATATAATATGAACTATACTGAATGCATAAGGAAAAAAGGGGGGAAAAAGTTTACCAGACCACATTTTGCATTCAGTGCTGGCTTATCAAGCAAAAAGGAAGTACTACCTAAAGGTGGCAAACTGAACCATTTAATGGTTTCCACGTTTGGATTTTATAACCTGCAGTCCTCAGTCTTGTCTCTCATTTTATTTACTGCAAATAAGCATACTGTTTTTCCAACTCCAGATTAGCTTCTTCTTTCAAGGCTAAAACAGCACTGTAAGAAGATACTGTATGTGCTGCAAGTTCTTTGTATCTCAGCAAACACAAGTGCTAGTGCTTATCAGAAACCCCTTTATTTTCTTTCTCCCTGAAGTGAGATTCTTGGAGGCTGGCTTTATAAAATCAGCAGTCAGATGCATTCAGTAAAGGTTAACCATTCACAGGTTGCTGTATTTAATAGCCTTGGAGTGGAGACCAAGGAAATTCACATTAACTTTCTGTGGTGCTCAAAGTGTTCTTGAGAAGTTTTTATCTTTGGTCTTCCTGAAAGCTTCCCCTCTTGCTTACGGCATCTTCGTAGCTTTTCAAAGGATGAACAAGAAATCTCTAGGATAGTAAATCTGAGGAGCCATACAGAAAAAGAACTAGTCTAGAAATGAAAGCTCTCTACCTGGGAAACAACAAAGATTTCATTTCAATGAATACCTCTCTTCGTCTTGTTAAATTGCCGCTGCATTAGCACTGAATCTCAGGAGAAACACAATGCAGGTAAAACCAGAAATATTTTAATGATTTCTGGGATATTAAATTAATAGAGACTGAGGCATGTTGCATCAGCCTAATTATTTTGTAATAGTGTGGCTAAACCAATGGATGTGCATTTAGTTTTTGATTATAGAGATCATCTATTGCATCTACCACATAGGCCAAATCCCACTCTTATTTGCAATTACTGAAATCCTAATGTAGGCAGTAGTACTGTGTGAAACGGGCAGCATCTCAGCTCTTGTTTGATGATACAAGTTGCAATAAGAAAAAAAAAAAAGCAGAATGCAAAGCTCTTCCACTCTCGTGATTTGCACGTAAGTGAAATTGCAAGGATCCCAACCAAGAACAGTAGGTAATAACAGCAGCCAGTCCTCTAAGAAAGAGGGCACATTAATTTGAGTGGTTTTCAAAAGAAAAAGGACTTTGGGGGGCTATGTGGGGTCAGGTGAGCTTCTGCCATCCAAAATCAATTCAGCACCTTTGGGAAATGATATGTGACTGATTCCTTTTAATGTTTTGTATTGGCAGGGGTGTTTGTATAATACCAGCCTTTACAGCGTTTTCCAGGCAGAGCATCACTCTATCATTTGCTCTCGACTTGCTTTCAGGTTCTTGTCCAGCTTCCGTGTGAAAATGACCCAAATTTCAAGATAGAAGTTCCCAAGAGCAAGAATTACTGTCCGTGCATTGTCTGTACTGTGCCTGCTACAAGGGCTTCCCTCTGGGTGAGCTTCCGAAATACACCTCTGTGCCACAGTAGATCAGCAGAGCTGTGACCTCGTCACCCTGTGCTTTTGAGAGTCCTCCAGGTATGAATTGCTAGTGAGTAAATACTACCAGCGTCCCTAAAACATGCACTTTGGGGTTCACTTAGACATTGCTTGGGGGCAGGAGTTTGCATCTGTGGGGGCAGCCCCAGGGTTCAGGCTGTTTGTTAATGCATTTCACACTCGCCTCATGATTGCTGAGGTCCGGGTTGCTCTGTTGAACGCCTTGGCATGTGGCTGAGGAGAGAAGCACTTGCTGTAGATAGCCAAATTCATGATTACTTACTTATTGTCATCTCAACAAGGGAGAAAGAAGTCCGAGCAAATAGTCTCATAGTCTTAATAGTCAGAAATATTTGAGATCTCCAAAATTTTACCTATGTAAAATTGAACATTTGCAGCTTGCAACTCCTGTGAGGCTCCAAACCTCCTGTGGAGGGCAAAGATGTATGGCTCTGTGCGCCTGAAGCAGGCGTGTGCAAAATATGAGGCTCTGGCAGAGCAGATGTATAATCAGTAATATCACAACTGCCATCATTTATGCAATTATAATAATATGTCAAATGGTATTGTGTTAGCAGAGCTGTATATGTTTGTTTTTTAAATGAAAAGGTTTATGGAACAGAAAGGGACTTTAGCAACAAAATGCCAAGCTGCAAGTATAGAGTACCTGCACTCCCAGAGAGCCAGAGCTTTATGCGTGAGCTAAATAATTAATTGTACCTGGCCTTGATTCTCCATTGTTGAGTGGAAGAGAAAGCGTGTTGATTTTCTGGAGCTGCCGAGATCTCCTCGCACTATACCCTGTGCAGTGTCACTGTGCCTGGGCAGCACAGCCTAGGCTGAACTCTAGTTCAGAGAAAAATGCTATAAATCCCAGTAACTCTCGAAGTCCACAGGTACTACCTGTGATTATCTGAAGGTGTAAGTGCCATTATCTCCCCCTTGGCACAACCTGATGGCAAAGCTAGCAGAACTTCAGCCACCTCCATGTTCTCTTTGAGTCAGTGGCACAGTGTCCTGCCCTGGTGCTGCTCCCCGGGGGTTCAGCCTTCGCCAGCTGCCTCCTGCCACAGGCTGCCTGCCTGCCTGCCTTGAGCAGGGCTGCATCCCCCAGGACGAGCCCCTGGCAAAGCGCTGCTCCGGCAGCGGTACCCTTATATGAGGGGGATTTCTTGTTGCTATGACGATGAGCCTGTAGGGATGAATGCTTCTTTCTGCAAACGGCAGTTCAAAGCTTAAAGCAATGCTGCTGCCTCTGAGTGCCTATTAGTGCCATGTGCAAACATGGCTGGGCAAACCCTTATGAAAATAAGGAGGAAAAAGGAAAAAGCCAGCTGGTTCTGCGCTCCCTTCCCCACTTGGGCTTCGAGCAATAGAGAGAGTGATTGCTTTCTGCGTCTTTGTTCCCGGCTCTGGCACAAATCAAATCAAACCTCCCTTCCCCCAGCAAAGCACACTCGCTAAGCTGGAGCATGCCAGAGTGAAAACGGATTAAAAAGAAAAATCATCCCTGCTGCTGCAGATGAAGAGGCATAAATCAGTGTGATGGGGGGTGCTCTGCCTCTGGGCTGGTGATTCCCTCTGCTAATGGGGTGCTTAAATCAGTGTGGCTGACAGTCCTGGGGTATCCACCGAGCTCTCCTCTGCCTTCTGCACCTCTAATGGCAACGGGCTGAGAAGGGCTGCATCCAGACCTGCTATGGTGTGAGCCCAGCAGCGCAGGAGGAGCCGGAGCGGCCTCTCGTCACGCTGGAGGGAGCTCCTGAGGCAGGAAGTGCTGCAGTGTGCTCCAGCATTCGCAAGCGGCACCCCAGAGCCATAAAAGCAGGTTATATTTCAAGATGCTTTTCATAGCTGATGTTAGGACACAGGTTGTTTATTTTCAGGTTTTAGATCCTGAGGAGTCAGGTTTTCTCCTCCTGCGTAAATAGGCCTTCCATACATTTTAAACACTCTTATATGGGTCATGAATATATTTTAACTTCTAACAGAGTAAATCTGACTTTCTTAGTTGTATGACCCTGGAAGCTGGGGGAGTGAATTTCCAGGTTTAGAGTGACACACCTACACACCTTTACACTGTCAATATTCTTTTCCCCTTTTGTCTGTCCCACAAACTAAAGACACAGCAGGTAGGGACCCTTTCAGCCAGCCCCATCAATAGAAAAATAAATTCTAAATTTGGAATTGGTGTGTGAGGGCCTGTGGATGAGCTGGGGTGGAGGACTGGGGACAAGCTTGAAGTGTGGCTGGGCAGGTGGGTGTCAGTGCCCACAGTCCTGCAACAAAACTATCCACAGAGAGAAAGAGGTGTTTGCAAGTAGGAGTGAGACAGCAGTGGGGCTTTGCCTTGCTGCTGTATTTGGCTGCCATTGAAACGCAGGTTGAAAGTGGTGAAAACCTATAAGAGGTGAATATGTGATAAGGACAAGTAAGACTGTATACTTATTGTGCTGGCATTTTTCCTCAGTTTTTGTTTCTGTTTGCTTCAGCCACTGGATGCTGAGCAGTGGTGATAAGCCCATAGACTCCAGGGTGGGTGGAGGGAACATTTCCAAAGGACCTGGCAGGGCAACAAGGCTCAGAAGGGCTTGTGCTTGGGATGGAAGACCCAAGGTAACCCTTAATTGGTACCTAGCAGAGGGGAAGAGGGGGAAGGAGGGTGTTGGCTGTGAGGTGTGGTCTGCAACCAGACTCTGTCTGGAGCGATGCTGAAGAGCTCTCAAGCCATGGCCAGTTGGACATGACATTCCTAAAAGGCTTTGAAGTACAAAGAGCCAGGACTATGTCCCCCCAGGAAAACACTGTTTTTTCCCCAGCATTGCTGTGCCAGTTGGGCTGGATTAAGGGAGGATTCCCCTGTTTCAGAAGGGGGGACTCCTTAATCCTCAAAGCCTGGATTTAAAGATCCTAGAGAGAGTAATCACATCTGGATTAGTATCTGCTGGGGAGCTCTATGAGAGAGAGCAGCGTGACACCACCAGCCCTGAGCTTGGTCCTCATCCTTGTTTGCAGCTCCTTTTACCAACCACATGTCTGAAGTATGCCTAGATGAAGAAAGAAAATCCCCCAGAAAAGAGTATTTCCATATTCAAGCCATAAGTGGTTTCCTGCAGGGGAGAAATGTGTAAAACATGGCTTGGGCAGGTGACAGAAGGTGAGATTTTTCTTGTAACTGTCTTTTTTGTTGCACTCACTATGCTTCTTCTGTAGCAAACTAAGCTAGCCTTTAGCCAAAGGAGGAGATGCTGAGGACAAACACCGGTGTAGGGCCAGCCCTGCACTGCCTGGAGGTGAGCTGGCCTGCAGCCATATGAGGACACCTGTAGTTACTGCCTAAGTCTTTCTTGTTTATTTATTTGAAGCCAGATCCCTACAAATGTGGGTTTTCTGTACAGATATAGTACAAGTAAAGCCTTTATGTCAGCTGAGGCATATTCCTGCTCTGAGATCCTGCTGGAGAAATGCACCCTGTTGGCTTTTCCAGTTGGCCTCAGTTATTGCCACAGCTGCAAGTTAGCTCAGCTTCTGTGTGTTTACCTGGCAGGAGGCAGCTGCTTCAAATCAAATGAGGATCAGCTTCCTGACAGTTTCACCATTTCAAAATTAAAACTGCATTATTTACTCATGAATTTCTGGCATCAAATCTTGCATCCTTCCTTGCATCCTCCATCTCCCTCTGTAGCCAAGATGAAGGGTGGTGACATGCTCGGCACACCTGCAAGCTCCCTGTAGCATCCCTGCTCATGTGACAGTGGCTAGGCTTGGCAAACCAGGGTGGAAACAGCAGCAGTGACAGGCAAACACCACCGGTCTGATCTACCTCAGGTTGGGAACAGGAGCTTCAGGCCCTGCTGCATGTTGCCTTCTTGGCTGCTCTCTAAAAGTTCCTTTGGAAAATACTGCATGCCCCTTGGCATGCTGCCCCATGTGCTTGTGCTGCACCATTCCAGCCTTACAAGCATGGCTCATCACCTTGGTTTTCAAGCATGATCCATTTATTACAGTCAGTTCAGACCTCTGCTTCACCTTTGCTTTCAGTTTTCAGATCCTCTGGATCTCCTTTTGCGGGTCTTTGTTATCTCCATGATCCTCTTCTGGCTGGGGATGAGTTTAAAGCCCTCTCCTTCTGTATGAATCCATCCTCTGAAAGAGGCGTCACTGAAGTAAACATGAACAGTGCAGCAGGAAGGAAAGCAATGTAATAACAGCTTTGCCAAGAGCCTGGCACCCTTTTGTGTTTAAATCACTGATTCTGTTGATCAGTGCAGCAGAGTAGGGAGCTATCCTGATTTACTTACAGTTTCCAATGTGACTTTTGCACAGGACAAACAGTTTCAGTAAGATCCTCTTTAAAGCATTCATTGCATGATATCAGAAGGAATTAGATAAATACCTCTAAAGACCTGATCCTTAACCCTTCCCTTTGCAATTTGTTGCTGAATTGAGGGACAGTGTTTTTCTCCTTTCCCTCTACCGTCAGCCATACTGATGCAGACTGTGATTTCAGTAGCATGCCATCAGTGCCCACTCCTCAGCGACTCTGCTGTGCCAAAACAGTGTGGGCATGTCTACCAGTGGAGCAGGGCAGGGGATGCTCCATGTACAGGATAGGCTCCTGTGCTCAGAGGCCACACGGCTGAGGTGCCACACACTGTGCTCTCATTGCTCCACATTGGCAGTCCTGCACAACCATGGGGCTGTCAGCCTTTTTTCTTCCCTTCCAGGCTGTGTTGTGTTGAATGGGATTTGGATAGTGGCTTATTTGGTAGAGACTGTGCCACTGCTCTGGGATGCCTGCTCCTGCAATTTGTCCTTTTAATTTAGATGTTGCTGAGCACCTGTGTTAACTCTAGTCTTTTGAACTGTGAAAATCCTTTCCGTGGTTGGACAGTGTCTGTGTGTAAGTCTCTGAGGAGCAGGGCTGGTTTGTTCTGTATTCCAAATATGAGCAGGGGTCTCAGTCTAGTTTCTAAATTAGGTGAGCTGATGTCAGCAAGGCTAGAAGAGCAAGGAACCTGGTGCTATCTGCATCTGTGCTCAATGGTACCATCAGAAGGGCTGCAGGGAGAGAATGAGGTATCTTGGCAGACCTCTGTATGTGTGTGCCATAGCCCAGAGAAATCTGTTTGCAGAGGTGTCTCATGCGTGTGGCTGTCAGTGTAACTGTAGCACGAAGGGTGCTCAGAGATGATGCCCAAGAATGACAGCTAATGGGGAAGAGTGAGAGAATTACATTTTTTAAATTGATGCCGTATGCTTTAGATTCCATCATCTCTCTTGGTACTGCTGAAATCAGGAAGTTCTTTACATCGGGAATTTCAGTGCTGCTTTAAGCTCATTTTTAAGTCAGCACCCTGTTGGGGAGTGAGGGAGGTCTTGGCAAAGCCACTGCCTCATCTGCAGTGACTGTAAAGGACCCGAGGTGTCTGCTGATGTCGGAGGAAGGACATGAACACTGGGGTCTTCAGCAAAGTAGTTTTATGCTGATACCAATTCTTCTCAGTTTAATATGATCATCTTTGGTGTCTGCTTCTACAACAATGGCTTTTTACTGCTAAACCTTTGCAGCATATTAGCAGAGGCAGCTGGAATTTGAATTTGATTTTGTCTAGAGTGAGAAAACTTATATTTAGCACTTGGCAAATCTCTTGAATGCAGGAGCATATCAGTATATAAATGCAGGTTGCTTTGATCAGTGTAATTTTGGAAGCTTAAGGAAGAGAAAATTTATTCAGAGTACTGATAATGTCAAAGAAACTATAGAAAATATTCCACCTGGTGACTGCAATTATATTATTCTACAATATTAGCCTACTCTGTACTGCAAAACAATATATAATGGAAAAATGCTTTGGGTTGCAAAATACTCTTAGTGCAGACTTCTGTACACTGCAATATAAGGGTGAAATCCAAATGCACGTTGTAAGAGCACAGAATGGCAAGAGCTGGACTAACCCAGGGACACGGCGGTGAGCGGGCAGTATCAGGGCCAAGTGACGTGTTGGTCAATACACGCCTGGGAAATGCAGCACAAGTGGAAATGGCAGTGGGACAAGCTGCCTACCTCAGCCCCTCTTCTCATTTGGGCACAACTCCCGATGGCTTCTTTGCAGTGCAGGATGCCAAACTAATAGTCACTCTTGGCATTGAACCATGTGTAGGACTCAGGATTTGGCCATATGCTCTAACAAAAGGAAGCACTTCAGTTTGCAGTTCGGGGGAGGAGCTGGAGGCATCCCCAACAGTGGCCTCTTCTGGCCACTGAGTCCCTTTGAAACCTGTCCTGCTTTGAAAGGAGCAGCCTCTGACCTCACTGACTTTGCAGAAGTTTGCACAGATGTATGAACCCAGCTGCATTGCTGCAAATTTCTGGTCCCCCGATCCCCGAAAACTACTAGGGTCTATCTAGTGTTCTTCTGGAGCTACAGTTAGAGGGAGGATACTTGGTACCTGCTGGATGAGGAGCCAGGGCTGCTGGCATTTGGGAGGCTCACCTGCAGGCTCATTGCTTCTTTAGGACTAGGATTTTTAGAGAAGATTCTTCTTACTTAGCAAAAGCAATCAGTGCCAGAACATGGAAGCACATGGTTTTGAGGAGGGACTCATTTTCTGCTCTCAGCAGAAGGAGTTAAAAACTAAAGTGATAGCATTCAAATTTGCATGGGTGGAACAGAAAAAGGAGCTTGGATGAAAATATCATCAGCAGCGTTGTGGGCATAACTAAGCTTGTGTTGCCTCTGGAAAAGCAGTTACATGATGAGATTGACCCTTCTTTCCCACTGCTGTTTCTGGCTTCCAAGAGATATCCTGAGCGTTGTGATTTATTGCAGTGCTGGTAGAAGACATTTTAAGTTTTATAGGCAGCCAATGCTGTGAGTCCAGATCTCCAGAAAGAAAAATAGAGCCTCCTCATTTCATACATGCAAGGAGGATGCAGTAGTTTTCAAGTGCTGATGTGTGATGGTGCTTTGGGAATTCAGATCCAATTCTTGCTCATTCTCTGCTTCGAGTTGGTAGCTGCCTCTGTTACATAGAGCTTCACCAGGAGATTTGCATTACTGCAGCGTTGCCTCGGTGTTATTCCCCAAACCTACCATTCTGCCATAGCCCAGAGGAATGACTGTGTAGGCTTGAGACACAGCCCTCTTCCACAGCTGCCATGTCAAGAGGTTATTGCCCCTTATCAGAGGCTGCGGCTCCTTCCAGCCTGTGATGTTTTCTGCTCTCTAACCCACTGCTGAGGCTGGTTAACAGAAAAAGCTTTGCTAGATGCCTGCTCGCTTGCCTTCCCCTGCCGCCAGCGGGTGAGCAAACAAGCATCAGCGATGCGGCAGAGATTGTTTTTGCACCATGGCTACAGAGGAAAACCATGTGAGATTTGATGCCTTGCAGCTTTTTGCTCTGCAGGCCCATAGATCAGTGTAGCAGAGATGGTTTGTCTCATGGCGAATAGCTGACTGCAGGCCAGTTGGCAGCCCTTGCGCAGGGAAGGCTGTTAATAACGGAGTTGGGGTTGATACACAGCATCACTAAAATGGATTGACAATTTGGCAGAGAGCAATTTTCATGCATCCCATATGTTGCTTGGCTTCCTCTGGGTGACTTATAAAGAGAGAGAAAATATTTTGCTGGAAGAAAGTAAGGTTATTTATATACTTTGGTATTTTTAAGCAACTCTCTCCCCCTCTTGCTTGACATGATGTGGTCAAAAATAAAGACAAAAATTGATCTGTTAATCATCTTAGAAGTGTGCTTGGGGTATTAAGTAGGTGCAGTTTCCTCTGGCTCTAATAGCAGAAGAAGGAAGTATCCCAGAAAGTTGAGTAGTTTTGTTCTCAAAGAATGGCAGATCTGACACACACTGTCAGAGATACAATGCTGCTAAACAGTGTCGTAAGTCCAGGCCACTCTGCCTTATGCCTGCGAAAGATCTGACGTTATCTGTCAGATAACTCTCCAGGAAGCATGAAATGTGGCCCTCGGGTCTAACAAGAACTTTTCTGAGAAATGCTAGTTTGCTTCTCTCTGCTTCGTTTAGGCAGACATGTGCAGTACAGACCATCGGCCTTGATGAAGTGCCATTGTTTAATACTGGAAAAAATGCACATTCAATATAGCTCACGTTTCCGAAAACCTGCCTTATTTATTTAATAATATGTTTTTCTTTGACCAAAAAATAAAATAAAAAAAAATCTGCAGCTATTTATTCATTCTTGTCCCTTGAAGAGCTTGCTACCATCTGTTTTTCTTGGCTTTCCATCACTCTTTTTTTTTTTTTTCCACTTGTTCTTCTCCCACTGTGCACCACTGAAGGACTACACTATACATTATCTCATAGCCAAATTATGCAGGGTATTGTAAACATGTTGTAAATTTTGCCAGCTGCAAAGTCAAGGGCTCTGAAATCTTGCTAAGCACTGGAAATGCTTTTAGAAGAAGAAAGGCAGCCTTTTGGAAGCAGATTTGCAGGGCAGTGTGACACAAAGGTGGGTAGTACAAATGCTGGAGGAATGAAAGCGATACATAAATGTATTTGTGGATTACCGTAGCTTTATCATAAAAACCAAGCGGTCCCCGAGATGGTGTCTGCTCAGCCCCCACAGATGTGACAGCACAGCTCCTGCGTGCAGATGCCAGGACCCACAGGACTCTATCCTCCAGCAGTTGTAGCAGGGATTGGAGCCTAATGCAGCCTTGGCACCACTGCACCATCCCAGAGGGACAGAGATCCCTTTTGGGATTTGGGAGTGCACGAAGAGCACTGGGCAGCACAGAAATAGATTGCTGCCAGCCCCGCAAACTTGGAGAGGAGCCGTGGGGTTGTCCCAGTGCATTCTCTGCAGTGAGCAATCCCACATCTCCCTAAGTCAAGAGGAATAGGAAGCGATCTGCATTAGGACTACAGGCTGATGGTATCCATACTGCCCTCAGTGAAATACGGTTTTCTGCATTTGCTGTAAATTCACTATGAATGCTTTCATGCTTTGATTTTGACTGATAAGAAGAATAAAGGCATCTTAAATTCAGATGAGATTTGAGGAAGGACTATGAGAATAATTGCTTGGGACTAGAGACATTGCCCTTATAAACCATTTTTGGAGAGTCCAGGGGTTGGACAGAACCACTGCGGTGCTTGAGGCATCACGGTCCTGTTCGCCCTGCACCCTTCAGCTGTCCTCTCCAGGCAACAGCTTGCAGACCTCGACAGGCCAAACAGCTGGGCAGGGTGTTCATCTGCAATACTCAGGGATCTCAGACCTATCTTTTACATTATTCCATCCGTACTTCATCTTCCACTTCAACAGTTAGTGAAAGGGATCCCAAGTTCAGTCATACCTGCATAATAAGGCTATGAATATCCTATCCTATGTCTTATTGTTCTCTTCCTACTATTTTTACAAGGCTTATGTTCATAGGCTTGCACTCTTGCACAGGGGCACTGATTTAAATAAAGGACTTTAATCAACAGTTTTCATCATGACTTAAATCAGCTAACAGGAAATGCAAAACTGATTATTTAAATTAATCTTGTTCTTCATTTGGGCTTTTAAATTAGTTTGTGAAGGAACAACTGATAGTTATTCACTGGTGCCTGGTGCTCTCTTGTCACCTATGATCAGGATATGCTGTTAGCATATTTGCTTAAGAATCTGCATGTTAAGTCTGAAATTACCTAACACTTTTCATTTTGTGTTCCAAATTGACGACTGACACCTCTACTATGTGACTAATTTGAATGCTGATCTGTGTCAAGGTGCACGAGCAAAGTAAGAAACACGTTAGTTAGTGTCTTCCAATTTAAATCACTGTATCATCTCAAATATGATGGATATGCAGTGTTAACGGGAGGAGTACAATTATCAAAACTCATTCTGCATGTGAATTGGTCAGCAGACCAGACTCTCCGATCACCAAATTCTTACCAAGGCTCATACTGGAAAACGTAAAACAACCCTTTATCTTTTTGGTTCCAGTCCCCAATTGTTTTCTCCATTTTGACTGATCAGAAGGAAAGAACATCTTTCTGTGCATGCAGAGGAGAAACGTGTTGTTTAAATGGTCACTTCAGTGACTTGGCTTCGTCTAACATTTGTAGGGGCTTATTTCTATTTCTTGTATTATTACAGTGCAGGTTAGGCCTTAACGTTCAGTGCTATCAATTATTTTTTCATAGAGTCATAGAATCGCTAAGGTTGGAAAAGACCACTAAGGTCATCTAGTCCAACCATCAACCCATCACCACCATGCCCACTAAGCCACATCCCTAAAAGCCACATCTACATGTTTGTTGAACATCTCCAGGAACAGTGACTCCACCACTTCCCTGGGTAGCCTGTGCCAATTTTAATTAAAAATTATTAAAATTTAAATGAATAATGCAGATAAGTTATTATACATGCATATATAAATGGGTATACATAAATCCTGTGCTTTGTTTTTTTTCTGAGAGAAGGACGCTGCATTTTTACCTTCCTATTTTTTCTATCGGTTCTACCTCAGTGCACCGGCAATGATCTGAGGGTGATGTTTCTCATTTATGCCACTGTATAAGAGAAAGCCAAAAGGAAAATGAATCTCTGAACCTTTACCTTTGGGCTATGTGCATACATGTATTTCCAGTGGAAGGCATGATGTAGTCAGTCTCTCCTTCAGGTAGCTCAGCTGACTTTGCTGCAGAGAGAAGCTTCCACGCTGGGTACCTGGTGCCTCGTTGGCTGCACCCATCATGTCAGGCCCACAGCTTTCTAGGGGACACACATGGGGGGGTTCCAACACTGATGGCAATGGCTGCCTCCATTTGGGGTGTCTCTCAGCTGGCTGCTGCCACCAAGCCCCTCTGCCAGCCCTTCTCCAGGTGCAGCATGGGGTGCAGGTGAGTTACTGTACTTTCTTGCCTCAGCTCTCTGAGAGCAGCATGGAGCCTCTCTCCCAGCACTGTAGTTGAGCAATTGTCAGCCCATTTTGCCAATATGCTGTGGCAATTTCCTCCAAATCACACTTGAGACTAAAGATAAAACAGCATAGGCTTAATTTCTTTATTTCCCTGCCAAAAGCCATATGCACAGTGCCAGGATTTGATATGCAGCACCGTGCATTACAGACACATGTCACTCATGCTGACTCAGAGAGAGGAAACGTTCGCTGCTGTGTCCTGCATTGTTCCTGCTCAGATGCACCAGGGGAAGCTTCAGCTTTGCAGCAAGGCCTAAGCCCAGGATTATTTATTTTATTGCAGTTGTTTAAGTTAGGGTTGGGCCTGGTTTGTCTGCAGTTGTTGTTGTTGTATCAGCTTCCTTCCAGGTGTCCTCAGCCACGGGTCCCCCGATGAACGCTTGGTGCCAGTGCCACAGCAGCACAGTGCGGCCTCTGCTGACGGAGCATTTGCAGGGATCGATACGTGCCCTTGGTAAAGGCAGTCTTAAGCTTTCTTATGGAACATTATATATAAATGTGGGCTTAGAGCAGCCTTCAGAGGCAGCACAAATTGCTGGCAGTAATACGCCTAAATTACATAGGACATACTTTTTTTTCTTTTTTTCTTTTTTATGCTTCTCTGATTGCTTCCTTCCCATCACTTCCTTTTCCTTGCAGTGATTTTATTTCTTGTTTACTTGAATAGGCCTTTGATGCTATCCATGAGTTTATGATCTTTAGTGGGTCTGTGACTGGAACAGAAAGCAAATCCATTGGTTAAAAGAAGACTGAGTAATAGTGAAGATGTCATTAGATTTGCTGCTCCTTAGATGAAACCCTCAGTATCATTATAAAGCCAGTCCACAAATCCTGCCCCCGTGAAACATCATTGTCCCTTCTGTACTATTGAGATGGAAATGAGAACAACAGTAAGATTCTATCAGAGGGTGGTAGGTAACAAACCACCAAGGTCAAATAATGTATTGTAAATGTAACAATCAGTGGGAGCATAGTTTTGCCAACTGTTTTACTTTGTTTGAAATGGTGAACACTCAAATATAACTATATGGGACGTTGGATTATTATTTTTCTTAATTTAGATAATAAAAATAGGCTTTTTTTTAAATGAAGAATGACCTTTTTTTTTTTTCCTAGTGTAATTCTTGTAATAGCATTAAATAGAGCAATCTATTTGTAGAGAAAACTATGCTGAACACTTCCACTGCAAATGCAGACATCCAGAATAATTTTTCCCATTAGTAGAACAAAAGATCAGGACTGCTTGGTTTTCAGAGAAGATATTAGAATAAATGAAAGTAATTTACAAAGGAATAGTCCTCCTTGTTCTCTTTAAAATGCAAGGGAAAGTTCAGCAACACTGAAAAGCAGAGAAGCCAAAACGGACAGATGATGCCTTACAAAGAGTTTTGGATACATTACACAAAACCTGGAACTTATGCTGTATATGAGCGGTCACTGATCTTGATAGCTTTGCGGATGTGCAGTTACAGTACCTGCAGTCCCCCCATCCCACTTTTCCATGCTTCCTATCCTTTTTGGAGCATGGCATCTTGTCACCTCTGGTAATTGCATTCTAGAAACACTCCAAATCATGGATAAGAAGGCATTTGTATTAGAGTACTACAACAATTATCCTATTAGTAATTAAATCAATTTCCAAGCCCTTGTGCTGTATTTCCCTGATGGAACTCCTTTCTCCAAACAAATTTTGAAGAGGTGCAGAGGGTGAACTGAGGTGAGAGCCTACCCTAGGGTTGGTTTTCCAACATTGCAGCTTGGTTTTTCCGTAGCTCTGTGGGTTTTTAGGAAGCACTTGGCAATTTTGCTGGCCTACATTGAAGAAAATGCTATGGTCCCTTACTGTGTAATGGTGCTGTTGGAAACCTGTTCTTCAGTGCTGACAGAAATCCTTGCTGCCTTGTGCATACCTGTCACTGCTCATCACACCTCATGCTATTGGGTTAACTGAAGCCTGTCTCAATTCCCTTTCTAGAAAAGCCCACCTTGTCTGCTTTAGGATGGCTTTCAGACCACGTAAGAACTCCCAGAACAGTCTCACAAGCTTCTTATCCCATGGAAATCAGCCCTGGTTTACCTAGGCCACACATCAGTGTCTCACATTCTCATCAGATGTCTCCAAGACCTGTTCCCCAAGGGGCCCCATCTCTGACAAACAGCAGTCCTTAGCCTTTTGATAGTTTGCCCGCTTAGCAGTGCCTTCCCTTTTGGAGATAGGACGGTTGTGGCTGTAGAGCAAGAAACGTCTATTCTGCACCAAACAGAAAATCACCTTGGCTTAAGATCTTGCTAAGAAACTTGCAAGTTTGTGCTTCTGATGTAAGCCAAATGGCTGTGGAGCTCTATCTGGGCTTTCCAGCTGGCACAGTGCTAACAGGGAGAGTTGTCCTTGTGATCCTGGGCTCCTTGGCATCAGCAGAGGCATGAGGCATCCACAGAGACCTCTTTTGGAAAAGTCACCTTTGGAAGGGAAGAACTGAAGATCTTGTAGGAATTGTTGTGCTTTGGGGCCACCAGAGATGTTTCCCCAGTCTTCCACATCTTCATTTCCCCCATCTGTTTTTTTTAGCTGGTTGAGGGATGAGTTCTGCACTTTTGTTTCTTTGGGAAGGTCAGGACAGAACTATCACCAAAGGAGGGTCAGTTTGGGTGTTAGGTAAAGGTTCTTCACCAGAGGGTGGTGAGCATGAAACCGGGTCACGGCCCCAAGCTGCTTGAGTTCAAGGAGCATTTCAGACACAGGGTTTGAATTTTGGGTGGTGCTGTGTGGAGCCAGGAGTTGTACTCAATGATCACAGAATCACCGTATTCTGTGATCACTCAGTGATCACAGAATCACCAACAGGGGTTGGAAAGGACCCCCTGGAGATCACCTAGTTCAGCCCCCTGCTAAAGAAGGTTCCCTACAGCAGGTTGCACAGGTAGGTGTCTAGACGAGTCTTAAATATCTCTAGAGAAGGAGACTCCACAGCCTCTCTGGGCAGCTTGTTCTAGTTCCATCACTCTCACAGTAAAGACATCTTCCTTCTGTTAATCCGGAACTTCCCATGTTTCAGTTTCTGCCTGTTGCCCTTTGCTCTACTGTTCCTCACCACCAAAAAGAATCTGCCCCCATCACTGTGACTCTCGCACTTAAGACATTAAACAGTAATGAGATGCTCTCTCAGCCTTCTCTTCTCCAGGCTGAACATTCCCAGGTCTCTCAGCTTTCCTCGTGCAGGAGATGCTCCAGGGCTTTAATCATTTTTTGTCGCCCTCCACTGGACTCTTTTAAGGAGATCCCTGCCTTTTTTTGAACTAGAGAGCCCAGAACTGGACACAGTAAGTACTCTAGACATGGCCTCCCCAGGGCAGAGCAGAAGGGGAGGATCGCCTCCCTCAAGCTGCTGGCCATGCTCTTTTTAATGCACCCCAGGATACCATTGACCTTCTTGGCCACAATAGCACACTGCAGACTCATGGCCAACCTGTTGTTGACCAGGACGCTCAGATCCTTCTCCGCAGAGCTCCTCTCCAGCAGGTCAGCCCCTAACCTGTACTGATGTGTGCAGTTATTCCTCCCCAGTGCAAGACTCTACACTTGCTCCTGCTGAACCTCGTCAGGTTCCTCTCTGCCCAACTCTCTATTCTGTCCAGGTTTTGCTGAATGGCAGCATAGCCTTCTGGTGTGTCAGCCGCTCCTCCCAGCTTTGTAACATCAGTAAAATTGTTGAGGGTGGGCTCACTTCATCCAGGTCATTGATGGAAGATGCTGAACAAGACCAGATCCAGCACTGACCCCTGGGGAACACTGGCCTCCAAACAGACTCTGTGCCACTGATGACAACTCTCTGAGCTCTGCCAGTCAGCCAGTTCTCAATTCACCTCACTCTCCACTCATCTGTCTCATGCTTTCAAAGTTCATAACAAGGATGTTGTGGGAGATAGTGACAAAAGCCTTGCTAAAGTCAAGATACGCAACATCCACTGCTCTCCCTCAGTCAACCCAGCTAGTGATGACATATCACAGAAAGCTACCACGTTGGTCAAGCATGATTTCCCCTTAGTGAACCCATGCTGACTACTCTTGATATCCTTCCTGTCTTCCAGTCCTTGGGGGTCCTTTCCAACTTGGGATATTCTGTGATTCTGTACTCCTGGAAAAACTAGAAATGCCTGGTTATCAGATGTGATTTTAAAGCTGGCAGCTATAGACCTTAAAAAAGTTGGTGAAAATCAAACCTGGAAATGCTGCAGAGTATTACATGAATTCTACCTTCTAAGAAAAACTGGTGCAGATATGACCATATTCTAACAATAGCACTAGAAAGTAACTTTCTGTTTAAAATTAATGATGTTTGAATAAATACTTTTCTTCTTTTGAAAGGGGCCCTCCACCCTCTGCAGAAACGAACTGTGTGCTGGAGTCCAACAGAACTCCTGTAGGTTCCCCAGCAGCCGTGTTTCACAGTTTCGGTTTGCACACCGATGGCAAACGGGTAAAGGGCAGAAGTGGAAGTGGAAGGAGAGGGGGCTGTAAGGGCAGGGCAACAGCTCCCGTGGTACTGCTGCTCTGCAGATGCACTTCTGCTCTTTGAATTTCGAGACAAGAGGAAATTGTGCAGAAGAATTCCTGGGATGTGAGCAGTAGGAGAGAGAGCTTATTTTGCACCGATGAAAGTGACCCTAGGGGCAGGGCTTCGTGCCGCCGGCAGAGCCCCGGCGGTGCAGCCCGACCTGGCCCTCTTGCGTCGCCCGAGCCGAGCCGCCCCTGAGCCGGGCCAAGCCGAGCCGAGCCGAACCGTGCCGGCGCGAGGCCTGCCTCCGCTCCCAGCCCGCGGGGTGCCACCGCCTCCTGCCCGGCCGGTGCCGGCCGCTGCGCCGGCGGCGACTCCGTTCTGGGCAGCGGGTCAGGACGGGGCCGAGCCGAGGGAGGCCGCCCCGTTCCCCTTCCCGGGGCCGCCGGAGCGACGCCCGGCGTAGAGGGGACGGCGAGGCAAGGGCAGCCGGGGGCCGTGCAGCAGCTCCTGCGTCGGAAGTGGCGTTTCTCGGTCGTTAAAAGGCAGCCGGGGACTCGAGAGAGAGCTAGCGGGTGGGCTTCTCGGTTTGGGGCTGAAGAACGCGGTTTGAAAAACATTTGGCTCTGCTTTTCTAGCTGTACGCGTTCGTTGGCGGCGAAGCGGTGCGAAGGGGCGGGACTGGGGGTGCCGGGGCGGTGGGAGCCGCCGGGCGGCCTCGGGACCGGCCCGAGGCTGTGCCTGGGTCAGGCAGCGCGCCGGGCGCTCATTTGTTCTTAGTTTGTGCTGTTGTTTTACTTTCACAGAGGATGAATTCCAGGAGCCTTACTCATGGTTTCTAGCAGCGCAGCCGGTCGCGTTAAGCTGCGCGGGGATGTTCGCGGTGCGTGCAATGCTGCCCGTGCCGTGCACCGTGCGAGCTCTGGGGATGTGCTGCAGGCGCAGCGGGGGCGGCGAGGAACACAGCCTTCACTTTTTATATATTTATTTCTACCCGGAGCCCGCCCCTTCCTCGGGGGGATCACCAACACAGCGGGAGATGTGGGTGCCGCGGTTTGGATGGAGGACTCAGCACCTGAGGTGCGGCGGGGCGGGAGCGGTACCGCCCGGGACAGCGGCCGCGCCTCTTGCTTTGTGTAACCGCGCTTCGCGACAAGCACCCCTTCGGCACGGACGCTCGCGAGACGCCTTTCAGCCGTAGCCGCAGGTGCTGGGGCCGCGCACACCCACCGCCCCCGGCGCGGCGACCAACGCGCTCGGCTCCGCGCGGCGGGGGCGTGGCGGGG
>JACDJE010000553.1:562659-727338 GCA_016647715.1 Pavo muticus
TGCGGCCGGCTGCGCCGGGCCGAGTGCGGTTGGAACGGAGCGGCGCGCGGCGGCCGCGGCCCGGCTGTAAGAGGCGCGGAACGCAGCGCCTGCGGGCGGCGTGAGGCGGAGGTCGAGGTAGGAGCGGCTGCTGGAAGGGCGCGGGCGGAGGCCTCGGTTCGCGGTGCCGCGGAGCCGGTGCTCGCTTCGGCGGGTGCGGAGCGGGCCGGGCGGCGGCAAGCAGGAGACAAAGGGCCGGTGCGGGTGGCCGTGCCCACCTGTGAGGGCCGCGGAACGGGCGGCTGAACGCGGCTCGGGGCCGCTGCCCTCGGAGGCTGAAGTGGGCGTGGAGGAGCTGCGTTGACGTGCCTCGCCGAGCCTTCTGCCAGCCGTTCCTTCTTGTCGCTGCTGTAATTATTACGAGGCGTTGGGGGTTCCGTCCGCTTTTCCGTAGGAAGTTGCGCCCAACTTTGCCGGCACCCCTTGCCGTGGGGCGTCACGCAGGTACCCGCGGGCCGGGCGCGCACCTGCAGCGCTACACTGGGAGCGACCGCACCGCCCGTAACCCGCGGCGCCCGGCGGCTGCGGGATGCAACGGCCGGGGGAACGGAGCCGGCTAGGCGCCTCTCGCCAGGTATCGATCGGCCCCCGGGCATCGCCCGCCGGCAGCGCGGCCCGCCCTGCCTGCCGTCCTCTTTGTTAGGCACTGGCCTGCCTTATCGTGCGGAAACAATGGCTCCCCCCGACAGCCGGCACCGAGCTGAGGGGGCTGCCGGTGCGGATAGCGCTCCCACCGACATGGGGGGGCCGGCGGTGAGGCCGCCCTTCTGCGGGCCTGGCTATTAATTCCGGGTCTTTAAAATATATTTCTGCGTTGGCCGAATGGGAGTGGAGAGTTGGTGCCTTCAGCAGGGTTTGTCCTGTCCATAAGTAGCGTTGCCCAGACGGCTGTCAGGAGACCGCTGCTCCTCAGCCCTTGCCTGTATCGTACTGTGACACGGCAAATACCGCTGCTGAGCACGGGAGCTGCGTGCAGGGCTGCTGGTCCCCCCTGCCATCGGTGGCTGTGAGGATCGCTGCTGCCATGCACGTGCGTCTCTCGCTGCATGGGGTGCTGCTGGAGATGCTCTTTTCAAAATCAAAGCGTCACGAAATGGCCCTTACTCATTGCTGGCTTCTTCCAGCTGTGACGGTGCTGTTGGCACTGCACGGCGACTGCTGGCACGCTGCTCACCCAGCACTGCTGGGAGCCCAGGGGCTACACAGGGTGGGTGCCGGGTGAAGCTATGGGAGCTGTGTGCTGGCTGCTGCTGCGCCTCGGGCTGCTCTGGGCAGCTGCAGCCCCTTGGAAGTGAAGGGAAAGTGTTCGTTGTAGAATTAAGCTTTTCCTCTATTAAATATCATAATTTGAGGTAAAGTGAGTGAAAGATGGGTTGGGTTGAAGAAAGGGCAATGTCACTTATTTTGAGAGCACTGAAGCAAAACTTTTTTTCTTCTGCTTCAAAAGCTTTCCAGGTGAGATTTTCATCAGAAGATTTCAGGCCAGTGTGCATGGTACTGCCTCACCTCTGTGCAGAGGCATTACTCATTTTGGCTTTTTTTAACGTTACCTTAAGGAAGTGAGAGTTAACCAGTCAGTGTGCATGTGTCACATATGCTATTGTCCATGCAATTAATTACTTGGATTCTTTGGCACCCATTTGCTTCCCAGCAAATCGTGAATATTCACAAATGGAAGCTCTGTATCTTGATGGCTAATTGTAAAATGAAAATATGGAGTGAGCATACTATTAGCTGGGGAAATAAAACATTTTGCAAGGAACTTGCTCACCAGCATAGACTCCTGCTGTCAGTCAGCCAAGAGCCAACTTCTGGCACTCGTTAGCAAAACATGAGTTCTGCATCAACTCATCAGTCTCGCCTCTGACCCTATGTTCAGTACTTAAACTGGGGTCATTATGGGCAAACTATGCTGTTTGACATCAGCTGGGGATGTTCTTTGGGTTTACAGCTGAAGGCAAGGAGGGCTCCAGCTCCTGTGGTGCTGGGCATGGGGTGAACCAGCACTGGTTTTGGGGAGGGAGAATAGAGGAGGAGGAGCAGAGGGGGAGAGCACCTGCATTCCTGTTTCTCCACTGATCACTCTCAGATTGGCACTTACATCCAATTACTGCTTGAAGTTGCTCCAATTAAGAACATCAGGTGTCTGAGATGTAGCTGCTCAAATTCATAAATTCTCTTTTACTGTATTACTTCACAAAAACTAAAACTAGAAGTCTGCTGTGTGACATCCACTGAAACTGTTAATAGGTGTGAGTGGGTACCAACATGCGAGTGGTTTCTGAGCATGCATGAAGAGCAAACAGAAACCCTCCTGCTTAAATACCTCAGGACTTCCCACATCTGGTGTTCCCTTGGACTTGAGGTGCTGTTTGGCCATCTAGGCAGGATTTCTTGGGCCACCTGTGCTTTGCTTCCTGCTGAGCTGAGGGCAGCTGGGCTGCTCGTTCTGCCACAGGATTTGGCTGATTTTCCATTGATTTTTGTGGAAGCTGAGCCTGGGCACTGCTGAGGAACAGTCAGCAGTTCTGCCCAGACAAAACCAGGAGCGCTGCAATGGAAGTTTCATGAAGCCGATAGCTCTTTCACCTGGAGGTCACGTGCTAACAGTTTTCCTTGGGGCAGGGGGACGGGGCTGTCATAGGTGTTTCAGGACTAAGAGCTGCCACAGTATCTGGTTCTCGTGTGGCTCAGCTCTATTGCTGAGAGCTGCTGCCTTGCAGCCCTGATGTGAGCCAAGTCTTGTCCCTGAGGGTTTAAGGATTGTCCATTTCTGAGCAGGGGCTGTGGTGATGTGGGAAGCGCCATGCTCCCATCGCATCACACAGAGTGAGCTGTGATGTGCAATGTCACCTATTTGGTATCATTTCCTACTATTTCTTTGCCTGGGGTGAGTAAGAGTGCTGCTGCTTTTGGAAGATGCATCTGATGCAAGTACAAAGGTAACTAATTTTCAGAGCAGACAGTGATGGAATGTTTTTCTTAATTGACTAAGAAAGCAAAAGTGTATGAATTTAGTTCTTTTTTCACAGGTCAGACTGCCATTTCCTATTTCTTACCATTCTTATCCCCTAAGCAAAGCTCTTATTAAAGCACAAGAGATATGCATACTGATCTCTGTTGATGTACCATGAGCCACCCAGGCCAGGGTTCTGCTGAGCTGTAAGGATGTAGAGCAAGATGTGTACTTAGCCTGGGGAGCTCACTGTGCAAGGTGCACCAGTCTTTTTTGCCTACACAGTGTGCCGGGATGAAGATAGCCGAAGTGTGTGGGAGAGCAGCAACAACCTCGCTCAGGTCTCACAGACAGAGCGGAATCTTGGCTCTCGTACTTTTCTTTCTGGGCTCTCCTGGATTTGTTCTGTGCATTGGTTCTGCTGTTCAGAGTTGGCTGCTAGTGAACAGCTCTGGCTGTAGCGCGATGTGCAGCTCCAGTGTCACGGGGTGGGAGTTTTGATCATGCTGAACAAAGACATTCTTCCAAAAATAGGTGAAGCCAAAGATCTTGGATACCAAAAATAGCGGTAGAGATTCTCCTTTTTCTGGCTGTTTTAGATGGATTGTTCTCTGCTGGAGGCAGCTGAAAAGTGAAAGAGAGTGATGCAGCTGTAGGCAGTGGAGTAGTGAAAGAACATACGCACAGTCACCTCTGACAGGGGAAAGCCACGTGTGCTGGAGATGACAGTAGAGACGCACAGTAATGCGACGTGACAGTGCAAACAGAAATGTGCAGTATCACCAATATCCTGCCCTAGCAAAAGTCTCATTGTTTTCGTAGCAATTGAGGTACCCCACGAAGAGAAGCATGGTGAAAGAAATCCGTGTTGACAAAAAGGAGGACAAATTAAATGCCAATAAAAACAGGAATGAATAAGTGCCGTAAGAGTTATCCTACTGATAGCTGCTATAAACATTTTATTGCAGCATGCTCTGCTATGTGTGAATAATCCACTCTTCCCAAACTGGTGGCAATAAACAGTGCACCAGCTTTCCTCTGCACGTTCTTGCAGGTTATTCAGGTGGTGGTGCCAAGTTAAAACTTAATGTTTCTCTGCTGCTATTCTCCATAGACTTTTTTTATCATTAAGTTAAACTGCAGCTCTTCCCATTCCATGAGTTGGGTTTATGCACAGAGCTAATTACTTGCACTTGATCTATTTAAGACACTGAGCTGAGCGTGGAGCTGGAAGTCAGGAGGCAGCATGGCTCTAATCCAGGCTGTGCTGCTTGCTGAGCCACCTCAGAGAAGTTATTTAACCTCTGAGCCACTGCTTCCCCGTGGGTAATGGGAGGGATTATGCTGATTGCTTTGGAAAGCTTTCTTGAGCTCTCAGGTGTTGAGTTTTCTTTTTTTAAGAAGGTACAGAACTGTCTGTTCTTGAGCTGAAGAGACTCAGTCCATCCCAGGAGGCTTTTGGCACTTTGCAAGCTAATGGAAACAACGCTTAATGCCTCATTGGCCTGCTTGGGCCACAGAAATGCATACATTTTGAAGAGTTCTCGTGAATTGTCTACCTGGGCACCTATGGAAAGGTGCTTGGGTACAACTGAAAGATGCAGAAACGAGATGCTGTGCAAACGAGTTGTTACTGAACTCTTTATGAAATATAAATAAAATGTCAGAAAACTTAAAACAGGTTGTACTTCGAACCAAATCCTGCCTTCACCACAGAAGACTAGTTTTACAGCTATTGAATTTGACTCTGCCTTGAATGTAAAGCCTCCAAAGGCAACAAATTTGCTATGTTTCTGCTTAGGCTTTGGAGAGTATTTGGTTTTATGCATAATAGAAGGAGGTAATATTGTATGCTGAGGAAATAGGAGGGCTTTCATCAGAGCAAGGTGAGTGCAAAGTAAGCATGCCTCCATACCAGATTTTGGAACGCTCATAGAAGGATATCAGGACGTGAGTTTTTCACTCTGTTGCGTACTAAACACCTCTTCCAAATAGCAAATTGTCGTCCTATTCATGCTTTGTCATCAATCAATCAAATCAAGAGGTGGGAAAAGCTGTGACCAAACTGGAGCAGAGGCCAAAGCGCCGGTGAAAAAGCTGTTTGTGGAGCTCAGTGCTGTTTGGGAGGTATGATGTGGGCTGCAGAGTGTGCCAGCAGGGCTTGGGGAAGGAATGTAACCTGGAATTTTGTGTTGGAAACATGAAGGTCGGTGTGCTGCTGGAAAGTGTTCCAGTGCCAGGGTGATGGCTGTAATCTCTAGGAAATCTTGGGGTACTCCCCAGTTTTATGCAAGAGCTTGAAATGATGCAGCCCAAAGCCTGGGAATATTTGCATCTTCCCAGCATGTAGTGTGTGCTCCTCATAAACATATATTGGGAGAGGCCTGGCTCCCAGAATAGTTCGGTGTTGCTGTGGTGGTTGCAGGTAGTGATTTCCTTTTAAGTTCTTACCTTCTGTTCTGACATTTTGAGGGCAGTAATGAAGGATGAGAAGTGGAAAGGAAAACAAATTAGAAAGCTCTCACTTATGGGTGTTTATAATTGCACTTGTTTGGCTCAGTGGAAAAAGCCTTGTCCTACTGGAAGTCAGGGAGGATTTGGCAGTGCATTAAAGTTGGTACCAGTAGCTCCCATTGCAAAACTGAGTATTGGAGATATGGCTGTGCTTAAGGCAGGTAATACATACCCTGCAGACCGTTCTGGGACAGCACATGCATTACCGTGTGCCATGTGTGCCGCAGAGAGTTTATTCCTAGGAGCAAGCTGGAAGGTGAGAGGCCTCCACTCTGACAGCTGTGATTAAGGCAGTAGAACCCTGGGCTTGGGAAGCAAGAGAATTGCTCAGCTGGGTTGAGGCTTTTATCAGGGACATGAGTGTGTCCCTTTTGCTGTCGTATCTCTGGCATAACATAAATGTCTCTTCTGGTCTGTAGGCCATGTCAGCTCTCTGTCCTGAGTCTCTGCTTTCCCTGCCTGGTCTCGTTGAGGAGCAGCTCTTGGCAATGTCAGGATTCACAGGGAGAATAATATTGCTTTTTCAAGGGCTAAGAAAGTACAAGGGATGAGACAAATAATTTATCAGTTGATGCAGAGCATTGCTAGCTGACAACTGGCTTACAGTCTCTTGAAAGACTAACAGTAACTGTTTTGAGTCCTTTCCTCTTTTTGGGGAAGGGAATATGGAACACACCACCAGTCAGCAGGGTGGCTCCCTTCAAGAGCAGGATTTGCTGTGGTGAAGTCAAGGCCGGGACTTCTTTCTTTGGGCAGTCTGCTCTGACTTCACATACCACTCCACGCAGCAGGCCCCTGTGGTTGCTGTAAAATGAGAAACCTGCTACCCACATAGCTGCTTCGCAGCTGAGCTTTATTACCTGTTAGTGCTTGAAGAAGCAGCATTCTGACTTTTCCTCAGCATCTGGTAGGACTTGATGCTGCTACCCATCAACATAAAGGGCTACAGCCCCGCATTTTGTTTTCTAAGACATATTTCCTGTGTACTTTTCCTTTTGGTATCTTACTGATGTAACCGCAACTTGAAATTTTACATCACTTTTCAATTCTGTTTAAAAGAGTAACAGTCAACCATCCTGATGTAGCGAGATGTTAAACTGCATCTACTGTTTCATGGGCTGAATGTGAAAACTGGTGATAATTGCTAACTAAAGCTTTTTGAGGATTTTTTTTTACATGTGTGAAAGGCTGTCAAGTTGTCAGTCAGGGCGAGGACTGGATAACACACCGCTCCTCTGACAGGCTCCCCTTTTATGTTAAACACCCTCTTTGCTCTGCAAACTTCAGCTACTCACAATTTGCCCTTTAATGTTTACTTTTCCTATCCTCTCTCAGAATTGCTTTGTCGGTATGAATATACCTGTGCAGCACAGTACAACAGATGTAATAATCATTGAACAAAATCCCTGTAAGTGAGGTTAGCCTTTTAACATCATGGTGTTGGTTAGCACTTCTCCAGTGGTTCAGGCTGTCCCTTGGCAATGCACCTACCTGCCCTCATTAAAGCTGATGAGCAATGGTATTGGCAACAGAGCTACAAAAGCACCTGGGGCCCAAGGGGCTGGCTTTGAGTGTTGTAAAGCTAGGCAAAAGTGAAGCTCTGAGTTGTGTGAACATTTGTGGTCCTTACAAATAGTTTCTGAAGCTTTTTGCCTATAACATAGGACATTCTTTTTCTTTATTTCCTTTTGAAGTATAATTGAAGATTGGAGATTGCCTTTCAATCCCCCAAATTCAGAGGCATAGATTTTTCAGAGAAGCTGTTAGAACAGCAGCATTTATAATAAAAGCAGAGTTCTGAGCCATGCTGAGTAGCATCTCTTCCCCGTACACAGTTTCTTAGAATGTGTGAAAGATGTCAGGTTGTCAGTCAAGCCAAAGACTGACTAACGCACTGGTCTTTTCATGGTTCTGGGTCTAAAGCATCACGAAACAGAACCTATCTCAACTCCAGGCACCGGTGGCATCACAAGTAGAGCACTACCAATACACAAAAATGGTGCAATGCAGAACAGTGAACCGCCTTAGACCATTCCCCCACCTCCAGCAGCATGTGTAGATTGAAAACCAGTGTGTTACCCATCACCGAGGAGGTCTGCTGCTAACATCTCTGCAGCAGGATCCTCTGCTGAGGGGAGGCAGAGGATGGAAAGCTGCCCCAGCAGTGTGCCCATCCTGTTGGACGAGGAAATACCAGCACTGCAGAAGGTCCAAGTGCTGTATTGATTTTGACATAAATAACACTCTGAAGTGTTATGATGTCATAGCAAAGTGTTACAATCATCATGGCAAATGCTGAGAAAAATAAGAATATAGAAATAACGCGCTCCCTTGTCCTGCAGATAAATCAAAGCTTAGCCCTTGATCTCCCATTGCTCACTAGCCAGGAACATAAATCCAAGGGTTTATCATTAAGCTTAACGGGTCATAAAATCTGGGCTATTTTGGAGGTAGTTGCAGAGATTTGCAGCCCAGGCAGAGAGCAGGCTCTAAGCTGCCGGGTCTTGTGTAACTAGGTAAATAGCAAGCTTCAAATAATGCTATAAAGCTATCAAATGTAATAACTAATGCCATCAGGCGAATGTTCAGGGAATGCAGCCTTGCTGATGACAAATTTGCCTGTAACAGCTGTGAGGGACTCTGGTTCAGAAAGACCTTTTAATAACAAGTGTAAGTTCCTTATGCTTTACTTGAGGTCAGGTACGTGCAGATGATTTGGTTCATGCGTAACGCTTTTACTCTTTGACACAGCAAGGCTTTCTTCATCATGGGCCTGAGAGAGCAAGCAGCAAAAAAAGCCAGAAATGGGCTGCAACTTGGTTACTTTGTCATTGCAGTTGAAATATTTATGGCAGTGCTTCACAGCGTGCTGGTAAATGCGTGATAGCCTATTATGTAAAAGTAATAAAATTTTAGAAGCAGGAGACTCCACTACCGCCCTTTGCCAGTAAATCTGTGCCACCATCCTTAGGGAGGCTGTGTGAAGGCCGTGCCTTTTTTTCCCCCGCTTTTCTTTGCGAAATGTGAATTAGCTGTGGTTAACTGGCACTCATAATCATGTGTTCTTTACAGTTGCTCCCCATCATTTACTCAGACAAGACTTTGGTTTGGGTTAGGTTCCTGTAGAAATGGATAGGAGCTTGGGCTGAAGGAAGTCCTCAGGGTCTGATCCTTCTGGGGAGCAGGCGGCTGGTCTGTAGGATGGCAGGCTGGCTGCAGGTCAGCAGTGGGTCTGTGGGGTGGGCAGGCAGCTTGCAGGAGGGGCGTTTCAGCTGTGAGTCTTCTGAGTTAGCTGACAACTCAAACTAGCTCTTAGGGCTTTTGTTTGTTGTTATGTGAAGACCGTGGGTAGCTGAGGATGCTCGGTGTACCAGGCGCTTTGTGCTTTGCAGCCCCCCTGCTAGCTCCTCTGACTACAACATTTGAATTACTTGACTACTTGAAATTTGCCATCTCCTGCATTACACTGACTGTGTTGGATTGAAATTTCTGTGAAATGATTCACTTGTTTCCTAGAAGGATTAGCAGGGAGAAGGGGGGTATTTACCCATTGTAAATTGTAATGATTTTAAAAAGAAACAATAATGCCTCTACGTGAAAGCAGGCAGAGCAAGTCTGTAAATTGAAATTGTCAATAGTATCTGCATGGTCTCAGATCTCAGTCCAAGAACTAGCTGGGTCATTGATTCTTTGAGCTATTTTAGCATGAAGAGTCAAATTGAATTAAATTGGACTTATGCACTTAAACTGAGATGTGTACAATAGTGCCTCAAGGAGTCAGCGGGAGATTTTGTTCACCCCCTTAAAAATGGACATTGCAGACCTGTGGTTAGTTATGTTTAAAAACTGCAGAAGAAAGTTAAAGCTAAGATGATTTGTACGTGGCATGAGAGCGCTATGCTCTGTTGCAGGTTTCAGGAGGTTCTGCTGGAAGGTCTGGTGATGCTTTAATTCGACGGAGTTCGAGAAGCAGAAGCTGCAGTGGGGCTTGTCACTGTGCTGGATGGGCATGCCAGGGATGCTGGTGTATTACCTGGCTTAATGACTCTGGCACATCAACAAGCTTCAGTTTCAATGCAGGAATTCTGTAAACACTTGTCTTTAATGTCAGGCCTCAGGAGACTGCCGATCCCCTGCCTCTTCTGGTGCTGTGGGGTCAGGGCCTGAAGGTCTCCTTGTATTTTCAGTAGGTGGTGGGATGTGTGTGCGTAGCTTGGTTTTGACTCGGAGCCGCAGGGCAGGGTTGCATGAGCACTGTCACAAGATGTGGCTGGGTCTTGGCTCACTTCTGAAACGTGTCTGTCAGTTCCAAAATTCCCCATGCTTTGTTCTCTGCATGTTCTCTTACGTTTCTTTTTCCTAAGAAAGCATTGACTCTCTGAGTTTGGCTGCTTTATATAGGCTCTGTTTTTTCCTCTCATTGCTTCATCTCTGCCCCAGTTACTAAAAGCTCCTCTCACAGATGCGTCATCATCTTCATCAGCAGAGCTCTTGTGGTCCGTAGGCTGAGAGCAGAGCCTGCTTGAGGGGGGAGAAACGACCACACACCTCCCTTAAGATTTCAGGGGACTGGAAGTTATTCACTGGTCAAACGGGCATCTTTTTCTGGGAGCATCTTCCCTGTTCCTCTCTGGCAGGGCTTACCGTCATTGAGACAAATGGCTCATCTGAATCGGCGGGTGAGAAATAGGCCTTGCAGTTGCTGTAGCCATCTTGTCATGATTTTCAGAGTAGTCAGTGCCTGGAGTAAGATGAACGGCTCTTCCTCGTAGGAAGTTTACAGATGGGCTCAACTAATCCCATCCTTGGGGGGTTTTAAGGGTGCAGCCAGCTGAAGTCCCAGGTGGCCTCCCTGCTCCTGCTGCCCATAGGGTCCCTCAGCCAGAGTGAGTCAGTGGCACTGGTCAGTGCTTGGAGAGAGGGTAACAATGAAGACAAACCCTTAGGCCAATGCCACGTGGCGGTTTTATGAGTGACTTGGCAAATTTGTTTTCATGTAAGCTCAGCTTAATCGCTGATGTTGGCTGTACTGGCTTCCATGTCTGGTAAGGGGGCTGATCTAGATAAATTCATTCATTTTCCTGCTTTTTATTTCTCGTGTTTGTGCATTGCAAGGAAGAAACAAAAGAAAGAGGGCAAATTAAGTGAATGCTGCCAGATTAATTATTCCATCTCATTTCAACTCGTATTTATAAACCTATGACTTTGGATGGAATGTTCAAAATGATCTTTGCTCGCAGTGACCATCTTTCCATCTAATTTAAAATCATTCAGCTTCTCGAGGAGCAATTATGCTCCTCACTAACAACTGAAAAGACATGACAGCGTCAGAAAAACTGATTATTCAAGCAGTCTTTCTTACATAAAATAGCTAACTAATCTCCCTGCTCCAGTCATTGCGTACTATTGCAAATGTCTTCCTGAAAGTGAACTTCATTCTCAGTACGGTGGCAGTCTGCTTCTCATCCTCGGTTGTTCTCTGTGTTGTCACAGTGATGGTTTGGGGGCTCAGAAATCTTTTTTTTGTCTCTGAGGTTGTTCTTGCATTCACTGCTCTTTTTATCCTTTTTCTCTGTCTGATGAAAGTGATGTGCAGGGAAGAGAGTTTGTGTCCTGCTTAGAAAAACAGGGAAATCTCCAAGCTCTTCTGCTGCTGTGACTGTTGCCTTTGGGGCAGTCAAATTTGAGGTTCTGCAGGAGTACAACTACTGACGGGTGCAGCTGCCAGAGAGAGGTCCATTTGCTGGTATCTTATTTTCTTGTCAGCGTTCAGATGCTCAGAAAAGGGGGGTGCAGAATCTACCAAGATAGAAGCCCTTTCTAAAATTAGAGAAATGAAAATTTAAGAGCTGAGAATTTTCGTGGTAGGTTTTTAAGTTGCTGTAACTAGTGCAGTGATGCACTTGAAGTCTTGCTATGAACAAAAGAAAACAGGTCTTATTTGCAAAGCCAGGAGTGCGTGGTTAGTGTAACCGAAACTGTAACTCTCTAATGAAATGGCTGTTATTTGTTCAGATCAAGTTGTTGCAGAAAAACAAAAGGAAATAGAAAATAATGCTACAGAAACAAATTGAAAGTTGCAGTATGCTGTTCAGTAATGTCTATGCCTTTCTCTGCTGACCTTTCCAATATCCTCCTTGAAAGAAAGAGATTGGAGTGAGGGTGAGGGCTCTTCCTTTTTGGCTCCTGTGCAGGTGTTTCTGACTTCCTGTACTGGACATTACAGCCTGCCCCAAAGTTGGGGTGCAATGAACAGAAGCAGGATTTCCCAGAGGTTAAGTTGAAATTCAGGCAAAAAGACTGATCTTGCCAGGTGGAATTGGCTCTCTTTTAGCTCTTGCTGGGGACTTTGAGCCCACTCAGTCTTACCAACCCTTTTCCTGGCGCCTCTTCTGCAGTAAGGTGCTTCTGCTCTTTGTCCTGACTGCTCTCCATATTAAAAAACAAAAAAGGCAGTGAGTCATCGGCGTGCATGCTGCCTCCAGGAGGAACATACTGCTGACACTGGCATTTATTCTTCCTTGCTGGGAGGAGCAGGAGGTTGAGGTTGATGGTTCCTTACTCTTGGCTCTGAGGTCTGCTTGGAACCATAGTTGTTTTCCAGCATGCTTTTACACCATCCATCCTCTTTCCTCAGGTCTGTATGTCTGTTATGTCTGTGTTTACTGTCCAGAGAGCACCTTGAGCACAATGGCTACTTGTTCCTTATTCTCTCTACTGCTTGTTAAACTGATTTTGCTGGGGTCTGCATTTCTTTGCTAGTGAGATATGTGTGGGGCTTTTGCTCTGTTGCTTCTGTTGTCATCTTGTGCCCCCTCTTACCTTCTTGTGCCTACACCTCTTGCAAGGCATCCCATGCCCCTGCTTGGGAGTCCCCAGCAGCATCATGCTGCAGTCCTGTTTCTCTGCACTGCTTGGTCTCACTGGGAGGATCATCAATATTTCATCCCCTGCAGGCTATCAGCCTGTTACTTCTCTGTGAACAAGCATTATGGGTTACGCACAAAAATAAGCCTCCTGGTCAATAGAAAAAGTGCTGGTACTGCTAAGTAAGCTGCCGCAGAGCCCCAGGCACACACAGCCAGAGCCTGGCCATCAGCACTGCCTCAACGCGTGACATGTTGTGAGTATATCTGCTGGTTTTGGTTCCCCTCTCCTTCTCTTAAGAGTTCTTGACTATTTTCAGCTTAATTATTGCTGAGCATTAGGATGGTGGTTGCAGGGAACTGTTCATAATGCTTTCAAGATTTCTTTTCTGATCGTGAGGTGATTGGAGAGAGAGTTGCTGTGTGTATAACGCTGAGATTGCTGTCTGCCTGTGAGCTGGTTTGTGTTCCTCAGTGTTGAATTTTGCTGTTTTGAACAGGTTTCTTTTGACTGAGAAGCAGACACTTCTGATGTCAGCAAGTTCAGGTTCTGCAGACACAGGCCATTGAGATGGTGACCCAGTCAACATGAAAGTAATTGGGATTTTCCATTACGAAAGAAGAGCCAGAGGGTGGGATCTCAGTCTCTGCTCAGATGGCTGTGCTGCCGCGTCTCTGCTGTGGCTTCTGGAATTGAGCTTGGTGTTGCAAGTTCACTGGGGTTGACACATTTACCTGTTGAGCTTTGAGCATTCTTTGACATACGGCACTGTCCCTGCTCTGCCATTCCTGTATAATTTGCACGGTATATGTTTTTCCTTAAAAAGTTGCATAGTACCCATTTACACATAGCCTGCTGTGGCAGTGTGCGTCTTTTTAGTGCCCCTGTTCAGCATTTGGTTTTTCACCCTGAGATGTGCTTTCTGGTTCTCCCTTGTTCCTGATCTTAACATTTCAGTGTAACGAGCTGAGTTTCCCAAACCAGAACCATGGCCCTGCTTTGCTTAGGGAACACTGCCCTTCTTATGCAAGGCTTGACCTGCTCCTGGCCTCTGCTCAAGTGACGGCATTCTGGACTTCTTCCATAACTCTTCATTGGTGTTCCGAGCTTCTTAGATGATGTTATGCATCAGCTATAAATTGTGCCTGCAGGCTCCTCTCCCTCCGTGTGCTGCTGATAGCTGGGTGGGTGGCAGGCTGCTGAGTCCTCCGCGGTGGTTCCCAAGCACAGTGTATCCTGAAGGGTGCAGAAGATTGTCCCAGATAAAGGCTATGGTTCTCTGAGGCTCCTCTGTTCCGGATATATTTAAGCAAATAGAATATTCATAGTTTTAGATAAAGTTAAGAGAGGGGAAAGGAATGGTTTCACATTTTGAGTGCAAACATTTAAAGCCAATGCAGCCTGCTGGGAAGCAGCGCATTAAATTGCATGACTTTAAAAAAAAAAAAAAAAAAAGAATATCCATTTTACTCGAGTCTACAGTATGAAAGATTAGGAGTTAAGAGACAATTTTCACCCACTTTGAAAGTAACGTACTTCAAATGTAATCCTTCAGTGCAGCTGCTGCTTCTGCATCTCTCTCTAGAAGGCCTTTCCTGTGCTGAAGAGCGATGTAAAGATGTGGGCTGCATGCTAATCCTGTTTAAGGTGCCAAGCTTCCTTTGCACCCAAGGGAGGTTTCCCCATTGCCACCTCCTAGACAAGTGTTTGACTGTCTTTTATTTTAACACTCAGCAGGTTCAGGGAGCGCCGTTGGGTAGTATAGGACTAATACTGAAAATGAAGCCAAAAGAAACTGGTACGTGTGAAAGAAACTGATGGCACTGATGATGGTGCCGAGGCAGCCAGAAGCTGTAGTAGAATGCTCCTGTTGTCTGCATATTGCTGATGGTAGCTGCAGTAGTAGCTATGGGTATCCACTTCCTTGGGGCTGGAAAACCGTCTTGCGGAATGACTTAATCTGAGGATGCTGATAAATTGGTTATGCTGAAATGTTGAGGAGTCCAGTGATGCCTGAGCTTTGTTACCACTCATTCGCTACCAGAGGGGTTACTGTGAGGGCATGTTACATCAGCTGTCAGCACCTGGAGAGTTTGGCTGCAATGAACATGAGACTTTGCTGTCTCCTCAGCCCCCCATCTTGGTCCAGTCTGCTCCAGAGCCTTCTCTCTCCCAGTTCTCACTGCCTTCCTTTGAGAAAGTGCCTTTGTAGGAAACCCCTCGGTTAAACCTCCGACTTGTCCTTCTTCTCTTCCTTTGTGAGAGCATATCTTATAGTTGGAGCTTCCTGATTTGGAGCTCGCTAATGATATCCTATCATTCAAAACACATCAGCCGTGCCTATAATATGCAATCTGAAGCCATTATTCTCTGTTCTCTAGAATTGATCTTGCTTTTTTTCCTATCTTTATACAGCACTGCGGTCTGAATGCACTTCTCACTTGTATTTAGTGACTTATTAAGGTTTATCCAAGTCATGTATTCCCAGCGGATGTTCTGAGCTTGTTTCTTTATTTAAAAACATCATCTAAATTCAAATCAGGAATTAACACGGTTCTGCAACTGACATTCACCTCTCTGCAGAAGGACCAGCGTTAATCCTATGCTCCGCAGCAGTGGCATTTCAAGCCTTGTGAGGACTTCTGTAGGATTTAAATGAGCCATACAAAAAGCAGAGGCTTCTGCAATAGGTAGAACTGACACTGCCTGCTTTGGGCACTGAGTGTAAATGTGTCAGAGGGTCTGTGTTAGGACATGGGCTCCCTGCATAGGCAGAGAAGAAGACGGGGTATTCCACAAAAGCGTTCTGGGTCACTTTGTAATGGAGTTAGCAGTTGCAGAAAGAAGCTTCGTGTAATTCTGTTCCTAAACCACTGCTCCACTGCTGAAATCCTGCCACTGTTGAGCCGGGGATCAGGTCCTTGTTTTGCAGTTCTAAGGGAACTGATGTGACGCAGAGATCTTTAGTGTGGGACCTGAAATATGGTTCCAGTTGATCTGGTTCCCACAGAACATTCTGGAAATCCTCATCTTAACTACTGGAGTTGTTTTTTTGCCTCCTTACTAGTTATCATCAGCAGTGCATGCTGTTTGTATTGCATTGCCTCTGTATGGCTGAGTGTTCCTTAGACTGAGAAACTTTGTAGACCTCAGGACAAGAGGAAGTTGAGATGGATGCATCATACTGCCCTGAAAAACGTGAACCCCAAGTAGATGTGTTATAAGATCATTTTGAGTTGCTGCAAATGTTGCAGGGCTTTACTATAAACATCCATAGCTTTGAGCCACCTCCATAAAGTGCTCTGTGTCTTTGTCCCCCTGTAATTGTTATTCTGAGAATACTGTGATGGAGGAGCAGCCAGACAGTCTTGTTTTCCATTGTTAGCTATTTTTATTTTACCTGGGTCGTTACTTATCAAAGAACACTGCTAACATTTGAAATAAACATGTTTAAACATTAATAAGTAGCATAAGAGATGCTCGTTCTGATGCTGTGTGGGCAAACATCGGATGATTTCTGGAGTAGAAAAGAGGTAGGAGCAAACGTTTTCCTTTGTGTTTAATATCCCTCACTAGTTACTTCCCAGGCGGAAAAGTGAAGAAAGGAAATCACAACTGTCAAATGCCCATAATTTTGCCTCAACAAAATCCCAACCAAGCCAATGAAATTGTTGGTTCCCAGCAGCAATAAAAAGAGTTCCTATGGACTGCCCGGCTCTGCTGTGTATGAGAGTGCTGCTGGCAGCATGGTGCTGCTGAGCGCTGCCTTGAGCCAATGAAGAGCAGGTGTGGGGTTGTGTGGCATCCAGGAAATGAAGCTTTCACTGCTTTATTTGATAGCCTCTTCTAGAGTTTAACAATTCATGGTGTAAAAAGGCTTTCCTCACCGGCTCTTCCTAACCTTCAGCTCTCAGCCATGATTCCTTTTATTCCGTATTAGAGATAACAAAGCTCTTTTTTACACTGCATTTTTCTTTGTGAAGGGGGTTTTACGCTGTAATCACATTACTTCTCAATCTTCCTTTAAATGGGCTGAACAGATTGAGCTCCAAATTTCTCATTCCGAGGCATTTTTCTTCCATCCAGTAGTTTTTAAGGCTTTCTCTCATATCCTTCCCATTTTATCAACATCCTTTGCAAAGGCTGACCCCGAAGGTGTCCGTGATGTACCAGAGTCACCTCATCAGCTGCAGCGTAAGGGGCTGACATTCTCCCAGCTTGCGAGTTGCATTTCCATTTTATACAGATGCAGTTTAAGGACAGCGTGCCCTGTAACATGGGGAGGATGTGCTCTGGGTTCCTCAGTCTTTCTCCAGAGGCAGTTTGTTACCGGCTGCTGCAGCAGGTTCTGATGCCTTGGCAGTCCTGGCAGCGTACAGCAGTTTCCTCTTTCTGTTGCTTTTTAAGTGATTAAAAAGAAGGAAGAAGTCTGACAGCACAGAGCTGTTCTCGGGGAAAGATGGGCTGCTGACTTAACGCAGGTATTCCCAACACTTTTCCTTCTTTGCAGGCTTTCTGGTTTGGTGGCTAAGCTGAGGGTCAGTTCTACGTCTCCAGCCTTGCTGCAGGGGATGCTGCAGGGACCATTTGTTATTTTAAATCTCGCTATTTTTCAGCTGTCAAATTCCATTAAGGGAGGTTTATAGTTTCATTGGAAAAAGGCAGTGGCTGCACGAAACCTAACAATGTGAGCTGTTCTGGGATCTGATGAGTGTTTTCAGGCTTTCAGCACAGTCATCTTCCGTGGTTTTGACAGTAAGGGCAATTATGGGGTGTTTTAATCCCTTGGGTCTTGTAAAAGATCTTCAGGCAGACGTGTTCATGGGTTTTATCTGTCGTGGATGAGAAAGCAAGTAACAAATGTCCCATGAATTGATCTGAAGCCGCCTCCTAAGCAGGGAAGCATATGGGAACTTGGGCAGTGGTGCTGACCTGCTGCTCACTGTGTGCCTGGCTCCTTTGCAGTAAACTTTGCAATTTGCAAAGTGCTTGCTCTTCGCTTGACGTCTCATCCCCTTTTCTGCTCCGGTTAATGGTAAAAAGCAACTTTAAGTACCATTACACATGAATCTTTGAGGCTCTGTGTGACTGAGAAGCCAGCTGGGAGGATGAGTGTCATCACTGGAGTAAACCTTATATATGGGGAGTTTTTTGCGTTGGTTGTGGAGGTTTTTTGTTTTATGTTTTTTGTTTAGTTTGTTCTTTTTTTCCCACTGTTGCCATTTCTGGTGGGCCAGCAGATGGAACTGCCCACAGGACCTTATTTATCCCTGCAAAACCAGCTGCTGCTAGGGTTGGGTTTGCATGGATTCCTGTGCTTTGGAGCTTGTTATTGTAAGAATAGTGCCTTTCTCACTGGCTTAGCAGCATTCTCCAAATCGGTGTTTGCTCTCGTGTAATTCTGTAAAGCTGTGTGTAATTCATACCTGGTTCATTCAGGCCAAGGTCACTGTGGAAGGTACAGCTCCGAGTTCATATTTTTTCTCTGGAAAAGGAAAATGCAGGTAAAAGCGTAAGAAAAAGATGATGATAATTTTCTTAGGCAAAACAGCAGCAGGTGAAGGCAGCCTGTGTGCTTCCATGTGCTGCCGTAGCAGCTCTAGCAGCACTTACAGCCCTGTAACATGCTGCTGCCCTCCTGCTGCCTGAAATCAACATCAGTAGCAGATGGCAAGAGATGAGACTTGCTTTCTGGGTGTAGCAGGGCAGCCTTAGAGATTTCCCATCAGTGTGCTGCCTGCAGCTTCCTCCACGTGTGTGCCCACTACTGCTTCAGCCACATGAAGGCTGGATGAGGCCAAATGCATGTTAGTGAGCAGCCGGTTGTGCAGGAGTTGCAGCAAATGGGGATGCCTGAGGAGGCAGCAAACCTGGTTTCTGCACGGTGCTTCGGGAAGTGCTGTATGTGCTGGGAACCCTTTGGAAATGAATATTTAATGCAGAAATAAAACAATTATAAGCACGTGTAAATGCTGCATTTATCTCCCTGCTGCCCTATAAAGGGTGAGTAGTGATAAGCCCGGGGGGGCTATCATAATTATCACTCTACTGACTTGGCTAATAAAAAATCAATTGCAACGAGATGGTTTTGGGCTTTCCTTCATGAGCAGTGTGCAAGTGTTATCCCCGTTTCAAGTATGTGCCTGCAAGGAAGAGGGGGTTGGTTTTGAGTCCAGCTTTCCCCAAAAGTGGGAACTACTGAAAATTGTGAAGCACTCTGCTCCTTGGCAGCCTGCAGAAATGCTGCACGTGAGGAGCAGCCACTTCCTTGGCATTCCGTGTAGTGTTTTTCACCAGAGCACAGATGGGTTGTGAAGTAGATCTATGTCCTGAGAGAAGTTTGCCTATATGGAAAGAGCCAGGTCTGGACCCAGTGTGGCTCACTTTTACAGGAAAATTTCCTTACGCTATGCCTACAGTTGTCACTGTGAGAGTTAAGGTAGCTAATGCTATGCCAGGGAATACAAAAGAAGCTTTAACATGTGTGGGAGCATTCTTCCCCAGTGCAGAAGTTCTCCAGTTTTAATACTGCACCAGGCGGTGTTGGGTGTGGGTGGGTTCCCATCCCATTGGTGGAGTGGCATCTTTGTGCATGAGTGGTTGCACATCCCCAGATCCTACAGCCATGGAGCTGAGGGAGGTGGGTGGAAATGAAGCTCTGAGAATGAACCAGGGTGCGATGCTACCTGTCTGGGAGCAAATGGGGACTGAAGCCTTCATTCAGTATATGCGTTTTCACCAACTTGGTTAGGCACAGTTGTGTTGATATGTTTCCTAGGGGCAATATATAATTTGCTCGTTGATAGACTGTGCTATTTAGACAAATTAGACCTTTTTAACACCAGTCCTATTAATTGGTTTTGACTGCACTGCATTAATTACAGAAGGGTTAGCAATGTTTTAATTGTAGAGAATTGTTCTCTAATTTGAGGAAAAGAGTCAACAATCGGCACGTGGCTTCCAGTGAGAGTTTGTTATCTCCGTCTTCAAACATGGTTCTTAAGGCATTACCATAATCTTGTGGTGGCTGTAATTATGTGTATTACCGGGTGGGAAGGAGTCATGAAAGAGATGGTGCAAAATTAGCACCAGGGAGCATAATCTTGGTTTTATACATGGAGATGAGGTGGCAGTGTGGCTGTGTACCCAGCTGGCGGGGGTGGTGGGTGCAGACTGGGGCTGGCTGAGTGCAGTGCGGCTGTCCCCTCCTCCTGTTTGTTAGAAATGTGACAGAGCTAATCACTTAATCACTTCAGTAAGAGTTGGGGCTTTAAATACCTAAAGTCACTTGGGCTCAGTTCCCATAGCTTTGCTGCCTGCCCAGACAGTGCTGCTATGTTCCAGGATTGAGGGGAGTCTCTGGTTCAGCCCCTGGTAGGAGCTATGAAATCCACACCTGTATGGTGCTGTAAGGATGCACAGTTCTAGCAGGGTAATGTAGCGCCTTCAGCTATGCTGGAGAAACTAGACATCTCAAGAATGCTGAGTGGTTTTGAGACTGAGTACAGTTTTGGCTGCAGAGCCAAGCTGCTATCGCCTTTGGCCAGCTTCAGACCGGTTCAGTTTTGGGCAGCTCAGCTGGGAAGGTCCTGCTGCCAGAGCAGACACCCGTTCCCACTGGGCATGCTGCAGAATGCTTGCCTTCCCTGGGAAGCTGTCTGCAGGGCACGTAACAGCGTGTTCATTTGTTGCAGCCCAGACAGACATGGTGATCCCTTTACCGCCCTGCACATGTCCTGAAACTGTCTTAATGTGCCGTATCATGGCACTGTAGAAAGTCAAATCTCTTTTTAGCCTGACTTCCTAAGGAGGCTTATGCCTGTGCTGTTTATATCTTCATCCCTCCCTTGGGGACCTTTTGAACCCATGGGCCAGGATCAGACAAATGCATCAGCAGAAGGTGTTGATGATAGTGCTGGCTGTGCTGCAGGGGCCACGTGGGCACAGCCACAGTGCTGCTTGGCTGGAGCTTGGCCGTGCAGGAGCCTGCTTGGCTGCACGCAGAAAGCTGGGACTAGCAGAGGGGACATCACAGCAGCAAATGGGAAGGCTTTCTACAGCATTGTGAAAATGGGCAACATTTGGAAGAAATGGAGAAGTTGCGTTCCGAATTTTTGCATGGTGCATGTCCAGAGAACACAGGAAAATTATGAGGATCTCAGTAATGAGTGTTGTTTTTCAAAGCTCTGCATCTTGGAAAGATGTGATGGAAAATCTCTAATTTCTGTTAATTACAAAAATTCTCCAACACATTTGACACTAGAGGAAACACTGAATGAAGCTGAACCTGCAGGTTCAGGCACAGGAAAGTTGATTAAAGCTGTGTGCCCATATATCTACACATGCATTTATGTGTACATGTACCTATGTGTGTATGTATACACAGGCATGTGCTGTGCAGTAGTGTATTTCAAGCCATGCTTGTGGCAGAGGGAGAGTCATTGTCTTCATTCTTGAGCTTGAGAGTACAGTGAGAGGAGAAATCTCAGATGGAGCTTCCTCCTGGGGGGCAGATGGGTATGTTTGGGGTAACCTGGCAGCTGAAGAAGGCCTGGCTGAGATTCTAAACCCAGGAGCTCATTCAGGCCTTGTGCCCCTTTCCTAGGGACACAGAAGCGATACCCGCAATCTCGCCTGACCGAGGAAAGAGAAACCACACCCACTGGGTTACATCTCGTGAGTAAAACACTCGTGTAAACTGAAGTCTCTCAGCAATAACCTCAATAAACTAAATCCCTCCTGGGGAGAAAAAGATAATCATATGAAGAGGCCCAATATCCCCCTGCTGTGCATCTGTCAGTCAGCTGCCCGCGGGGAAAAGCGGCTACGCCATGATAACCCTGCGCAGAGGGAAGGGGAGCAGATGGGCGGGGGATTAAAGCTGCAGCAGGAAGAGGGGAATTGGGACCGGCAGTGCTGGCAGCCCTGGTCACTGCTGATTTATAGGCAGTATGGGGAATGGAGCACGAGTGGAGGCTGCCTATCCTGCATGCTTGGTTACAGCGGGATGTGCATTAGGGACTGGAAAGTGGAAAGAGAGGTCTGCTCTGCTTCACCTAAGAGCTTCCACTTCTCTCCTGTGACCAGGATGGACGTCACTGCTGCATCCATGCTCCGGGGGCTGGCACACGCCTCCCACCAGTGGTCGGCCCCAACATCCCATGCCCCAGCAGCCCTTCCCATTCCTCCAGCTTCTCCTTGCAACCTTAGTCCCAGCTCCACCAAGCCTCTTCTTGCCCATCCTGGCATCTCCTCATCCCCTGGAGGGTCAGTAGCTCCTCGAGGAGATGGGGAGACAGATCTGCGCCTGCAGGAGCTCTCCCTCTAACTTAGAGGATATGATGCACCACCTCCGTTGTAGCCACAAGGAGAAGCAGCTCTCATATTGCTGTTCCACATTAATTAGGAAGAAGTAGGAGAATTTAGGAGTAAAATCTGTCTGTCATGGCAGGTCTTGTCAGCAGTTGTCCCAGGTGCGCACAGATGGGAATGAAAAAAGAGTTAGTGGTTGTGTCTGAGTGCCTGATGCAGGCACTCTTCTGGTAACATTGAGAGATTTTAGCATGTTAAGGGGGAAGAAAAAAGCAGCTCGTTCTGACTTGAGCCATCAGACGTCAAAGAGCCTTCCTGCATGCACAGCTGAGTTTTGCAACTTGGATGTGGGGCACGGGGAGATGATGGCCAGCAGTTACTGCCTGCCTGCCGAACAGATGCACAGGCGTAGCCAGCATGGACAGTAACACAGATCTCCAAAATTTTTCACTTAGCTGTGATTATTCTTTGAGATGCATGAATTACAGTAAGGAGCAAGTGGGACACTTCCATGCCTGTTTGTCATGACCAGCGTGCATGGGTGGGGGAGATGGCAAGCAGAAGGTACACCCCCTGATACACACTTGTTTGGGTGACATGCAGAGGTGTCAGTATGTACGTGGATGTCTGATGGCACACGTCCTGCTGTGCTGCAGGGGCACTGCTAGTGAGATCCGCTGTAAATGTTTTGATGACATAGCAACCACAGCATCACTGGTTTGCCTGATTCTGGCACAGTTTTTCTGCTCTCGCTGTCCTGAACACAAACGGTTGCATTTCTGCAGAGCTTACAGAAACTATTGAAATACCTTCATCAATAAATTGCTCATCTTGGCGTAGTTTTTACAGCTGTATGAAGGCAGACATCTACCATTGGTAGTTAAACAGATCTACTCGCAGAGTGTTTGATGTAGTAAACCAGCATATTTGAATTGCTTTTTGTACAAGGCGTGTAGCTGCTTCTCTGCATGGGTTTGTAACAAGAAGGGGTCATCTATTGGTCATTATAATTTTCAAGATAGAGCAGAATGCCAATTAGTGTTTATATAGGCAGAGCTGAAAATTTTTGTTACTAATTTCTAGGGCACAGTTCTGAGCTCACTGCAAACACTGTATTTTCTGGTAATTAAAACCACTGCTTTCTCAGGAATAACTAAAATATCCTAAAAAAAATAGCATATAATGTCAGCAAAAAGGCAGTGAGCCAAACTCTCTGATGCCTCAGCTCTTCTTAATGTTTTGTTTGCATTGGTTTTTGGTTAGGTTTTTTTAAGCCTTGAGTCCTTAGGGACCTTTCAGGTAAGAGTGACAGTTGCTTCTGTGTACGCTTACGGTGTACTCTGACCAGCTTGACCACAGTGACCTGCCATTGCAGTGATCTGCAGGGCCGTGTGTGTGGCTCATCCAGATGTCACTGAGGATGAAGACTGCTGAAAAGATTCTCCAGCAGTGTCCTTAATCCTAAAGGTAGATGTTTTTCTGTTTGGAAAATCTTTGAAGCTGGAATTTCCCCTGCCTTGATTTTCCTGCAGTTTGCCTGGTTGACTTTGCTCATGGGCATGAGTCTTCCAAGAGTCCATTTTCCTGCTGGCATGTGTGCCAGATTTTGGTACTCGAATAGCTGAATTATTGACTCTTTTGGACTGGCTTTCTCATTCTTCTCATGTGGTTTATTATTTTTGGCCTATTAACTCTGATAGGTGTTAAATTTAATTATAAGAACTTGATTATTTAACCTTAATTAAAGCACTCCGGGTCACCATTGCTCAAATTACTTGAGAAAGTATTACATTATTTCCTTTCTGTATAACCTACATGAAGGAGCGTCAGCTGAACACTGAAAAAGAAAGGGACGGCTCATAGCTTTCCTGAAGCGCGTGTTACTGAGGCCTGATGTCACAGGTGGACATGTTGCCGTGGAAGGAGGAGTGCTGCACCTATGGTCTGCCCCACACGCCTGCTGTGTGACCCACATTCGGGCAGGTGGGCAGCCCTGCTTAAACACCGGGCTTTGCCGTAATAAAAGCCTGTAAGCAGGATTTCTTATTTGAAAAATCGCCTTCCTAGTTTGGGATTTTGGGGTCTGCTTACTATCTCATTCATATCATCTCACGCTGAGTGTGTGGGAGGGACCTTTTCCTTGAGTGTGGCTTAAGTTTCAGCTGGAGTAGTATGGGCTCTCTAAACCAGTATTTTAAAGTTATAGTCCACCTTATTTTATCCAAGAGCTTCAAAACTTAGTGTTAATAAATGTCAACTCAGATATACTTAATTAAATGTAAAATATAGTGCAGTGATGGGTTTCTTCTTAAAGGATTGAGCAGTTAGGATGTGCGGATTTTCACCTGTGTTTTATTTAATTTATATACCTTCATATGTGGCACATCATAGACGAGTTCTTATGAGGTACCACAACTCTTCAGTAATATAATTTAATTACTTGAAGTGAATGATCCATCTTTACTAGGTAGAACATGTGACAACTGCTCTGCCTTGATGAAAGGAAAAATTAACAAGTGAATAAAACTACAGGACTTTTGGGGGGTTGGGGTCCTCAGCTTGGGCAGTTGGGCAGAAGGGAGATTTTGGCTGTGGTGGGGCCTCTCATACTCATAGCTCTCAGGGGTGGGCTGTCCTCTCACAGTTCTGTGGCTGTGAATTTCTAGGATGCTCTGAAGCAGGTTTATCCATGGCTGTGCATGCCCCAAGCTTTCTCAATTCTATTTCTTGTACCAATTCCTGTGTTTATTGTGCTAGATGTTTCCCAAGTGCTTTCTCCAATGCTTGTGTAACATTCACTGCTTTTCTTATGCTAAAGCATCCAAAGGAAACAAATACAAAAATTCAGTAGAACATTTTGTACCTATGATAGAGATCCTCCCTTGGACTGATTAAGCCTGATAATTAATCTGGTCTAACTCTTGAGTTTGCCTCCCATGACACCCGGCAAACTGCTGCTTCCCACCCCATGTGATCACACTGAACTTAATTAGCATGTGGGGGATGTGCTAGAGAGTTTGCATTGTCCAAGTTAGAAGTGAAGCACAAATATGTGGAGTTTCTCCCTAAAGTAGCACATCGCTTCTAAGGAAATGAGAAAGTGATGTAAAATGCATGGCTGGCTGGTTCTCCGGTTGAGTAAGAAGTGGTTTCTAAAGGACATGAATTATGCAGTAAGTCATTTTTAATATTAGTTTTACTGATGCTTTTTAAAGTGGCTGTGGCATTCTGAAAATATGTTAAATAGTTAAAACCATGGCAAAGAGCTACCCCCCAAAAAAGGGGGTTTTTGAGTAAAACAGTGGCAAATTAAGCAACTTCTTGCCTTGGAGAAAAAAGTCAGACCTTGATCCTGTGAGCTTTGGTACTTGCATTGCTTTAAGCACAGGGTTAGGTCTTATGGGTAGGATCAGGGTGTAAACCCCCTCAGCCTCAGACCTGAGCTGTATCTCTGAATGTGTGACCTCCCTGTGCAGTACAGATATGAGAAGAGGTGGATTCAGAGGTCTGAAAACAAATCCAGACTCTGAGGGAGATGTAGACAAATCACCATGCAATCAAATGGCATTTATCCAGCTCTTTTCCCTGCTCTGCTGTGTTTGTGTAGAAGGTGAGTCCCCCAGGGCAGGGACTGCACTGCATGTGCAGCAGATGCAGCTCTTGGCTGGTTGCATTAGCTAAGTAAACTTTGTCATGACTGGGAAGAGTTTGGCTCTTTGACATCAACTAAACTAAGCTCCTCAGAAGAGCTGAATCAGCATAATTCCTTGGTGATGCTGAGGTTGTTGGTGCTAAGAGGTTTGGTTTGTAAATGTATTTTTAAAAAGTCCTATGTGATGCCAGCAAATAACCAAGCAAAAGGTATTCTGGGCCAAATTTTGCAGTTATTTGAGCTTCAATGGTGTGCAAAAGCCGTGTCAACATCTTTTCCCTGTCTGCACAGGCAGTCTTTTTACCAAGTGTTCTGAGTTTTTCCCTGTCTGTAGAAAACCGGTTGCTCTTTGAGTTGATTGTTGCTGCTCAGTGATTGAGTTATCTGTGTAACTCTCCTGGCAGCTGCTGGGAGACTGAGATATAAGCAGTGGGGCCTCATCCTGCAGGGTACGGGACTCAGTATTGGTTTGATGATGGAGGTAGAGTCATGAATTTCTCACTGGCCAATGGTGTAGGGCATGTTGGGTTTGATCTTGCCAGAAACAGAGGCATGTCTCCTCTCTGTTAACTTTGGTGGGTCTGAAGTGTGCTTCCCTGTTCTGAGATCCTGAGCAGCAAGCCTGGAAGGATGGCCATCTTTCTTGGCAGAGGTAGAAGGAGAAGCTTGAGTTGCGCTGCCAAAGGGTGGCTAGCCTGAGTCCCAGCCTCAGTTTCTGTGGATATTTCAGTGTTGAGAGGAGATATGTAGACACCAATACTGTGGTTGTGTTAAGCAAATTCCTTCTGAAGGTCCTCTTTTGAATCTCCGCTTTGAATCTGGACTTGCTTCTCCCACCCTAGTTGAGCTGCCTAACCATGCAGCCTCTTGACATGGGCACAATGTCATCACCCTTTTCCCTTCTTAGTAGTTTTATAAATAAAGCCTGCGTTTCTGAGCAGCTGAATCTGTGTGCTGAATTCAACCCAAGGCCATAAGTAACTTCAAATCCTCCAAAACTGTGTTTTTGACAAATATGCTATTTCTGTTTTCATCAGACACGTGACTGATGTTCCTGTTGGTCTCCCTTGGCTTCTTCTCCATAACTGTTTTCTGATTGTTACCAACAGGAGTGCTTTCCGGCTGGGCTGAGCTCTTGCCCTCACAGGAGACATTTCTTCAGCCTGCAGTAGCGGTGAGCTCCGACGCACGCTGGTCCCGTGATTCTCAGTGCTGTGGGATGAGACCTCCTGGTCAGCTCAGCCCCAAGGTGGGTCCCTGCTCAGCTGTTCCTTTGTGATTTCCCCAGGGCCTTTGTTGTGTATTTCTCCTTGTTTGCCAGATCTGTCCTTGCTCACAGTGCACCCTTCTGCAGATCCAGATCAGCCCTGGGTTTCTGGATGTCTACTACCATAGGTGGTGCTTCTGTTTTGAAAGGGAAGGTATTTAGTGGCAAGGAAAACATTTACTAGTGGAAAGCTCTAGCATCTGCAGTCTCTGCTTGGGTTTCTGGTAGCAATTTCAATATCTTTGCCATAATAATATTAATTTAAACAGGTACTGTTGAGTGAAGGACAATTAGAGAGTGTTGAATTTTGTTTGCCTAATACTCACTTCAGGCTGCCAGAGAGACTCATTGTGCTGATATTTATGGTATTACAACTGAGTGACTCCTTTAAAATCAGCAGCAGTAACATGATGTGAAACAAGAGCAGCGTTCGGTCTGGCACCCAGCACAGCTCCTGACGGTTTGCTCTAATGCTGTAGGTGGTTGCAGCGTTTTTTCCACTCCTGCAGAGATTCCTGCACAGCTGCTCACCCCGACAGCCTGATTTATGCCCTGGGATTTATGGAGCTGAACAAATGATTGTAGAAAAGCTATACACTTCATTACGCTTGGGCCAGTTTTCCCAAGCCAGTGGGCAAATCCTCTCTTCTCTACCTGTGCTCTGTTTGTGCAGCTGTTGTGCATTCTCCTTGATAGTCTGAAAGCTGCAAGTGATGGGATGTTTCAAGGAGCCCAAGGAGTGGCTTATTCTCCATTGGGAGTTGAGGTTAATAGAGATGTAGGTGTTGCTGCATTTTCTCGCTGGATGTGACCTTGCTGAGGGATGCAGCGCTGTATTGGGGACTGAATCCAACTGAGTATATAGAAACAAGCTCAGTTCCCGTTTTCACATGAGAGAATTTCAGGATGTCCGGGAGCAGAATAGTTCTCTAACATTGTGGTTAAAGTCAGTTTTAATTGCCTCTCGTAAATCTGTATAAATGGACTCAGCGTGGTGTAATGTGAATTAGCACAGCTGCTGTAAAATTAAGATATGACTCAGAACTGAACCTTTGAGTCTTTTGTTACCTAAGTTCCATAGAGGGAAAGGAGACTTGTACCTGCAGTTCAGCTGGGAAAATAATGGATTTAGTCACACAAAGCAGCCAAAGCAGGGTAATGGCAAACGTATGGGTTTTTTTTCTCTTCAAAATAAAAACTGGTGAAAATTTCTGTAACTTCTTTTAAATTTGCTGAATGTTTGGTCTCAAAGCACATTTCAGGAAGGAAACAGAATACTTAGTTTCATCTCCATTAGCAGCTTTGGTAGCCTGGGAACTGTGTTGGTGCTATTCAGATTAATGAAGTGCGCAAATTAAAAGTTTTGTCTAATCCTTCCACTATATCAAGCATAACTGAAGTCTGAACTGGCCATTCATCAACAGTAGGTTTGCACAGATGTTGCCATGTGTGGCACAGGTTGGCCCACAGGAACTTTTCTGGTGGTGACAAATGAACCAGAAGAGGCTAGACCAGGCTTTCTGATCCCAGCTTGAGTTTTTAACACTCTGTGTTAAGAAACTCAGATTTCCATGTTGAAACTGGGCACATGGTGTACCACAGATTTGCTGTTTCCACGGAGACAGCTATGGAAGGAAGCACATATTTCCTTTAAAGAAAGGAAAAGCATGGAACAAAGAACATGCACTCCAAATGGGTAGAAGTTTTTTACCAAACCCAGGCAGAAAGTGAGCTCCCTTTGACTGCTCCTGTGTAAATGAACTTCCTGGAAACCAGCCGCAGGTTCATGTTTGCATAAAGGCACAGATCACCCACATGTGCTGGGTGACTTCTGATGTTCTAAGGTCTGTGGATGGAGGCGGGGCATTACTATCTCAGAAGGACTTGCTTCAGTGGATGAGGGAGAGGGGTAAAAAGAGCTGAGCCTGTAGAGGTTTTATGAATTCATGAAACCCTCCTGATGGGGGAAAGGAACTGCTGAGACTTTGTGTGAATAAATTCAGTTCTGAGTGATTAGAGTGCTGGGAGAAGCATCTGGGGCAGACCCAGCAAAGCAGACCTGCAGCAGCCACCATGTCATGCCGAGTTAATTCTTCTACCATCACTTCATCCAGTGTAAAATGGGGCTGAAAAAATACTCCTCAAATCCCTACAGGGTTTGCTGCTCTATTGGCCTTCCCTGTTGAAGCTGGATCAAGTCAAAGTTACTTGATTGATTTAGCTCCTTCTCTACTTGCCTGTCCTCCATTACTCGATTTTCTATTACATTTGTGCCCTGTGGACCAGCCTCCACCTCCTCACATTGATATCTGTGCTGATCCTGCCTTTCTGGAGAAATCCAGCACAATTTCTACAGTCGTGCCTATCGCTCTGTGCTCATCCCTCCCTGCTCATGGTTTGCCTCGTAGGTATTCTCTCTTCCTTGCATTCTCACTACAGGCACTTGTGTCAAGGCTGTTTCATAAATGCTAGGAGCGTGCTTTGATGAAATTGTTGTCACAGCAAGTAGAAGTGACTCGATTCTTTTGCTTATTGCATGGTGTCACAGCCCCAAGGTTGTTCCCCACCTGCATGGCAAACAGTTGCACGCTGAAAGTTTTCTGCATTTTTTTTCCAGTGTTTTGTGCTAGAGTAAAGGAGCTTAGTGCTGGTGAGCTCTGGAGAAAACTATATATTGACAGTGGTGGATATTGCTCTGGTAATGGTATTGCTGCTCTTGTTTTCTGATTCATCAGGGTAGATGGACTTAATAATGAGAAAACTTTGCCATGAAGATCATGTAAAGCACAGAGCGGATGAAACGCGGGGTGAACAGGAAAGGCGTCAGTGGAAGCAGATGGGCAGCACAGCATGTGGTTTCCCTGGCATTTGTTGTTTTGCGATGGGAGGCTCAGAAATGAGTTACAGTGGGACTAAGAAGTGGAAAAACACTGAAACCTATAAATATTCAAAAGAGCAGAAGAAACAAATGTATTGACCTAAATGACCATTGGTGACTCAAAAGCTTAAAGGCAGTGTATTTAAATTGTAATTGTGCATTAGCAGCATGAAGGCATGTGGACAGAATGGGGCTGTGAGGATGGAAAGGGCAAGCTGCTGATTCCAGGAACAAAATACAAAGTAATGGAAATAATTTCCTTGGTGGTCCACCTTCTGCTCTGACCACAGAGACCCTTGACAAACCAGACTTGTAGGTTGGCATCTTGAATTCTGCCCAAACCAACTCCAGTACTGCTATCCTCCTCTGAGCAGGGCTTTTCATTAGGCTAACTTTGTCAACAGTTTAGTCTGAATCATCGCCATGTGATTCATCCTTATGAATTGCAGACTGATTGCAATTTTTGCTTTTGTTTCTCCCAGCTGAAAGCGAGCTGACCTGCAGGTTTTTGCTTTGTTGCATCCATAGGGAAATTTTGCTGTGTTGGCCCATCGTCATTTTTCCCTCATTCCGTATTTTTTTAAATAAACAGTAGAGATTACCTTGAACGGAAGGCTGACCTGGCCTCTTTCAAACAGATCTCTTCCTGGAGAAGCTTGAATTAAAACCTCGCTTTTATTCCTGCAATTTTATTGATCATTTTATAGATGAGATACGACCGAAGTACTGTGATTGATTAAGTCTTTATGTCTTAGACTTTTGAAAACTGTTTCTCGGGTAGAAAAGGTACAATAGCTATTCTGAAACCTAATCTTGATTTTAGGCATCTAGTGACTTCTTCTACATTTGGTTTTGATTTTATTCTGTGTCCTTGTAACCATAATTTGTGTATATTTATATTTTAAACCTAGCTCCCGCAGTGCCTAAGTTTGCTTCTCTGCATCTGTATTGCTTTGTTCTGTATTTATTCATGTTTTTGTATGCTTGCAGGGAGCTTATAAACAGGAGGGGATCAACTTTTTACATAAACAAGATAGTGATCGGACAAGAGGGAATGGCTTTAAACTAAAAGAGGGGAGATTTAGGTTAGATGTTAAGAGGAAGTTCTTTATTTAGAGGGCAGTGAGGCCCTGGCACTGCTGCCCAGAGCTGTGGGTGCCGCATCCCTGGAGGCACTCCAGGCCAGGTTGGGTGGGCCATGGGCAGCCTGAGCTGGTGGGAGCAGCCCTGCCCATGGCTCGGTGTTGGAACTCAATGATCTTTAAGGTCCCCTCCAACCCAAGCCATTCTGTGACATCAAGGAGAATCCTTTTTATTTGCTACCATGAAAAGCTATTGTGCTGGAGATGGTTCTTTGTACTCATATTTTATTTTGCAGCAAACACTGAGAGTCAAAAACGTAGAAGAAGGTAACTGAACTATTGGTAACCTTGGGGTGACAGTGAGCAGAGGGACAGAGTAGGAGATGAAGGTGAGTTTGAAATGAAGTCTGAAAGAATTTGGAAGATGATATTGCATAAATAGGTAACTGAGTAATAGTGCAGGTGCAGGAGATAGGTAGAAGCTGACAGAAGTAGTCCTTTGGGAAGCAGCCTGGGTGCAGCATGGGCATAGCAAAACAGAGAGCCTCAGAAAACAAGCGGTGTAGAAGTGCTGCAGGTGTACCTGGCTCTGCTCACAAAGTGAAAATGGTGGAGAAAGATTCTTCTAAGTTCTTATGCACTCCTGAGATTTTAAGTATGCCTTTAGCCAAGAGGAAGAAAGAATAGAGTTCCTCCTCCCCGCGGTCTATAATTTCCTTGCACTGATGATTACCAAGTGTGGAAGCATTTGCCTCTGCATGTGTGCTGGATGCCAGCAGCACTAGAAAGCTGTCTTTGGTGGAGGGGTAGGAAAAAATCTTTTCTTACATTTCCTGGAGCAGAGGTCAGTGGAGCATTTCAGATGCTTGCTTTCTGATTATTGCTGTTCTGCTTGCCTTTACCTTTGAGTAAGGAAACTCTGTTAGTAAGCCGAGAGGTGGTTTTGCATGTTAGTGTGATTGATTCATCCCCATGGGAGTGTACTCTTCGTTATTAGAAAGCAGAAAAAAATGCATAAATTGGTAATTAAACTAAAATTAGACTTCATTTACAAATGTTGACTCTGAGATTTTCCAAGTCAGAAATTTCTGTCATTCTTTTTTCTTTCCAATAAACTTAAACTGCTGGATTCAGAGCAAATAATGTGCATCTTTATGAAACATCAGTGCTCAAACTCTTTATGAAGGGGCATGGTTTAAGTTGCTGAGGCTTTGATTTCACTGAAACAGGAGGGAGTGGCCACCAAAGGGAGGGAAGCAGGCACTTGAATTGCTGCAGTTGTTTTTACCACTGCTTTTTCCCAGCTCATTTCATTGTGAGTGCGGACTCAGCATCTACTGAGGCATGGTGGGATAGTGGGGTTGGGCTGGTTTCGGAGCAGAACTGATGATGGAGAAATGTGTCTGGTGTATTGATTTGGCCAAAGAATGGTTAATGTGCAGTTGTACATCACCATCACCAAAAAACAATGCCAGGAGCTTCTGTTTAAACCTGTAGTATTATAGAAAACAGCATGTCATTACCTTAATCTTTTTATCCTGTCACTTAGCCATTACTCTTTCAGAAGTGTAGGCACTTTGGTTTCTGTGCAAGACCTCCTCTGGCCTGTGTTATGAGGACAAGGAATATGAAGTAAGCTTTCTCAAATAAAGTCAACCACATGCCCTCTCACCCTTGCCTTTGCATTTGCTGTCACCATTTGGGGTTACTTTTCCTATCCTGCTAAGACAGAAGTAAATAGAGAAGAGAGTGGCTCTTTCTGAGATCAAAGCCTTTTTCCACTGAAGACAACAACAGTGGTTTTGAGGCTCAGATGATGAGCCAGAAAGCAAAAACAGCAATGAGACATCTCTATACCAGGCCACAGTTAAGTGGGTTCTGCAGATGACTTTCAGAGAGGTACAAAGCCCAGAGCAGTGTGTGCTCAGCTCTGCTCTCATCAAGTATGCAAGGGCCATAACAATTCTGATTGTGACACTTACAATGATGTTTGAAGGTCTCGGAAGTTTTGGGAGTTTGCTTTTAGTTTTGAAGCTACCCCCCTGTAACACAAATAAGCAGTTTCTTAATTTCTGTATAGAATATCTAGTTGCATAATTGGCACTTAAGTGAATCAGTATACTGAATCAGCTGTTTGTTTAGATGGCACTAAGGATAGTGTAGGTCCACTTGGTAGCTCTATTGCAGGTGCAGCTTTTCCAGGCTGAGCCCCTGTGAGCAAGAGAGAAGCTCACGTGGAATTTGTACTGATTTATTCATACCACATCTCATATGTGGGCGAGCTTAGCCTCCAGCTTTTGTGGTGTCTTGAGCATTGGTTACTTCCAAGGACAGGCCCACAATGCAGGATGAAGGGCCGCTGCTTTCAGTAAGCTTTGGAGTACAGTAAGGGAGGGAGCTACTGCGTGGAAGTGCTTAGGCCTACTCTCTAGTCATGGGTAAACGGGCCGCTGCTGGGAATAAGCCTGCTGTGAAGCAGGACTGCGGCTCTGAAATTGCCTCTCAGCACTTCTTTATGTCTCTTCATGCTAGCGAAGACAAGTGGCTGGTGCTGTGCAACATTCCACAGGTCATCCTTTCCTGGTCCACAGCAGCAAGAGGAGAAAAAACTCCTTTCCAATTAAACCTAACTAGGATTAGGTAGTTGATCTTTGTGAGCTTTTGTGTTTGTGCATGTAAATGCATGTACATGAGTAGGCTGCAGTCTTCTTATTCTCTTTATTACTTTGTTGTACAGAAATATGTCTTAAAATTTTGACTATGGAGGTTTGTGGTCAGCCAGCAAAGTGCAGGAATACACTGTTGCAGCTGAGAGAGTGCTGGCCAATTTAGCAGGAGACATTGTTTTGTCCTTTCTGAATACTATGTTCAGATTTGTAATAAAATGAGTATATCCACTTTGTTTTTAGAAGGGTCGATAATGATGATTATGGAACTTTGGCTAGCAAAATAGCATCTGTGAAGGTTTTCCATGTGCTGTGCATGTTACTGTGCAGAAGTGCTGTGAAGAATGTGATCTTAACGTAGCTCACTTACAGTCCTTCAACATGCAGATAATCCCATGTCCTTCTATCTTAGAGAAGCAGACCAGCATTTTCAGTTCCTGTTGGGCAGAGCCTAGTATTGATCACTTATAACTTCCAAACGTATTCACCGATTTAATGTTAATTTACTAGTTGTGAAGTTTGAAACTTCTTCCTAAGCAGTGAAAGGCCTTAGGACGTTGATTCATCTTCAGATTCTCTCTCAAGAAGACGGCTGAATAGGATTAGAAGGCACACCAAAGCATTTTGCAAACCACATACCTAGGAGTTTGTTGCAGCAGGAGGAATGGCTGCTCTCTAGTATTAGATATGTAGGTTGGCGGCCCTGCCTGTGGCAGGGGAGTTGGAGCCTGATTGCCTTTGAGGTCCCTTCCAACCCAAGCCATTCTATGATTCTATGATCCTATGACCTGAGCTCAAGGTACACAGTATTTCCAACCCAGAGGAACTGAAGTCATACTTTGTTACTGGATGCAGAGGACTCTTGGTTTATTTTCTTCCCCTCGTGAAAGTCTGTGCAATCCTGATTCCTAAAGCACTGAAGGTTTTAGGTGGAAGAAACTTTTATCAGTTCTTTGGAGGCATTTTGCTTAGCACTTTTGAGTGAACATGGTAATTGGATCATTTGGATTTCCAGGAGGACAGTTATGACAAATTGCTGCAAGAAGGTGTTTTAAAACTCAGGAAGAAGAATGCAGTAGGTTTTCAGTAGGCTTGGAGGGCAGAGGCTATACTGTAAAGGTTTTGTTGCCATTCATTAGCAATGTCTTGAATAATTTGAGTATCATGGCCATCTTAAAATCATCTTTCTGAAACCTTTATAGTGCCTCATGACACACATATTATGTCATCTTTGCTGATGTTCACCTAGAGCACAGACAGACAAAACAAAAAATAATCAGAGAATTTATTGAAATATATGCTCCAAAAAAGTGAGGAAAAAAATAGGCTGACATTGCTAGAGTTTTTACTTTTTAAAAATAGCTTTTGATTTTTATACTTATCCTTCTCTTTTTGTTAAGGAAAATGGTGAAAATGAAGTTTTGGTAGGACAGAATATTTCATTTGATCCTGAACGGTAATACTGTTGTGGTGAAAGTAACGTTTTCTGAACTCCTTCTGCACACTTGTTTCTTATCTCAGCCAGTGAACTGCGCAGTGTCCTTTTTCACTCAGTACTAACCCTGGTCCCCCCCCCGCTAGAATAACTGCACGTGTTTTCTTAATGTGTTCTTTTACAGTCACTTTTCCCACTTGTCCTTTGATATTTCCCACTTGTGTCAGCAGCTTTGTTGGATTTGGTCTGTAATGAAGTCAGGAATGAATGAGCTAACAAGCCTCCCTGCCCCTGGAAGCAGTGCTGAATGCAACCAGAGCCAGCATGCAGAGGTTTTCCTTCCCTAATTGGCGGTATATTTTTGCTACTTAGACTTTAAGAAGAATCTTTAATGAGATACAATTACAGTAAAGTTGTGTTTTCCAGGGATATAAAAGAAGGCCTAGGGACTGCCGTCCCCCAGCACGATTTCCATGGGTAGAGCAGGAGCCATAGGCCCTTGATTTCTGTAAGGTGATGGCCAAGCTCTTCGCTGATTTGTGGTGTCAGCATCTCCTTCTCTGTGATAAAAAAAGAGTTCTCAGAAAGCACTCAGAGATCTTGCCTTTGCTCACAGACTCCTTGTTTTGATGGTGATTTCTCAACAAAATCGCCTGATTTTGAGAGTTTGGCACACAGGCAGCTGGGCGGGGCCGTGAGCTGGGCAGGGGTGTTGCCATGTTGTTCACGCAGGGCCGTTTCTTTTGGATGGAGTGTTTTGACGTTGTCTAAAGGTTTCCAAGCTGAATGGATTTATACACGTGGCCTTGTAGCAGTTTCTCTTGGTGTTGCTGGACCAAGGTTATGGGAGTCTTCTTAGTTGGCCACATAGTCAACTGGCAGCCTACTTTTATTCTTTTTTTTTTTTTTTTTGAGGCTGACAGTGGCCTTTTAGACCATTTCAGATGGAGTACTTGATCCTGAAGAGGAAAAGCATGCCTTTTCCAGAAGGAGAGGATGGATGGGCCCAGCAAAATGCTGGGATTCACATGCATGCATCTTTCCTCTGAAAGAAGAAATCAGTGCCACTTTCTGTCCCCCGGATAGTGGTGGTGGTGATCTTCCAGGATGTAGCAACCTCTTTGGTTGTTCAAAACATACACACAGTCAGAAATCATTTCTATCTTAGCCGTTTAAAAGCTGGGAAACAAGAAGAAACTCACAGTAGCATTCATCTTTCTGGATTTGCACTGACTACCCAGAGATAAAATGATTTTTTTTGGTCAATGTTGTATCTAGGATTTAACATTATATCTTCTATTAGCTTGTCTGGGGCCAATCTCAAAATTTCGACACTGCTTTCAAAGTTAGAGCAGAAAGGGTCTCCATTTATCCGTTAAATCTTTATCTCCCAGTTAAATTGAGAATGGGTGAGACCCATTGCTTTCTAGTTGAGGTTCAGGGACACCAAAACTCTACGCAGCAAGATCTCTTACCTCTGAAAAACTCAGCATTGAGGAATTGTTCAAATGCAGTTGTTGACTGTGGTGCATGATGAAGTGGACAGGATAGAGCGAGCATTGCTTTAAAGATGTTCAAAGCTTTGTATAAAAAATGGTAATCTTTGAGAAGGAGAGTAAGTTCTAGCAAATCCTTTAAGAGATCACTTCTCGTTTTTAATATGGAAGGTGAGTATAGCATGACAGCAATTCAGTGGATAACAGGATAAGAATCAACTTTCAAACCAGTTTTTCAGTTCTATGAAGAGAAAAAAAGGACTAGAAAATATGTAAGAAATAAAAATGTAAAGTGGAACCTAAGCATTCGCCGTTTATTTTAGGTCATTGAAATGTTTTTCCTTCGCACTCAAGTGATGCAGAGCAAAACTTGATAGTAAGGCAGGAAGCCCACGAGCATGGTTTTAATCTTCTAAGTACTTGCTGTGGGTGTGTTAGTCTGTAGACGTGTTTGTTTGCATTTTGAAGATATTTTGACATATCAAATACTCTGATTTTGTTCCACCTCTTGGTAAACGCAAGTCAGACAACGAGTTTCACTCTGAAGAATATTTTTATTATCAGAGACTCTCCATTGATAATGCATTACATGGCCTTCATTTCTGTAGATCACACATTGCAAAACAATCTTTATATTACAAATGAAAATGGTATTGGAAAGAGCCACTCCTGAGAGCCAGAGCCCCTGCCTCAGCAACACCTTGGCTCTGGAGCATGTGGTGCTGTCACAGCCTACCCTGCAGCCTGCTCTCTGCGTCCTGGGAAATAACCTGTGCTGTTATAGGCACCCCCAGCAACCCACTTTGGTCAGCAGTATGTCTGTAATGCCAGCTTTGTGGTCACCATCAAGTGTTGGGGAAGAAACTCAGTTTCGGAAGAGCTTTTCATGGAGAGAGAAAAGTTCTTTGAATGCCCAAGTGCCTTATTCACTGTGTTTCGTGTCGGTGGCAGTCCGTGTGTTTTGCCAAGGCTTTGTCAGCCCACTGAGGATGCGGCCCAGGATGCAGATTATGTGTAACCTGGTGCATGATCGATCAGAGCAACTTTCCCGGTGATTTTGAGGCAGTTTCTGAGTCCTTTCTCTTGACTGATGTATGTTTTCATATTCGTGCAGCTCTTATTGTACAGTCACCTGAACCTGTAGAAATGCTGATGTGTAATTAAGTAATACTGTTTCACTACTGTGGTTTTCTGCAGTGTTTCTTGCTCTTTGTGCTCCCTCTCTCTGCTCTCCTGTCGCGTCATCACATTTCTTCTTGGTAGTGTTTCCTTTTCCTGAATGTTTTGGGCTTTTTTTAATTCAAAACATTAAAAGTCAGCAGCTGTTTCTCAGACCTTAGTTACATCCTTCATAGTATAGCAGTATGCAATTGGAAATACTATATAATAATAAAAGCTCAGGAAAATATTTCAACTGCTTCTAAACTTCAGAAGTCACTTGAGATATGGGGTGTCGTGCCGGATGGGTGTCTGACTTAACACCCTGTCCTGTGGGTGTCCAGCATTTCCAGCAAAATTATTACCGTTGGTTAGTGTTTGTTTCTGAAAATCGGGAGTCTTTTCATTTGCTAGGGCTAGAAGTATTCTGAGATACCTCCAGGGGTTGGAGATTTGTGGGTTTTTTTGGTTGGTTGGTTGGTTTTCTTTACTTGTTTGTTTTTCTCCTTTTTAATGGGCCTCGAGCTGTTGCAAACTAATTCACTGCAGGAGGCTCTGTCTGTACATTGCTGCATGAGTGTGAGTGTGTATAAGATAATAGAGAGTGACTGACTACAGTACGTGCATTTAAGCTACTCAGCTGAAAATTACTGAGCATTAAAATCCACTGGGAATCACTCGAGTTCTAAATTAGGAAAGCACATGTCATTCAGTATGTGGAAGTGAGTCCTTGTACAAGAGCAGCTTTCAATAAAAAGACTGAGTATTGTTCCCTAGAGTACATAAATCCTAGTTTGGCCACTCTGTACCAGCTTTTACTATTTCTGTAGAAGCATACGTTGCCTTTTGTTGTTATTTTTTTCCTGTATTTTGTTCCACTGTGCATTTCTTGTGGGCGGTCTATCAAGAGACCGTGCTGTGCTGTGATGAATGAGCTGTAAAGAAAGTATTGTGGTGTTTAACATGGACAGTGACAAGTTGTGGACAGCTTATAATTGTTTAAATGTGTTCTTATTGCATTGTGCAGTGTCACAGTGACTCTGAAAAACTGGCCAATTTGGCCTAAGGTTGAAATGAGCCAAATGCTGTAGGGGAAATGAGCATTTTTAGGAAGGATGACACTTTTCTGCTTATTAGATGTGGTCAGGATGTCCGTCTGAATATATTTTTCTATGATTAAAGCATATATGAGGGCTGCTCTGAAAATAATGGCTCCAATTTTATTATTTGGTCCACGACATCAGAGGCAGATGTTGGTAGTGCAGCAGTAGAGGTTGAACCTTCCCACCCATGTTCTGTTACACTTTGTTGCCATGTGAAAGATGGCAGCAGAAGGCAGTCTGAAAAATGGTGTCCGATATAGAAGCTCATATGAAGCAAAGGTAATTGAATTCCTCCATGTAGAAAAAAATTGCACTCATTGACATTCATTGATGCTTGCTGAACGTTTCTGGAGACCAACCAGAGGATGTGAGCACAGTGAGGCGGTGTGTGCTGCATTTCAGAAGAGGTGGCAGTGACATGAAAGACAAGCTATATTCCAGACAGCTGTGCACAGCTGTCACACCACAAAATGAAGAGTGTCTCAATCAGGTTTTCCACACGAATCAGAGGATTGCATCCAGGGAACTGTGCACAGAGCTGAATATCAGCTTCGAGGCATTGGAAATGATGGTGGCAGCATTGGAATATTGGTAAGCTTGTGCCAGATGTGTCCCAGGAATGCTCATACGGCAAGAGAAGGCACACCGTATGTAAGTTTGTCAGGAGCTGCTGAACCGCTATGAGGCTGAAGGTGACAGTTTCCTGGATTGCATCATTGCTGGTGATGAGATACGGCATCATTGCTTCGAGTTGGAGTCAAAATGGCAGTCTGTAGGGTTGGTGACGTGGGAATTCCCTGCTGAAGGAAAAGTTCAAGACGCAGCCTTCAGCGGGTAAAGTGATGTGTGCCATCTTTTGGGGTAAGGAAGGGCGTGATCCTTCTGGTTTTCCTGCAACCCCAACAAACCATCAACTCTAATTACTATATTGTGACCCTGATTAAGCTGAAGCCTCAAACTTCCGGAGTGAGGCCAGAGAGGAAGACAGCCTTTGTCTTGTAACACCATAACGCCAGGCCCCATACCAGTTTGGAGGCTGTGGAGCACACTGTCAATTTTGGCTGGACTGTCCAACCACCCCTGCCATATAGTACAGATTTGGTACCTTCCTACTTCCATCCATTTGATCTGATGAAAGATGGGCTGTGTGGACAGCATTTTCCTAGCAACAGTGCAATCATAGCAGCTGTGAAACAGTGGGTCACCTCCGCTGGTGCAGATTTTTAGGGGCACAGCATGCAGGCTCTTGTTCTTTGCTGGCAAAAATGCATAGCTAATGATGGTGACTGTGTTGAAAAATAGTGGAATAGTAGAAATTTGTAGCTGAGAATTTGCACTATCAAATAATGTTATTGTGCTCTGTGTTATCTGTTATAGTTTCCATATAATAAATAGGAGGCATTACTTTTGGAGTGACCTATGCATTTTAAAAGTGTTTAAATAGCCTTGGAGTCTTTCCTGTCTTAAAAAATATAATGAGTCTTGAAAATCCATGGGATGTAGACAGTTGAATCCTGTTGACCATCAAGCATTTTTGTGCCTAAAATTCATGTCGTCATGCTATGAAAATAGTATTTCTGTACTTCTGAATCAAATAGGTAAGAGGGTGGAAAATCTTTATGGTCACAGGTGATTAATTTTTCATCAGTGATGCTGTTTACATGCAGAAGAGCTTAGTTAGCAGTGTGGTGGAGGATTCTCAAAATTGAGGCTGCGTTCGCTGGCTGAATTCATTCAAGATTCATAGATCCTTTTTGTCTCCGGGTGGTCACATATTGTCATCTTGATTCATTGGTAGGGTGCATAAGAACACTTCCTAAAGGTTTGTTTTACTGCTTCCAAATTGGAACACTAAAATAATAAAGGCAGAGGGTTAAAACAGAGACCATGGAGAAACTGGTCTCAAATGGATGAACCTACCTGGCATTCTCCTGCCTTCAGTGTAAACCATCCACTTGACAAAAGAAACAGTACCTTTAACGAGGTCTGAAGCTGTGTATGTAAAAGAAGTAACAGGATCACCTTCTATAAGGTGATCTAGATAAGACCAGTAGAAGAATGACCAAACAAAAAACATTCTCCCCATCCAGAAAAGTCCAGGTGTTGTTGGGGAAGCATTTAGCAGTAGGTGGACGGTTGGACTAGATGATCTTAGAGGTCTTTTCCAACCCTGATGATTTTTTCCAGAGATAATCTGTGCTCTGATTGTAGGCAGCAGAAAAGGAGCCCTACCAGGATGCTTAGAACAGTCCTTACAGCAAACAAAGAAGAAATACGAAACTGTTGTTGCTGCTATTCTTTCATGTAAAAAACATTAAACATTTTCCTCATTTTTATAGCTATATATATGTATATACACACAGATATGTCAGCCTGTGTACGCAAAATGCTGCAGCAAAGCAAACTATTCTGCGTGGGCCAGAATCAATGTTTTCTGCAGGCTTCCTCCCATCCTGTATGATGACCCATGGACTTGACTTTCACTTCTTAATAAGAAAGAATGACAGGTCAGAATGAAAAAGTCGATACGTAGCTGAGGGAGAGCTGCTGGACGGTGAGTTAACGCAGGTTTATCAAGAGCCAGCCCAACTCTGGAGCTGCACTGAAGAGCTGTTGTAACTCCCTGGCTTGAAAGCAAAGCAGGTGGCAAGGCTGAATGCCCTGCCATATTTTTGACTTGTGAATTTTCTGGGGTTTGTGCCTTCATTCATGGCCAGGTTCGATCTCCTTCCATGTGCTTCAGCAGCGGGGAGCTGCAGCTGTGCCAGCTGAAGGAGAACCACTGTGACTTCTGCCTCTTGCTTCCGGAGTATTTCAGCGCTCAGAGCTGCCATCAGTCAGTGAGCAGACAGTAGCTCTCTCCTCGAGATGGAATACCAGCCTGACTCACATTTATCTCAAGTACTGGCTATGCAAGCTGGTTGACACGTTAATTTAGTTTGTGCTTCTCAGTTCGTACTCTTTTCGCTTATGATCAAATATTGGAAAAGGTTAAAATTAATCACAGAGTGAGAATGGAAGCTGGCAAAGCTAATGATGGATTATTACATTCTGTTTGCTCTGTAGGAGAATAACTGGGGTACTTGCATGACAGAAAACTATTATTAGTAATGAGAAATTACTAAAGGAAAGCAGCCCACACCCATCTCCCATTTTGCAACCTATGTTTCTTCTTTAGAGTTTTAAAAAATGAAGCAATTTGCTAACACTGTTGGCTCTAGCCAGGTTTTGTGGCCATGCCGCTGCCTTTGCAGAGCTGTGAGGCACCAAGAAGTTTCAGCTCTCGATGCAGCCCTGTGCTCTGGGCTCACAACAGATGAATGTTCAATGTGTGAAGCCAATTTCCGAACACTAACAGCGTGCCTGCCCCCAAGCTGCAAGGTTGTACAGCAGAGGAACCACAGGGAGTCCGTGGACTGCTGGACTGTCTGTGGTGTGTGCTTGTTCTTTGAAAATGAACTAACTGCTGGTTGTTAAAAAGCAAAAGTGTTGCTGGGCTGAGACAGATGATGAAGAATGAGCCCTTCCCGAGGGAGTACTTATGACCCGCCACATGCTCAAGCAGCAAAAGCTTTGGGTAAGAAATACTTCCAGGCTTCCCAGGGCAGGCATCTACCTGTGGCTATTGGCAAATGCTGCTGCTGGGCACAGAGTGTTCCCTTGATTTAATGGGACACAGCATCTGGCTGCTGAAATTATAACATAAGGAAAAGAAACGGAGCTTGTGTAGCTGTGGTATGCAGTCATTAAAAACTAAGTTTTAAAAAAGTTGTAAAAATACCCATCTCACTTTATTATTTACAAGGTTATCTTATGCTTTTAAGTATGGTGGAATTTCACAGTCCTTTCCTCACTGCTGGTCAGCAGGATTGTCTGGGATTGCAAGTGCTGTTGTCAGTGCCTAGCAGATGCACTTAGGGCTCCCTGGTAGTTTTCAAGGTACAGCACGAAATAAACCTTTCTTACTTCCCTAATTTTCAGTCTAAAGGAAGAGCTACCTTCTGTGAGGGGAATAAAAAGCATATCCCACTTTTTCATTGAGAAGAGGGCCTTGCCTTTGCTTGCTACTTAAGCCACAGACTTCTGTTTACACATTCGATGATTTAAATGAATTGCACCTAGTTAGGATATGATAAAAGATATATAGAACACCTTAAGTCATAAGTCGTAAGGTGTTCTGTGTTTCCTTTTTATTTCAGCTACTCGGGTTTTACATGCTATAAGTGCATAACTGTTCTCCAGGGCTACTTGCATCAGCTTACACTTTCAGCATTTCGGTTCATCAGCTTGTCTCTATATCCGCTATCTCACATACAGGGGAGAGACAACCTGCCAGAGCCATAGGATGGAGCCAAGGGTATGAGACTGAATTACCGGAGCAAGCTGTCATCTCTCCATGGTAGCCAACAGGACAAACTTAGGGACATGAGCTGGGCAAGGCTTCAAATTGTCGTAGAGAGGCTGCTGCTGTGCATCCATGGAGGTGACCTAAGTTCAGGCATCCTCATGCAAGGACCTGAATGGTCCCTTTGTATGTGGCTGGGAGGCAGCACACCGCAGTTGCAGCAGGCGACGGAGTGGATTTGCTTTGCTAGTCTGTCTGCCATAACCTTGCACATGCAGGTGTCTTGGATGTAGGGAATTTTTTCAGCGTGTCATGACTTGACTCATCATCGAAGGCCACGCGTGAAATTTGGGCTAGTTCAGATGTCTATTGCACTGCAGTGATCAGTGAATTATTTCTGTGCGTGAAAAGGAGTGCAATGAAAAGGAGCCACTTATTCCCAGCCTGGTATAGATCTAACAGCCAGGCTTTGCTGGTTGAGTCTAATTCAATTTGTTAGGAACTGCAGTAAACAGCATTAAGTGAGGGATGCCGTGATTACTCCTTAAAGTGCGTTTTCAGGATTGCCTCTGTTCCTGCAGCGGCTGGATGGAGCTTTGTTAGAACCATTCGGCATGCACCAGCAGAGCAGAGAGTGTGCCTTTCCTGAGAGAAGAAGTGAATAACACGAAGACTGGAATGTTACAGGGAAGGGCTTTTTAAACCTTACGAATGGCTGCACTGCCATCAATACTGGCTGTTATACCAGCCTCCCTCCAGACCTCACACTGAGCATCTCCTTGCCCCACACTTGTTGCAATAACCAACCAGTCTGTGTGTTAGCAAAGCACCTACAAGCAGAGGACAGACGTCCCGGTTATGCTCATTCCCACAAAAATAGCAACACCTTAGGAGTATGACAGCTCTCATTTCCTCTCGTTCGGTAGGGGATTGCGCAGGAGGAGCTGGACAGAGCGATGCCACTTGCTGAGAGACTTGGCATGGTCAGGAATACATTGAAGGCTGTCAAGAGGAATTTAGTTAAGGGTGAGTGCTCTGCTCATGGGGAGGGATGGGTGAGGGTGCCTGGCAGGCAGCCCCTCACAGCCGCCAGCCTCCCTGTGTCTCTGCTCAGTGCAGACTTGCCCCACGGCCTGCAAGATATTTTCTTGACCAACTCCATTAGGAAATCAGATTTTGCTAACAACTGCAGGAGGATGGCTGTGCTCTGTGACAGAGATTGGGTAAATGGTGCCTGAATGAATGTTTTCTTTAAAAGGATGCATTCTGTGCTTTTGATAGAAATTTTGTTAACGTTTATGTTGCACAGATGCCATCCAGCATCCTAAGGAAATGGAGAGGTCAGTCATTTCTCTTCAGGTACCTCCTATTGCCAAAACAATTTGATAAGCCTTGGAGAGCATTTTCATTTATTCACTTGTTCAGGCTGTTTTCTGCTTCTCCACATGATTAAATGCTTCATTTTTTTAATATCAGATCAATAAAGCCGTGGCAGAAAGATTAAATTTTCTCTTTTTGAGGTCTGAGGATAAAGCACCTTGTGTGACATATTCTGGGGACAAAACCAAGGCTCTTCTAAGCCGGAATCAGGAAATATTCAGGAGGAAACAGTCAGAGACCTGCTACTCCAACTGGACTGTCACAAGTCCATGGGGCCGGATGAGATTCACCCGAGAGTGCTGAGGGAACTGGCGGAGGTGATAGCCAAGCCGCTTTCCATCATCTATCAGCGCTCCTTGTTGACTGGTGAAGTACCGGAAGACTGGAGGCTTGCCAATGTGACTCCCATCTACAAGAAGGGCTGTAAGGAGGACCCGGGGAACTACAGGCCTGTTAGCCTGACCTCGGTGCCAGGGAAGGTTATGGAACAGATTGTCTTGAGGGAGATCACGCGGCAAGTGCGGGACAACCGGGGGATCAGGCCTAGCCAGCATGGGTTCACGAAGGGCAGGTCCTGCTTGACCAACCTGATCTCCTTCTATGATCTAGTGACCCGCCTGGTGGATGAGGGAAAGGCTGTTGATGTAGTCTACCTAGACTTCAGCAAAGCCTTTGACACTGTCTCCCACACTATTCTCCTGCAGAAGCTGGCAGTCCGTGGCTTGGACAGGTACACTCTTGGCTGGGTAAGGAACTGGCTGGAGGGCCGGGCCCAGAGAGTGGTGGTCAATGGAGCTAAATCCAGCTGGCGACCGGTCACGAGTGGTGTTCCCCAGGGGTCGGTGCTGGGGCCTGTCCTCTTCAATATCTTTATTGATGACCTGGATGAGGGCATTGAGTGCACCCTCAGTAAGTTTGCAGATGACACCAAGTTGGCTGGAAGTGTCGATCTGCCTGGGGGTAGCGAGGCCCTACAGAGGGATCTGGACAGGCTGGATAGCTGGGCTGAAGCCAATGGGATGAGGTTTAATAAGACCAAATGTCGGGTCCTACACTTTGGCCACAGCAACCCCAAGCAACGCTACAGGCTTGGGGCGGAGTGGCTAGAAGACTGTGTAGAGGAAATGGACCTGGGGGTGTTGGTTGACGCTCGGCTGAACATGAGCCAGCAGTGTGCCTGGGTGGCCAAGAAGGCCAATGGCATCCTGGCTTGTATCAGAAGTAGTGTGACCAGCAGGAGCAGGGAAGTAATTGTCCCCCTGTACTCAGCTCTGGTGAGGCCGCACCTTGAGTACTGTGTCCAGTTCTGGGCCCCTCACTGCAAGAAAGACATTGAGGCCCTGGAACGTGTTCAAAGAAGGGCAACAAAGCTGGTGAGGGGTCTGGAGCACAGGCCTTATGAGGAGCGGCTGAGGGAGCTGGGATTGTTCAGTCTGGAGAAGAGGAGGCTCAGGGGAGACCTTATTGCTCTCTATAACTACCTGAAGGGAGGTTGTAGTGAGCTGGGGGTCGGCCTCTTCTCTCGTGTAACTGGTGATAGGACTAGAGGGAATGGTTTCAAGCTGTGCCAGGGAAGATTCAGGCTGGATATTAGGAAATACTACTTCTCTGAAAGAGTGGTCAGGCACTGGAATGGGCTGCCCAGGGAGGTGGTGGAGTCACCGACCCTGGAGGTGTTCAAGGAACGTTTGGATGCTGTGATGAGGGATATGGTTTAGCGAGAACCATTGGTGATAGGTGGATGGTTGGACTAGATGATCTTATAGGTCCTTTCCAACCTTACTGATTCTGTGATTCTGTGATTCTGTAATATCACTGGCTTGGCTTCCCCAAACCATGTCCTCAGATAGTCAAGGACAAGTAGCATCATTCACATGCAGCAGTGCTTCAGTGTTGTGGTTTGAAAAGGAGAGAGTAGTTGAAGTGATCTTTGGTTTGACAAAGCTTTGTGAATGGAGGTTGGTTTGGGCACATAGCCCTGGCAGCTGCATCCTGACCTGGAGCCTCCTATTCACAAACACCGTTTTAGGTAGGTGCAAATCCATGGAAGATTCTTCTCTATAGTGTAAATGTATACATGTGTGGTGTTCTAAGAATGTGACCATGCCTTCAATTGCATGAACTGCTGTATTTAAAAAACAAAACAAACAAACAAAAAAAACCTGACTGCATGGTTGGGCCCAGAGAGTGGTAGTGAATGGAGTGAAGTCCAGCTGGTGACTGGACGCAAGTGGTATTCCCCAGGGGTTGATATTATGGCTGAACCTGTTTAATATCTTTATTGATGATTTGGATGAGGGAATTCAGTAAGTCTGCAGATGACTCCAAGCTGGGGGGAAGTGTTGATCTTCCTGAGTATAGGAAGGCCGCACAGACAGACTTGGACAGAGGTTGATCCCCTGATCCACAGAGGTTGGATCAGGGGGCTGAGGCCAGCAGGATGAAGTTCAGCAAGACCAACTGTCAGGTCCTGCACTTTGGTTGCAACAACCCCATGAAGTGCTACAAGCTTGGGACAGAGTGGCTGGAAAGCTGTGCTGACCTGGGGGTGTTGGTCAGCACTTGGCTGAGAATGAGCCACCAATGTGCCCAGGTGGCCATGATGGCCAGCAGGAGAAGGGAGGTGATCGTCCTCCTGTAGTCAGCTCTGGTGTGGCCAGACTTGGAGTACTATGTTGAGTTTTGGACCCCTCACTACAAGAATGATATAGAGGCACTGGAGCATGTCCAGGGAAGGACAAGGAAGCTGCTGATAGGTATAAAGCACAAATCTTATGAGGAGTGGCTGAGAGAACCGTGATTGTTTAGTCTAGAGAAGAGAAGGCATAGAGGAGACCTTGTTGCTCTCTACAACTGCCTGAAAGGAGGTTGTAGTGAGGTGGGGAATCAGCCTCTTCTGCCAAATAACTAGCAATAAGACTAGAGAGAGTGGCCTCAAGTTGCACGAGGGGAGGTTCAGGTTGGATATTAGGAAAAATTTCTTCTCCAAAACAGTGGTGAAGCATTGGAGCAGGCTCGTCTCCTGATGATGGAGTCACCATCCCTGAATGCATTTAAGGGAAGGGTAGATGTAGTACTTAGTGACATGGTTTAATGGGCAGTATTAGTGGTAGGTAAACGGTTGGACTAGATGATCTTTAAGGTCTTTTCCAACTTTAACGATCCTATTATTATTCTTTGAGAGAAATCAGAGGAAATGAAGTTTGCTTGGTATTGCTGTGTGTATTAATTCCAGTTGTTCAGAGGGAACATGGTAAGGAGAGGTCAGCTTTGCTTTGCAGTGAAACAGAGACCTTGCTGGCTAATGAAGCAAAGAGACAGCATACAGCATTTATTATTGATGCCATTAAGAGTCAGACAGGGCTGTGCTCCTTTCAGTGGTGCCAAGTGGCTGTTTGAAGAGCTGGTGAAGAGGCTGTGTTGCCCAGAGCCCTCCTGCCCCACTCCCATATCCTCAGAACTGCTGTCAGCTGGGTTTCCAGGCCGCCTGTCATGGACACAGCCCCATGGGAGATGCTCTCCAGCCATGGAGATGCAGAGCATTTGTGCTTTTGCCTGCATGGCTGAGTCTGTCTCTTGTTGTATGAGGTGCTGGTATTCCTGTCTCTGCGCTAAGCTTCATGGTCGATTTAAGCTGATGTAAGCATGAGCTGCATGAGTCAAAAGGGAGAGCTTCTATTGCTGCCCCTGTGTGAACGGTGGCCTTAGCCATCATCAGATTTGAGTCTTAAATATTCTACCGAGAAAGTAAAGGTGTCACTGAACCAAATTTCACATTTATATTCATCTGCAGTAGTATTTTAAAATTGGAAGAGAACAATACAACAAAACACAGTTTAACAGCCTGGAGAAGAGGAGGCTGAGGGGCGGTCTCATGGCCACTGCAGCTCCTCACAGGGAGTGGAGAGCAGCGCTGAGCTCTGCTCTCTGGGGATGGCATGGAGCTGTGTCAGGGGAGGGCAGCTGGGGGTTAGGGACAGGGTGTTCCCCAAAGAGCGGTGGGCACAGAACAGGTTGCCTAGGGCAGTGGGCATGGCATCGAGCTGCTGGAGCTCAGGGAGCAGCGCTTCCAGGCATTGTGTTTGGATCTTGCGTGGTGCTGCGTGGAGCCAGGAGTTGGACTCAGTGATCCCTACGGGTCCCTTCCAAGTTGGCATACTCTATGATTCTAATAATGTCTTGTTGAATTAGCATTGTTTTTAAAGGCAATATGTACCGTTTCTAGCTGATGAGCTTTTACCTACTGGTGTCTGGGGCTCTGGATGATTCCACGCAACCAGTAGTTGCATTAGGGAGTAAGTCTGGCGTGGAAATTGTGCGAGTACTGGCATTGATTAGATGAAGAAGCAAATTTCTAGTGCTGCTGGTTTAAAATGCAACTCCAATAGGCCTTATAGATTCAAATCCCAGAGGGTGAATGAAATCAATCCAGTGCCATTGATCTGATGCCAGCTGTGATTAGTGGAGCCCCACGGATGAATGCTGAATACAACCCACTGCCTGAACTGCTGGCTGCTTCTGTTTTAGCCTTAAAAGTGAATAACAGAGTTCAACCACAAAGACTTTGTGCTAGTCTGGAAACATTTCTGCAAGTGCCATGAGGTACCATCAATAAGAAAAATAGAATGGTCATAATGTTGGAAGTGGAAAAAGGGCCTGTTAGCAAAGTGATGATTATAACAAGTTTCAGGAGAGGAAGGTGAGGAAGATAACTCAGGTTAGCAGACATGGAGAAACTGTCAAACAAGGCAAATTTAGAGGGAGTTCAGGGAAAGGAAATGAAGCCAGAGAGGATGAGACCTGCAAAAAAAGCAAAAAAAAAAAAAAGGCCAGTGGGAGCACATCTGCTCCATCTAAAGAAAATACACACAAGGGAGACATTATCACTTGCAAACGTACAGGGGGGAGGTATAAAGCAGCCAGCAATCAATTTCCTAATAATGGGCTTGATCTTTTAATGAACTAGTAAGATGGAATGAGAGTAGAACAAAAACCTGATTTATCATCCCATCTTTTCTGCAGTGGCAGCAATGCAACTGTATTTTCTTCCCTTAGCTTGTCTCAGCAGCTTCACCTGAGTCATAAAGTTGGAGCAGTGTCTTCACAGCTGAGTCTCTTGTGTGACATGAGAGGTTTTATAGAGCTGCTGGCCTCTTTACCTGGCTGCTGTTTAAGACAAATACTTCTGTTTCTGCTGCTTTAGGACCTAGAAAGCCCCACTTGAAATGGCCACAAGATCAAGGTGGAGAGCTATCTTGAGGCAATGGAAAGCAAGCAGAGGTGTTTCTGAGAACAGAGCTTTATTTCATTGAAAAGCAACAAGACCTTTCTTCATTTCCCTGGGGCCATGGATTTCTCCTGCTTCCTTAGGAAGCAGTTTTCTGGAATTCTTCGTAAAAGTCACTTCTGAACTTGCCTAATCACTGGACTCTGCTCTGGTTTAACGTGGGACCCAGAAACCCAAGGATTAATCCAAATGGACAGTGTGTTGGCTGTTCCCTGTGCTGATGCAGTGAGCAAATACTTTCTTCCCTTTTGATTTGCAGTTAATTCCTCTTTCCACATTGCCCTGAAACCTTTCTTGCCCCAGCAATCCACCCATGCCCCCTGTTGACCCTCTTGCTGCCTCCCCAGCTGTCTTGGGAGGAAGACAAACCCGCTCTCATCCTAGGAGCAGCCAAAATGAAGCTGAACCACAGAACAGTGCAAAGATAGCTGAAATCATCATGAAGTCAGAATCGAGCTTGGAGCAAGTTGCCACACAAACATTTGTAAGCTTTTTTGAACAAATAGTTTGGAGCAAAATATTCCAAACTGAGTGCTTCTGGTCAGCAACAGTGATGCTAAATAAGTAGTCCTAAATAGCAGTGATGCTAAATAAGTTGCACTTGTACTTCCCATGAGGAAAGAGCCACCAGTCCCTGAAACACAGGTTGAGCTCCTCCTTTTAGAATTGATGCAAGGCTGTGGCACAGATCGCAAAATACATCTGAGATCACAGTGTGAAAAAGTAAGTTTGGGAGGATTTCTATCACAAATACGATGGAATGTATAGTTTAACCATCCCAGGATGCTAACACCTTGAGAATAACAAAGGGATTTTGATTAACAAGTCTCCAATCATGTCAGGAAATAACTGATGTAGTTGATCAAAAAGCTCAGTTTCTGCAGGGTGGATGCTGTAGCAGAACTTTACGAGACAGGCAGATCAACTTTGGTCTGTCCAGCAGCATACAAGCATGGAAGGTCACTGTTCCTCTGACAGCCTCCAGTTCCTAGCTTGTGTGGCATTGGCAGCAGAGGGACTTATCTCTTCCTGTGCGGGTTAAAGCAGATGGTATGCATCATCTGCAAAAAAAGAATGAGGTGCATCCTGCACCTCTAAATGAGTAGGGCCCTTGCTGTAATTAATCTCACCTGAGGGTGCTGGTCCCAGGCCAACAAGCTGCACCCATCCAAGCAAAAACCCAGGTACTTTGGAGATGCACTGCTGTCTTTCACAGGACCTTGTTGCCATCTGAAGGACAACTGGTGCTATGTGAATGTAATGATTATGGCGTCTGATAGCATTGTGGAGCAGGACCCTTTACAAATGCAGATGAAGGCACTTAGACCAGGTTAGAATTAGATCTGTACACACCATCTGAAATGGCAATGTGGGAATAAAATCTCCCTTCGCTGCTGCTGAGTGCAATCTAGCTGTGAACAACAGGGGCCAGGCCCTCAGCTGGGTTGAGCTATCATTTCTGTGAGATCTAGCATATAGATTTAAGATGTAAAGCTGTGTATTTGTTCTACTGGTGTGTCTGGGTGCTGCTGTCTGAGCACAGCGGTACAGGGCTGCAGCTGTAAAGTTCGGGGCTGTGAGCTTTTGTAGGATGCACACTGCAGCACAAGCAGGCCAGCAGAGGAAGGAGTAGGAAGTAAGACCTGGGGCTTTCTCTTTTGGGTATGGGGGCAGCTCCTTATTTCAGAATGTATCATTAACGTGTGTACATTAGAGACTGAGTTAAGTTTGTGAAATCTCAGGTCCTCTGAGAAGGGGGATAGACCTCAAATGTGGTATGCTTAGAGGAAAATCTGTGTAGGTATTTGGCTAATAACATCCAGCAGGATTGTCCATACGGCAGAGAGAACAGCTAATGGCTGCAGCAAAGCATTAAGATGTTGTTTTCCCTGTTACTTCTCCAGGTTTTTCCACCATGTTCGGAAAGAAAAAGAAAAGACTTGAAATTTCTGGGCCCTCTAACTTCGAACATCGTGTCCATACTGGCTTTGACCACCGGGAGCAGAAGTTCACAGGACTACCTCAGCAGTGGCACAGCTTGCTGGCGGACACGGCCAACAGGCCGAAGCCTATGGTGGACCCATCATGCATCACTCCCATTCAGCTCGCACCTATGAAGGTACTGTGCAAAGTCTTTCTTTCTTGTTGCTTTTGAATTTCCTTACCTATCTTTAATTGCATAGTTGAAGCTGTGCATGAGCTTAGCCTGAAATGCCTGCGTCTGCACTGAGAAGGTAGCTGCTGCATGATGGGGGGCTTCCGCTGGACGCTCTTTTTCTAATTTCTGTGTGGAACTACATCTCAGTGAAGGGTTACCTAACAACTGTGATGTAACCACTTCTGTATGCTTACGCTGCCCACATTGCTAGAAATATAAAGGAGATCAGAAGGAGGTGATGTGTCAGACTTGGCCACCAAGCACCAACAGACAGAAGATATTTGTTTGCATCACCAAGAGCATCTGGGAAGCAGGCATGGCTGGGGTGGAGGGGCAGAGCTGCAAGCACAAAGAATTGGAAATCCAAATGTTTAATACTAGGGCTATGAGGTAAAATTGTATTTATAAAACTTGTCCCAGAAGAACATGTGTCACAGGCCTTGCTTGGGCCATGTGTTTGCATTCCTGGGCTGCAGAAGAAAAAGCCACAAGTCCCAGTGGAGGCCCCAAATGTTGCTCCTCTGCAGCATAAAATTCCTTGGTAATTAATTTAAGAAAGGTGCTTTAGGCAAAGGCAGGGAGGGATAAGTACAAGGAAGGGAAAAAATTAAATTGCTTGTTAAGCCCAGGAAGGAGCTCAGGGAGGGATCTTGTTGCCACCTGCGAGTGCCTGCAGGTTAATGTAGATGGTGGAGCAGAGCTCTTCTCTGGGTGACAAAATGGAGGGAGCAGACCCAGGCTGTGGCTTGGGAAATTCAGACCAGACAGGTAGTGAAAAAACATTGCTCAAAGGGTAGAGCAGCACTAGATGGGTGTCATTTTGGCTACCCGTCCTTAGGAAGTGCAAGATACAGTCAGACAAACAGCTTCATTTAGTGATGGTTCTGACACTGGACATCCTAATGTCCCAGTAAATGCCACCTGCGTGCTGGCAGTACCATACACCCCTTCCTGTCATGTGGCTGAAAGATAAATTTAGGATTTCATCCTCATGGATTCTGAAGCAAAGGAAAATCAGATAATCCTGAGAGCACAGACTCTGTATTTATATTTGATAAGTGCTCTTTGCTAAATTTGCATTTACTGCCTGCACCTGAAGGATACTCAGCACTTGCTGATCAGGATTGCTGGGCATTGCTGCAGGATAAGGGCTATAAAAGCAAAGTCTTAGATTTTTTACTGCGATAAAACACTTCATTATATAAATGAGGCCCAGAATAATTTGGAAAAAAGTAGGCAAACCTTTGCCAGCTGGAGTAGAAGAGCAAATGTGTTTCACAGCCCTTTTAAACACCAAAATATCCCTGGGACATGAATGCATAAAGATGTTTTAAAACATATCAGTTTCTTATCTTGCAGCAATACCATCTATTTTCTGTAGTTCTGGAGCCACAAATCCTTAAGTTTAAAATGCTTTAAAATGTATTAGATTTCTAAACACCTTAAAAGCAGTGTGAGTCTAGGACTAGTGCTGCAAATGGACACATACATGCATAGCTTTATTTGTGAGTAGAGCTCTGATGAGGCAGTATACACTGTGGTGTGTGAAGGATCGAGCCCTGAATGAGTAACTGCAGCACTTATAAGTGGAGAAAAGCATGGACAGTTTTCCAAGAAATTGTCTCTTTATTTTTTTGTTTATCAAACGTCTGTCTATACATGGGGGAGGTCTATGTATCCAGCACTCTGCATCCGTTCATGTAACGGGAATGCAGTTCTGAACTAAATCTTAGCGTGCCAGAAAAGGCTCCTCTGGGAGCAGGCTGGAGCCAGGAGCCAAAATGCAGATCCTGAGCTGAGCTTGTTCTCCCAGCATAGCCTTGGGCCACGATGGTTTATAATGCATCCATACATCCAACAGCATCTTCCCGTGGTGCATCTCCTGGTGATGGTCTCTCTGTAACCCTCCCCCCATCCCAGCACTGGCAGTGGGGCAGAGCGACCCACAGGAAAGTTTGTCTGCATAGATGGAAGATGGAATTTGGAAGTAGGTTCCCCAAACTGCAGTTATTTGCATGCCACTATTTCAAAGGCAGAGTTGAAAAAGGAATTGGGATTGAAACTGAAGGGCTCAAGAGGCTGTGCTTTCACTCTCTAGTTACTTTCCCTAAGACTTCTGCAACCTGTTGAAATAGGCCTCCTCCGTAATGCAAGAAAAAGGGTTGGTCTTGCTGCCAACTAAGAACAGTGACTGCTGTCTGAGAACTTGCTTTTAATTTTATTGCAAGAAATAATTTCATTCCATGGTAAGAATTCGCGTGTTTAAGTTGACGTAACTTACAGAGATAAACTGAGTTGTGGCCACTTCAAAACTGAAAGTATTAAGCGTTACTGAAGTAAACATGTAATTCAGAACAATTTTGTGTATGTGCACATTCCCTCACACTTTTAGTTCTGTTAAAAAGGGACTTACGCATTGAGGACTTAATAATTTAAGTGAGAACTGATGATTTTAAATGCATTTGCATTTAAAAGATGGAAGCCATAGTCTGCAAGCCCATAACACTGCTTACAGTTTTTCTCTTTTCCAGCCAGCAGTTGATGTGGTTTAATTAACACACTTGTAAATGCACTGAGGTGTAACAGAAGATTGATAATAAGTGTGTCCTGAGTCACAGTATTAAGTCAGGCTGAGGCATTCTACCAGAGTTGGTCCATGCAGAGGTTTCAGGTCATGCAGCAGTTCTGTAACTTGTCTGTTCTGCATTTATTAATTTTATTGTATTTTTAATTAGTTCTGCATTGACTACGAGTGCAGTGCAAGGCAGAGGTGTTCTGCTTAGAGGGACTCCTTTGTGACTGAATGGTAGCACAGGTTATAGAGGTAGAGTTTAAGAGAGTGATTGCTGGCTTTTGAGACAGAATTGATTTTTGTTTGCTTTGTGCTTCACCCAAAGCTTCATCCTAACCCGAAGCCAAAGCAGAGGAAGGGAAGGGCTTTTGTTGACTTCGGTGGGTTTTGCTGTCTTCCCCATTAGGGTTGTTTGCTTGTTTCTCAGTCTGCAAAACAGATAGAAGCTGATGGTTCATCTACTGTATCCCTCCGGGTAAAACAATAAGTCATACATTTTCTAGCTGTTGCATCTATATTGAAAGGCAGCAGAGATGATGAAGAGGCAACACTGTGGTCTCCCAAATATCCTGGGAATGACCGCTCCCACCAGGCTCATTGCTGTGCCTCTGCACAGGATTAAAGGCGTTCAGTCCTTTTGCACGTGGCTGGCAGTGGCTTGTCATGGTAATATCTGAGCTTGAATGCAAACCTGAGCTGGCTGTACAAATTCATTCATTTCCACTACAAGGAATAATAATAGGATTCCCCTTCTCAGTGTGGATGACCCAGATACGAGCAAAGTGCTGTGTATTTCAGACACCAGCAAGAATGAGTAAAAATGACGCAGAAGGTTTCATGGGAAATAGAAAGTGACAATGGTTGTGGTAGGTTTTGGGTGTGGAGAGAGAGGTTTTTCATAAAAGACTGATTTTTGACTGAAAGCATCTCCATGTGATCTATGTCTTCCTGTACTTGAAATGGATTTTGTGAAGCCTGGAATTTGATACTAGGCCTTTCAGTTCTCTTGCTTCAGTATTTTGCATTTGCCCAATGTGTACCTGCAGTTCAGGGTTTGCTTGTTAGTCCTCAGCATGCAGCATGCTTGGCCTGACATTGCTTTTACACTGTACTAGAGTCCCAACCCCCTAATTTTGGAAAGCTTCAGCATCAATGCCTGGGCAGACACATTGCACTTGGGCAGCAAAACTCGATGAATTCTTCATGTGTTCTACACTCTGCTAAAAGTATGAGGAAAACAAGTATGAGAAGCCTTGTTTGGGGGATTTTTGATGAGAGCCTAGCATTGGCTTTGTAAAGATGCTTCATTAAAATGCTTGGATGTCCACGGCTGTCAGCAGGAACAGGGTGGCACGGAGGACTTGTTAAAATCCCTTCTTGTGTTTCCCAGAGCAGCTAACAGTGGAGCTTCTTTGCTTTTCTTTCAGATACCGGAGGAAAAAAATGCCATTTGTTTCTGAGACGCACAGTAGTTGTGCCATTAACCTGCCGCAGTTCATTTACCTGGTGTTGTGCAATGCGTGGGCTTTGCAGGGCAGAGAATTTCTGACGTGGCAGACTGCAAAGTCACTGACTTTCCTCCCTTTCATCCTGTTTCAGTGTTGCAACCCGTTTGTTTTGTCCTGTCTGTAATTTTAATTTCCATCACTGTTGCATCCCAAACGTTGACCTGGATAGCAGCGAGTTAACTGTAATCCTTTAAACCTTTTTAAGCTTCTACTACTATATTTCAGCCTATATATAACATGGGGAAAAATAATCCAAAAATGAGTTACTGGCTATGGCTCTTTCAATAGTTCTGACCAGAAAATCGAAGCTTCTGTTCTGTTGTGTGTGTGTTGACAGAACAAATAGCAGACATGCCCCTTCCCTGTCCTACTTGAACAAAGCGGTGGCTGTCCTGCCCTCTCTTCCTTGTCTTCCCATGTTTTTCTGGCTCCTTGACAGCTTCTTGATTTTACTTATTCCTTCATGATACCTCCATGGATGGGACGATTTGAGGTTCTTGCTTGAAGAAGGCTGTCTCCCATCCACCAGGAAACCGGAGGCATACAGCACTGCTCTTGCCAGGACAGGACACAAAAGGCTGCTGACACCTTGTGGGCCTTTCTTGTAGCTTCACTGTGATCACTCATGCTTATGAACTCAGGTTTCTTAATTGGTTGCTTTGAGATTGCACATGGGGCCTGGAATGTGCTGGTCTAGGAGGAGCTAAGGTGAAAGGGATAGCTCTAAAAAAGGGCAAGAGCCAACATCTTGCAGCATTGAAAATGTTGTGTGGGAATAAAAGGTTTTGCCAGCGAGAATGATTTGAGCAGTGGGACAGTGACCCAGAGAGGCTGAACTCTCACAGAGGGCAGTTTGTAATGGACAGTACCCTGAGCCACCTGACAGGTCATTGATGCTAGCTCTGCTCCAAGCAGAAGGTGGGGCTGGATGACCTGCAGAGGGCCCTTTTTCTGCAATTATTTTCACCTACAAGTAATTTCAGTCACATTTGAAATAATCCTGCTATGCAGTTCTACTTTCAGTTTATTTTGATGGATGACTAAACCACAGTGCATTTGATATTATGTGGTGCCAGTAAGAATTACTGCAGCATATATCAGTTCACTCTTGAGGACTATTTGATTTCCCCCATTTCTAAGTGATGGCATCTCTTCTGTACTTCCTTGTACAGATGTAATGCAAATATGCCACCTAGTGGCCGAGAATGTGTCTTACTGTGACATAGGCTTGGTGTGAGAACAGCCATGTTGCCAATTTTGTGTAGTAGTAGAGGAAATCTGTCACTGTGCAAATAAAAATCGGCCACATAGGTTCATACATACTACGCTGCATGATGGAAACTTTCAGTTCAATTTCTTATTGTTTGATTTCAAAAAAATTTAGGTTTTTACTAAAGTCCTTTGGAATAATATTGCTGCTGACTGCAGAGTTTAGTTCAAGACAGAAAATGTCTGAATAAGGGAATAGGACAATTTTTTTTTTTTTTTCATATTAACAGTTCATTTTATGGAAAATGCAGTTTCAGTGTAAATAATTTCATCTGGAAGAGGGCACATCTTAGAGATCATAAATTGTTTGTTTCAATTTTTTCTTTTAAAGTCTTTGACTACTTTGGTTTCAGTGATCAGTGTAGCCTTGGCAGCCTTGGAGGCAGCACACCTTGGGAAGGAGTGCAGAGCAGGGCAGTTGTAATGACAGTTCCTGGCAGCACTGTGCAGCGAGCTGCCTGTCCCTCTGTACTGATGGACCACAGGCAGGAAGTTCAGATGAAATGCAGACCTACTCCAGTAATACTGGTTTCTCCGTTCCTCGTACCCTCCTCAGATCTGCTCTCTTCTTCACCTCTGTCAAAAGTACACTAACTGATATACACAGTTTTTTTTACTACAATCACACTGGCAAGCCACAGTCATCCTAAAATGAGGGAAGCATTTCTTCTCCATTGTACTTTTCCCTGATATATATTCTGTTATTCTTCACAGTCTGGCGTTTCTGGCTTTCTGAACAAGGAAGTTCTTGATCAGCTTTTCAGCTTTGCTTTCATACTGCTGCATTTTTTTTCTGGGGCCTGTTTTCATAGAATCACAGAATCATAGAATCACCAGGTTGGAGAAGACCCACAGGATCACCCAGTCTAACCATCTACTTATCACCAACAGTTCTCACTAAACCATGTCCCTCAACACAACGTCCAAACGTTCCTTGAACACTTCCAGGGTCGGTGACTCCACCACCTCTCTGGGCAGCCCATTCCAGTGCCTGACCACTCTTTCAGAGAAGTAGTATTTCCTAACGTCCAGCCTGAACCTCCCCTGGCACAGCTTGAAGCCATTCCCTCTAGTCGTATCACTAGTTACACGAGAGAAGAGGCCAACCCCCAGCTCACTACAACCTCCCTTCAGGTAGTTATAGAGAACAGTAAGGTCTCCCCTGAGCCTTCTCTTCTCCAGACTGAACAATACCAGCTTCTTCAGCCACTCCTCATAAGGCCTGCGCTCCAGGCCCCTCACCAGCTTTGTTGCCCTTCTTTGAACACGCTCCAGGGCCTCGATGTCTTTCTTGCAGTGAAGGGCCCAAAACTGGACACAGTACTCGAGGTGTGGCCTCCCCAGGGCTGAGTACAGGGGGACAATTACTTCCCTGCTCCTGCTGGCAACACTGTTTCTGATGCAAGCCAGGATGCCATTGGCCTTCTTGGCCACCTGGGCACACTGCTGGTTCATGTTCAGCCGAGCATCGATCAATACCCCCAGGTCCATTTCCTCTACACAGTCTTCCAGCCACTCTGCCCCAAGCCTGTAGCGTTGCTTGGGGTTGTTGTGGCCAAAGTGCAGGACCTGGCATTTGGTCTTGTTGAACCTCATCCCATTGGCTTCAGCCCGGCTATCCAGCCTGTCCAGATCCCTCTGTAGGGCCTTTCTACCCTCAGGCAGATAGCTTCCAGCCAACTTGGTGTCATCTGCAAACTTACTGAGGGTGCACTCAATGCCCTCATCCAGGTCATGAGTAAAGATATTGAAGAGGACAGGCCCCAGCACCAACCCCTGGGGAACACCATTTGTGACTGGTCACCAGCCGGATTTAACTCCATTCACCACCACTCTCTGGGCCCGGCCTTGCAGCCAGTTCCTTACCCAGCCAAGAGTGTACCTGTCCAAGCCACAGGCTGCCAGCTTCTGCAGGAGAATGCTGTGGGAGATAGATAGTGTCAAAGGCTTTGCTGAAGTCTAGGTAGACTACATCAACAGCCTTTCCCTCATCCACCAGACGGGTCACTAGATCGTAGAAGGAGATCAGGTTGGTCAAGCAGGACCTGCCCTTTGTGAACCCATGCTGGCTAGGCCTGATCCCCCGGGTGTCCCGCACATGCCGTGATCTCCCTCAAGACAATCTGCTCCATCTGCTCTTGTTTTGGACAAGAAGAAACCAGCATTATTAGCATTTCAGTTTGTCTCAAAACATAAAATGTTCCTCAGTTTGTAATGAACCAGAAAATCAATTGTTCACCTGATTTTTCTAACCAGGATACTTGTCCCTTATAACAAACGCCACAGATTCAGCCACATACATTTGAAAGATCTATTTACAGCAGAATTATAGACACCAATATCGGGGATCATAAGCAGGACCTGGCTGTCCTAGAGAAACAGTGAGGTTGCTAATAGGAAACACTCTGTCGCCTTACAAACCAAATATTTGAAGTGGGGAAAAAAAGTTTTTTCACATTCCGTCTTCCTATTTGTGTCCATAAAATGTTCTCAAACAACACCAAGAGTAATGCACACTGGCAGAAATGTCATTTTCAAACGTAGTCCCTCTAGTTAATGCAGGTAGTGCATTGTAGGGGATAACTTTGGTCCTGGGTAGATGGACTTACCTCTGCACTAAGGCTGTGAGTGGATAATTTTACACTTCTGTCTCTGAGGGTTGATGATCAGTACCTGCTGGTCACATCACTCATTCAAAAGGTCCCCAGTGGTGCCCAAGGAGCTTGCCATATCAGAGCTCTAATTGTGCAAATACTTGGGCACAGTTATGCGTTTACACCTGAGTGGTCCTGCTGGGCTCTCACTGGGCTCTGCTGGGGAGCAGTGTCAGATTCTGCTGCCTGCTGTGTGTAGATCTAAGGCTGTCATCCAGAAATCTTCTGAGTAAGCCTTTTTTCATGCAACAGTTAGCATTGAATTGATCTGCTCATATGAGAAAGGATTTACTGGGCCCTTAGCAATAATAGCAATTACAGACTTCTGTGCAAAAAAGAGTTATTTTCCAATATAAATAATAAAATAAAAAATGCTGTTTGCATCAACAATGTGATTTTAAGGAATGTTAATATTGGAGAAGTTTTGCAGGGGCTGTGTTTTTTCAAGCTTCAGTTATACTGATGAGAGCTTATCTAGGTGGTGTAGGACCTTGCAATGTGCTAAGTAAAGTTTGCGTGTAAATCTTGAGTTCACTCTCTGCATCTGCTGAGGCTTTAGAGCTCAATAAAGATGTTAACCTGTAGGTCCGCACACAGAAGAGGCAAATTCTCAGTATCCGCATTTCAGAAATTGAATCCAGTCTCCTCTGGGAATACCAGACTAGGAGCACTCTCCAGGTAGCGCTGTATAGCCTGAAATGAGGCAAGAATTAGATCCTGAGCAAGGACACTTGTAATCATGTTCTTTTTTTAGTGCAGAAGTTAGTCTCTGCTGACAAATTTAGAGATGTTCCAGTATCTTCTCTTGTCAGCCCTGATAAATGAGCCATGTTCTCCATGTACTGCCTGACATGCAGGGCTCTGGCTCCATCACTCTTAACCTGGCTGCTATTTTCTTCCTGTTTGTTTAGGCAAGGTTTTGGCCACCAAAACTTTCCCTGCTCTGACCCATAAGCTCTGTGGAGAAAGAAGCAGGACTCAGACCTATGCAGGACTAGGCAGGTAGAGGTGATGCTTTGGGGTGGTTGCTGTGGTGGAATGCTCCTTCTAGCTTCTGTACCATATTACTAACCCCCTGGAGCAAGGTGTAAAAGAAGAAAAGGTAAAGTGCAAGCAGTGTTTTCCTCAATAAACATATGGAAGGGATAAATAGATTTTACCACCCGTCAGTCATAGAGTCCAGCAAGCCCTTGCTCGACTCAGCTGAGAGAGTACCTGGAGTAAAATACCCCGTAAGATTTCTTCTGTCTGTGGACTGGCTGAACCCCAGCAGTTCTGCTAACATTGTGTAAATGTAAAGTTGTGGCAACACTAGAAAGTTTCTTTTCTTTAGTGTCTGTCCGTGGGAAACACTAGGTGGCAGCAAGGAATCTCTGGAAATTCACCTCACTGCATGACATACATGGGCACAGACAGCGAACAAGTCTGCTTTGGTGCCCTGATGGCACTTTTAAGGATATGCTTTTATCCTCCTTTGTAATGGGCCTGTGGAAAGGATTTCCATATACAATTGGCTAGGCAGCATTTGCAGTTCACATCAGTAGTAGGACAGCGTTTGCTTCTTCGGCTTGCATTTAAGCATGCCATGACTGTAATTGCACAGTAGCTACATATTCTGCACGTCTCCATGATACATTTATTCATAGATCTACGGACAAACCTGTTTTGGTCCATTGTAGTGTAGAGCATAAACCATCTTGGTCATAGTCCCACTAAACTATATTCTAAAGAGTACTGTCAAGAACAGTAGGATCAGGAGGAAGACCATGTTGCCAAGCAGCTCACTTACCTGTGAGGCCAAAGCTCCAGGTGTAAATGGGATTTTTTCTGTCTCCTGCTCTGCAGTGATAAGGTCTGGGCTTTGATGGCTCTCCAGGAATTTGAAGCTGATTTGCTGCTGTTTATTTCTTGTGTTCCCCTTCACGCAGGATCCAATTACAGCAGACAAGCACTGTGTATTGCAGGAGATCAATGCTGACTTGCCCCTGGAGATGTTTAAACACTTTTTGTGCTGAAGTGTCACTTTCATGGGTTGAACTGTGCAGGCCAGAAAAAATAATAGCATGTTAGACACAGATCTTTGGGGAGAGAAGAGTGAACAGAAGAGATGTATGTAGGTTGGGGGCTTATACTTTGTAATTACAAAGATCAGATCCAACAGGCTTTAATTAGGAGCACACAGTTAAAAGAAAAGCAAGAGATTATGAAATTTGTTTAGTCCAAACAAAACAGTAATTTCTATCTGTCTTAATTTGCGTTTAGTAATTCCCAGAACATAGCACAAACTTCCCGTGAAAATGCCTCCATTTGAAGTAGCAGTTTTTAATAGCCATGGGATCTCTAAGCACACAAACTTGGTTTAAGCACATTAGCTTTTATGAACCACCCAGGTAAAAGCCTTGGGGACAGGAAGCAGGCTGGGAGCAGCCTCGCTTTTCTCCATATACCATATGGCAGTTCATGCTGAGTTAGCTGTGCACCATGGGGGGTCACACTGCCCTTCTCTTCTGGCCAGAGCAGTGGAGGGAAGGGCAGGGAGCAGCTCTTCTCCGGGCAGATGGGTTTGTGAAGCATGTCAGGGACAACGTGCTGTGGGGGCAGTGCACTTGGTGGTGTCACAGCCCTACAGATGAGTCACATCAAGATTCCCTTAGAAATGTTGCAACAGAAATCAGGATTTCTCCAGAAATGTTTCAGCATGTTCTTGTAATGAGTCTGTGGTGGTGTCCCAACTGTCATCCCTGTGAGTTACACTGCAGATGGTCCTCTGAAGTCTCTCTCTGTTTTTTTTTTCCCCCACAGAGAAAGTGTTTGGTTTGCACTTCTCATTTGCAGAGGAAATAAATAAAGCATCTGCTTGGCAAGCTCTTTGAGTCTTTCCTCGCAGTTGCATTGTAGAGTTAACTGAGCACAGATTTCTGTGCAGCAGCACTCTGCTGTATATCCACGTTTGGGTGAAAATCACTCAGTGAGGTTTAGTACCACTTGGGGCATTTCTGTTGGTACACTTCTAGTGTACCTTGTCAAACTAATGTAGTTCCTTGGAAGAAAAAACTGTAATTTGCAACATGTATGAAATCGTTACACATTTGCTTTTACTAATGCAGATTTCTAAATTATTTTAAATCAAAGAGTGAAGTTTTGGGAAATGATGAATTGTAGAATATCCCCAGTTGAAAAGGACTCATAAGGTTGACAGTGCCCAACTCCCAGCTCTACACATCACCACCCGAAAATCAGACACGATGTCTGAGAGTGGTGTCCAGATGCTCCCTGAGCTCCGGCACCAGGGCTGTGCCCACTGCCCTGGGCAGCCTGTTCTGTGCCCACCACCCTCAAAGGCAGACCCTGTCCCTAACCCCCACCTGCCCCTCCCCTGACACAGCTCCATTCCATCCCCAGAGAGCAGAGCTCGATGCTGCCCTCTGCTCTCTGTGAGGAGCTGCAGCTGCTGTGAGGCCTCCCCTCAGCTCCTCTGCTCTGGGCTGAGCAAACACAGGGGCCTCAGCGCTCCTCACACACTTTGTCTTCCAGGCTGCTCCCCATCTACACAGGCCTCCCTTGGACACTCTATAATAGCTTTACATCCATTTTGTGCTGTGGCACCCAGACTGCACCCAGTGCAGGAGATGAGGCCGCACAGCACAGAGCAGAGGGGACAGCCCCTCCCCTCGTCCGGTGGCAGCACTGGGGCTGGTGTCCCTCAGGCTCGCCCTCCTGGTGCCAGGGCACACTGCTGGCTCATGTACAACTCACTGTCAGCCAGAGCCCCCCATCCCTTTCAGCGGGGCTGCTCTCCAGCCTCTCATCCCTCCAGTCTGTAAATATAGTCAGAGTTGTGCCTTCTTAGGTGCAGAATCCAGCACTGTTCCTGTTACATTAACTCCATGCAGTTGGTGATTGCCCAGCTCTCCACTTTGTCTAGATATTTCTGCGAGAGCTCTCTACCCTCAGTGGAGTCAGCAACTTCTCCAACTTTATTATCATCAGCAGAGTTGCTCAAAACACCTTTTAGTCCTACATCTGAGTATGGTAGTTCATATGATATATGGAGCCATTAAAGAGAACTAGCCCTAAAATGAAGCCATGTGGAATCCTGCTAATAACTGGCCTCCTGCCAGGTGTAACCCCATTTATTGTAACTCTTTGGGACTGACCCATCAGCCAATTGCTCACCCATCACATTGTGTTTATGAAGGATCTCACAATCCTAAACGCCTCCCCTGATGCTGATCAGGTTTGAAAAGTTACCATTAAGTGCTTTGAAACTTTCTCACCATTTTTAAGGCCATGGGACTGAAGCACTTCACAGACAGCGTTTCCACAGCACTGACTGCAGAGGGATTTCTTTCCCAGAGCGTTGGTGGCCTCTTCCCCACCAGTGTGACCAGTGCACCACACACATTATCCCAGTCTTCCTGGACACTGTAACCCCAGGCATGCAGGGCTCTGACTGCAGTAACCATCTCGAGCCTGGACAATGCTTTGCTAGGCTCATGTGAAACAGAACTGTTGACTTTCTCTTCAAGCATGTGCCATACGTGAAACCTCATTTATTGTGGTAAATTGTAATGGAAAGTAATATGGTTAAAATTGCTTCTTATGAATTGTCAGACTGTCAAAATCTTCGTTTTAATTTAAGCCGAAGAGACTGCAATGGAGTGACTGCAGAGCCTCTCTGCCCTCCCAGTGCCCCACTGCCACAGCTGTCAGATAAAGGCAATTACTTCCCTAGCCTTAGATGTTACCACGTGGAAATTTACTTCAGTATTTCAGAGTGCTCCATCAAGCTGCAGCCAAAATCTTTCAGTAAGAAAAAAGCACCGGGATCATTAATTGGGTTAACACTCCATCAACCTCGTGTTTGTTAATGAGCATGTTTAGGACATGAGGGGAATCTCATCTGGGTAAATATCATCCAGGCTACAACAAGGGCTTACACTGCAGCGTGCCTTCATGAATTACAGCCCCTGCATCGTGGCTTGGGATGAGGAGCTGTGCTACAGAAAGCAATGCTCGCACTTCTCTCCCAGAGCATATTGGTAATCCAGGCATGAATCAATTCATAAACCCACATTTTTGAGATACAGTAGGAACACTTGTTTTACATTAACTGTCCTTAATTCTGTCATTTTTCCTTTGATATTGAACTACTCATGTCACACGCAACTCCACCTGAGGTGAAATTTCATCCTGATTGAGGTCATGACTTTCTAGCCTGCTTCTATCGTAGACACTGAAAAGCAGAGTTGTATTTTTTGGAGGGAAGGATTTCACTGATCTCAAACATGGCCTTTTTCCTTCCACAACATTTCCAGATTTGTTTTGAGTATTGTAGCTTTTAGTTGTCTTTGAAGTCAGTCCAGGTGGGAAGCTGAGGAATGCTGCCCTGTAAGGGCTGTGGGATGCTGCAAGCCACAACAACACCGGTGGGGCCGGACCACAGCTACTGCTTGGTACATCTTAGTGAGTTTGATTTGCACCCTCCTCTGGAAAAAAAAAAAAACAAAACAACACTGGCACTGATGTCCTAGCAGATGATGTGATTTTGAAAGGGGTTAGGAGACCCTCCATTTCCCATTTGTTTGATTTATAACATTTGATTCCTTCTATATTGTATTATCTCACATTCCTTTACCATTTTCAGTAAAACAGTTTATCTGGTGGGGACACCCATGCGGTGCTTGTATACAGTGTGGCACAATTTGAGCATTAAAAACTACACTCCAGAGGGAGATAATTTTACTTCCTCCACGCCTTCCCAGGGAATCTGTCAATGGGACAAGAGATGTTTAAATAGGTTTTCAATTCTTCCTCCTCTCACATTTTTTTCCTTTCTTCTCCTTGAGATTGTTTAACATTTCTGGAATGTCCAAACTGGCATAATCATATTGTCGTGTTTCCTGAATGTGCTTCTTCCATTATCAGTTTTGGTTGGGGACCTGCCCAGGATCTGGGTAATACTGAGTGGCAGGGGTAAGGAGAGATTTGGGAAAAAGCCATTCTCCGTTCTTCCCCCTGCAGAGCGCTCATGTAGCTCATCACTAATAGACACACTGACTTTCTCACTCAAACTAAAACTTCTAAATCACATTTCACCCTCATTTCTTGTATGTCTGATAGATCTTTGTAAACATATTACATACAGAATTTCACGTACTTAGCATAATGAGGCTCAAGCAATTACATTGGACATTTAATATCCTCTAATAATATTTCAAATGACATATAATGACAATGCTTGTGTATTTAAAAAGCAAACAAAAAAAGAAGCAAAAAAAAAAAAAACAACCCAGAAGTTACTAGAACGTAGATATTTCAGTGGAATTTTAAAGCTAAATGTTTTGTTAAAGTTTCTCTACTTTCAATTGTCAAGAAGATCACCAGTGAATGAGATTATAATGAAATGTTGCTCTTGTTGTTATAGCAACTAACTTTTAAAACTGCTGTGCGGGTTGACAAATTGCACGGTGCAGTTTTGGTCAGGCTTTTCTATAGTTTCCCATCATTTTACTTTTGAGGAATTTTAAACAGCTGGCAGTAGTGTTGTTATTAAGATTATTATGCTTGTCTCAAGCCTGTGGCTACCTTTATTTCAATCCATTGAGTAATATATATTTTTCGGGCTATGTTAATTTCGTTTCTACGTTCTCAATCCTGTCAGTAATTAGCATGTGGCTGTGCCAACATTTTCCCAGCTTCTTACCTATTCTCTGCTGTTGCCAGTATCGGATTAATTGATGCAGTAATATTGCATGTACACACTTGAGGGCTGTGTATTATAACAAGCTCAGCTCTCTGCTGTGCCGTCCTTGTCGTGCAGCAGCAAAAAAATTTTGGCGATGCCAGCGTGTGCTTAGAAGTGTGACTGCAGTGTACATGGGCAAGTTCCATAGGGCTCCACATAGCTGGCGTGCAACAGCAGGAACCTGACCCCTTCAGTCCTGCTCCCACTGGAAAGCCCCACCAAAATGCACTGCTGAGCTGATGGGGGGTGAACATAAAAGCTATTTTGTATCTGGTGACATTGGGTCAGCTCTGGTGACCAGCACATCACAGCCCTTAGTACGCACTGCAGCAGCCCTGGGCTGAGTTCTGCTTTGGTGTGTTTCACTCATATCTAAGTTTTACTGTGCATTGGGAAGGTCCTGTCTAAGAGCTGTCCCAGAATGGAATTTGTATGTCTGCTCAGAGTCACGAAGTAGTGTGGGGCAAGGCAGGAGGGAGCAGGGATGGGATTTTCTGTGTTCACTTGTCTTGCCTCACCGTGAAGGAAGACCAGCAGGTTGTGAAGATGTGATGAGCTATTTTGTGTTATTCCAAGGATGTGACTCGGTCTGAGATCCCACAAGTGAGAACAGATCAAACACAGACCTCTGACACTTCTTGCACCCTGCGCTGCAGCTATAAAACTGTTACCTCCCAGGAAAGATGAAGTTTTCCTTCTGACATAATGACGAGGATCAGTTTTCTCCCCAAGGTAGTGCCGTTCACATTTGCTTATGCCAGTGAGTAAATTGCGGTGTCATGAATGCAGCTTCAGGTACTTCCAAAGCTTTTGTCTTGCAGCGCAGGAAGATAAATTACCAACGCTTTCAGCACATGCAGTGCTTTTACCAGCTGTGCTATATGCCCCCTTTCTCTTAGAAAAGAATGATTTTCAGATATGCATAGGTTGTGCATTTATTTTACATATAATGAAAATGAGGGGATAAGCTGGCTAGGAGTGGAATCAGAATTTAGATTGGCTCTTTATAGGGCGACATTTCCTAAAAAGACTTTTCTCCCCCCACTCCGTGCATTACAGAGATTTTAAATCTTTGTCGACTTTTGAAAGCACAGCTCCTGAAGGAAAAAGGATGATATATTCTTAGTGACCGTGTAAAGTATAGTAGTTTTAAAGACAATAAACGCAAGGTCATATTAGGGCAAAACAGTTAATTACCCACTTCATTATTGTCAAGGTTAATACAGTATTTGAGCGCAGAAGCTGTTTTTCATCTGCTCTTGGATACAGGGCAAGACAGCGGTTCTTGCAGACAGATCCATTATAGCTTATCGCTGCAGGACAGACTGCTCCAGCAGCACCATGAAGGATGTCTACTGTCAGCGGTACCCAGAGCAAACGCCAGACCTGTCTGGAGAGCAATGGAAATGAAATGAGAGCTACAGCTTCGGAGTAGCGCGCTTTAATTCACAGAGATTGCATCCCATTGATTTTAATGTATGATGGTAATAGTAGCATAAAATTCTCCGGCACTCTCCCATCTGTTTTAACATTGATCCATCCTAAATTGCACAGCGCTTTGAAAAACGTCCTTTAATGAACACAGGGTATTGACTATAACAAATCCCATCTTTCTGTGGTAGAACCCAGTTAAGGCTGCACCTGATGTAGGGTTTGATTTCCGTTCTTCGTGCACGCCTGGGCACTGTACAGGTTTCCATTACATGATCTCAATAGGCACAAACAAAGATCTCATAAATCTTAGCAGATCAACCTTTGCGAATATTGCACTGCTTTGTAACTGGCTGCTTCGCCTGCAGCAACTTTGGAATTCCTTGTTTGTGTGCAAGTAGAAGTCTCTTCCAGTTTATAAAGCCTTTAAAATTGGAAAAATGAATCATTAAGTTCCTGGTATTACTTACAAGGCAAACTGTGTTTGCATTCCTTTTTTTCTTGGTTGAGATTTCTTTCAGAGATTTTGTTTTGCTTTTTAAGCTGTTTTGGGGTTGTTTTTTTTTTTGCTTTTTAAGAACTAGAATTTTCCGTCTTTTGTAGCTCCTGCTGTTTTGTTTTGGTCCCAAGGAGCCTTTCCCTGTCCACACAGCCTGGTGCTGCAGTAACCGTGCTGAGTTCCCCAGCTGAGAATGCCACGTCAGCATTTGGGTTTTCCCCAGTCCTCCCGCATGCCTTTGTACCTGGCTACTTCTGGTTAACATAAGGCTTTCAGTTGTGAAATTTGGGCCATAGTTAGGGCAATTTTCAGTCTGGCTTATTTCTGCAAATCCTGCACTTCATGGGAAAACTGCAGGGTGCTGGTGAGCCCCCAGTGTACATCTTCTCTGTAATAAATGACTTCTGGAGGAGTTAACTTTGCCTAATATAAGTATTGTTCTCTAGAACAGCTCCTTTGACTTTGTCATTTTTGATGCTCTGTGGGCATCTTTACAGAGCAGTTTATTATTTTTATAGAATAATGCCTGCTTTGGGACTTTAATTTGTTTTTTTAAGCCTACTAAATTATGAAGAATTAAGCGTGCCCACCAGGGAGGCACTGTGTGTCAGGGCTGTGTGTAACATCGCAGGTTGTACTTGATAGCAGCAGTGCTAGATGTGTTCGGAATAAAATAAAAATAAAAGTCAAGCTCTAACAGGCTGTCTGAGTAAGCAATAGGGGCATCTCAACAAGATGTATTTTCTTTCATATAAGGGAAATGCTAAATTTAAAAACAAACCAAAGCAAATAAACATATTGATTATGATGACATAACAACGATAATAATAATGTAATAATAATAGCACTGACTATTCCGTAAAAAATATGCATCACCTTAATATCATACTTCTCTTTTTTTTCTTCACAACAAACAACTTTCACATCCTAGTTTGCTGTAGTAATGACAGCGGTGTGGCTTTGACAGCAGCAGTGGCAGTGCTTCACTGACATGGTTGCAGATTTCAGGCAGTACTGCCAAAGCATTATAATCTAGACTTGCATGTCTCATGTTGTGCTTGTATGACGAAACAGTGCCAAGGATTGTCATCAGGTACTGAAATTAAAAATCTGTGCTATTTGGCTGCTCAAGCCCCTCACCTAGGCTAAGGAGCATCCTCCTAAACCAGCCCTGGGCGCAATCAGCACCAGGCAGATTTTCCCCAAGCCACAGATGTTGCTTTCAGGCTGAGAGCATTCAGCCATGCAGAGCCAGGCCAGCGCACACAAACCCGCTTGGCCTGAGGGGTTGGTCCCTGCGCTTCTCGTTTACTGGTAGAGAGGAGCCCAAAGCAAAGAGAATTCCAGCCATCATTCTTGCAAGTCAGTGTTCTCCAGTGGTTGTCTGCAGGATGGTGGGAGAAAACAAGGGCTTTTGAGATCTTATTCCCCTTCATTGATTAGGATTAGGTAGCACTGAGGTCACAGAGGTAACCAAGGCTTCTTCATAGACGAGAGCTTCAGTGACAAATGCTCTTTTTGACATGTTTTTGACAGTTCTACTTATAGGAAGAAAACCTTTTTGTTTGTTTGTTTGTAATCCTCATGGCCAGAACAGTGGTTTCTGTCTGCAGAAAATCCCTAAACATTGGGTTTTTGTCATTGATGAATTCCCAAACACGTAATTCTTCAACTTCATTCTTCTGAAATTTCCTTGCACCATGGGCTGAGATACCTGTCTGTGATTCTTTCATCACCCAAATCCCTTAAGCATCTGCATTTAAAAAACCTGCTTTAAAAGAGCATCTGTTTGGAGGAAAGGGGGGAAGACATCCCTTTCCTTTAACCAGAGAGGCCATTCTGCTCCCAGGGGTTCCCTCTGGCTCCGAGGTCCTTTTGTGTGGGCTTAATACAGGTTGCTCCAGGAAACCTCTGCTTTGTGCAGGCTAGTCCCACAGAGATCATTAAATGGGCATCTTTACTCCTTGGCATGCATTTACACTGGGGAAGCGAGATGGCAGTTGGGTATTTCAATCTTGTTTTCAATTAAAAGCATTTCATTGTTGAGTGTGCTGTTTTATTATGTGATAATTAAATATGAATGATCATGCATTCATCCTGCCAAAGCGGCTGTAGCCTAACAAAACCAATTCCTTTCGCCTTGCTGAATGCTTCAGAAGCAAAAGGAGTGATCTATTTGCTGATCCTGATTTTTTCTGTCCTATTGTTTCAGTATTGCCAGCTTCAAAATAGCAAACCAGGCAAATAATTACAGACATAAATCAGAGGAGGGATCAATCTGAGGTCAGGATTGCTTTGCCCGTAGCCCAGCTTTTCTCAGCTGTCTTTTTCTGAATAACAGAAGTATGTTGCTGTCAATTTAGCTGTGACAGGGCAAAGCAGGAGTTGAAGAGGGATGAGGAAGAAGGCCAGACTTTTCTCAAAAGAGATCACGTGCCTTGTCCTATCTTCTGATTGCATTGCAGACCTTCCCTAGGCAAAAAATTGAGTCCAGGATGCAGTACAAACGAAGAGCCATATTGCTTGTGCTGCAGAGCCCTTTCCATGGCTTCCCATCCCTGCTGCTGGTCATTGGGTTTGGGGAAGCCACCTACTTTGTATGGAAGCATTTGGCTTTAGACCCCATTGGTGCACAGTCTTCTTTTACAGATGCTCCATCAGCCTTGGGTCAGGCTTACAAGGATGCATTTCTGATACAGCCATGTCTGATGGTGTTATAGCGGAGGAAGGGCCAGTGACCAGGCTGGACACAGCGTGGTGCACCATTATCAGTGTGCAGCACAGGCAAGCTGCTCGCAGGATAGCTCGTTGGGATGACCACAGCGACTCCATTTAAAAACTAAGTGAGTTAAATAAGATACGACCTCAGATATTTAGCTGAAGTGAATCAGCAAAGAAAGTTTCGTTTCAATAGAGCTGTGCTGATTTATGGCCCCCGTCCTTAATCTGTACATCTTACTCTTGCAGGGCATTTATAAACATGACGCAGTGCTCAGTGGGAGTCAACTGCTGAACTGATGCAGTGACTTGTTACAGTCTTCAGATGGTGCTAGCTAAAAATAGTCAGGTTATCTTGAAGGAGAGCTATAACTAAGTACTGCTTGCTTCCATCCTCACACTAGGACCATTGTTTGGGATAGAGCTGAGTAACAATGGGAAGGGGCAGTGGGCAGTAGGTAGGAGCTGACCTGTGTCTGCAGTGCTCCTGTGCCCTCCTCGTCTAGGGCTGGGGGATCTAGGGGAGTTTTACTGTATCAGGACACAAACAGGGCCACCACCACTTGGCATCCATCATGTAGTTATCTCAAAGCCATGGTCGTGCACAGGGATTTACCAGATGCTGCATATTGTAAGGAGGCATAGGTAAGTATTATTTTTCATCTTCCCTGTGTGTGTCTCATGCTAAATTAATGAAGAGGCAGTCCCTGGTGGTAATTCTGGCACACAGTAGTGCACTGTAAAAAAAAAACAAAACAAAAAACACAGGACTTGATAAACTATATGCTACTTTCCACTCCAGCAGTTTGCTAAAATAGTATGGAGAAGTTGGCACTGAACGACATTTTTACTTTCCTGTGCTCTGCAAACCAGAGTCAGCCTACCAGCTTGCCTTGAAGTAGACAACTGGATAATAGCTGATTTAGTCACACCCAGTTTTTAAAACACAAGTAGTGCTCTTAAATGTCTCTGCTGTTCGGTGCAGCACAGCCATATCTTAAATTGAAGCTGTATGTTAAATCTCAGCTTATGGTGGACACTGAATTTGTTCATTTCTGCGTGTTCTGCGTATTCAAGAAATACTCTTGAGGGCATTTTTTTGCGGCAACGGGTTATTGTGAGGCGTGTGCCTGAAGAATGTGATGCATCACCACGTATATTCCTGGGTGAATCACAGACTTCAGTCATTTTGTTGGTCAGATACTAAGTGAAAGTCGGTATTTAATCAAAGCAATTTTTTATTTCCAGACTATTGTTAGAGGAAATAAGCCTCGGAAGGATACTTCAATCAACGGCCTGCTCGAAGAGTTCGACAATATCTCTGTGACTCGATCCAACTCCCTGAGGAAGGAAAGTCCTCCTGCACACCACCAAGGCAATGCAAACCATGTGCCAAGGCACCAGGAGGAAAATGGTTACATCACATATTCGCAGTACTCCAGTGAGTCAGACACAACAACAGACTATGTCATGGACAAGTATAGAGACAAGACTCTCTATGGGGAAGAGCTGGACAGGTACTACAAAGGGGGCTACGCTGCCAAGCAGAATGGGCACATGATGAAAGTCACTTCCAGGGACATCTATTATTCAGAAATGACCCCCCTGAAATCAGACCTCTCCAGGTTCCTCCCAGACTACCATGCACAAGTGGAGGCGAAGCCCAAACCACTCGAATATGGAGGTCTAAAGCTGGAGTACCAGAGGATTCCCAGTGGATCCTCACTGGACTACAGAGACCCCTTCCCTTACGCCCTGTCCCGAGCGTCAGTGCAGAGCGAGTGCCCCAAGGAGAGGCTGGAGTACAGCGACGGCGACTGGGGGCACAGCCCAGCCAAGGATGACTATGACAGGAGGCCCAAGTCATCCTACGTGGACCCAGCGAGCCCTCAGCCAACCATGAGGCAGAGGTCCAGGTCGGGCTCTGGTCTGCAGGAGCCAGCCATGCCCTATGGAGCAAGTGCATTTAAAGCACACCAGCAGGGACACTCCTACAGCTCCTACACCTACCCTCGCTTGTCTGAAACTGCAGCAGGCATCTCCAAGGTAATGTTAAGGCCCCTGGCATCGGTACTGCCAGGACAGGGACCCTTCCAAAATGGGAATACAAAAAATTAAGCATGTGCAAAATGTTAAGGTCATGGAGTTGTGCTTGGAAACACAGTGGTAGGAAGCATGCGACCATGGTTAGGTGGATATAAAACCCCACCCAGTTTACTTGGGTAACTGAAAACAGATGGTGGGGACAAGAAGTTTAAGATACTTATTCAAAGAATGAATTTGGAGATGCCCAACTTCCGTGAGTTCTACTTGGGATTTCTGAAAAACCCAAGTTCTTTGGCAGTTTACATAGGATTAGGAGTTTGTATGCTAATGCAGATGTTGGCAGAGCTGGAAAGTTGGTCTGAATGTCAGGTACTTTTTGTATTTGAGTCGTTGTTGCTGACATCTGTGTGCCAGTTAGAAAAGCATTCTGGTTTGCTGAGGAAAGACAGCCACGATCCCAGCGTGTCTGTCAGGCAGAGGAGCTGCCTGCAGCTCAGCCAGCTCATACCAGCCCACACAGCCACCAGTCTGGCAGGTCTGTGTGTGTACTATGAGATTCATTAACCCTTTCCCACCAATGAGGGAAGGGACTTATCCCTCACCCCTTCCATTTTTTAAGCGGTGAAATAAAATCAGTGTCTCCTCGCACCCAAGACATTTCAGTAGTTGTTAACAAGAGTAAGGGTCAAGATAGAAAAGCAACTCCACTGTGATATGTATAAGCAGCTCCTCTGCAGAAGCTGTGGCCCGCTCTGCCTTTTCGAAGTTGCATGAAGAATATTACCCATGCAAGCTATCCTACCTACCCCTACCTCCTTGCAGCCTTGTTCAGCTAAAGGAATCTCTTATCCACCAAGTCACACTGCTCCAACAAAGACCTGCTTAAACATTTAATATTCTGCAAGATATGGTTTTTCCTTTGGTGTAGATTTCATTGAATGTTACTGGGTTCCCTTAGCAACAGGCAGCGAAGCTTGCTGTGACTTGCCAGGTGTGCTGAGCTTGGTAGTTGTCACACGATGATACCCCTTTTGCTTATGGTGGTGTCTGAACAGTGCATTTTCTTACAGCCTCTGTGCACTGAGAACTTGGTCCAACTTCAGACCCACGTGTCATCTCAAACCTCTGCAAATGCACCATGGCTTCATACCAGAAGCATGCCTGCATCTTGCTTAGGTTTTGGCTGCTTTGCTGATGCTGGGCTGCAGTTACTGTCGATGTCTTATGGTAAAGGGAGAGCAGTGCTTCTTTATTTTTTATTTTTTGGTGCTGATTGTGTTAAAGCACAGAGTTGGGCTTTTGAGTTTGAGTGTAAATGCTAGGGGGAGTACAAAGGTTGCCAGGTTTCTTCCTGTGCCTTGTCTAAGTTTGGGGTTTGCTAGGCGGGATGCCTGTATGTAGTAAACTGTATGCAAAAGTGAGGTGTTAAAATACAGATTCTGGAATTCGTGAGGAAAGCTTGGGATGGGCTACCTGCCATTTCTTTTAAAGCAGTCATTTTGTCGGAGTTGAGAAGGAGGAAGGACAGATCCACCAATAATTCATGAACTCTCTTGTGCCTGCTCCTGCCAGATTTACGGCATTCAATAAGATGGAAGGCGGAGGTGTATTTCACAGGACTCAGAGCACTGCAGACACTTTGTAAAATAGCCCATTAAAGTGCAGTAACAACTTTTATTAAAGAAAAAGATGCCTTAGTGCAAGATTCATTTTGAGCCATTGCTCTCCTTTGAGCATCAAAAGCACTCTTGTAGCCTTGGTATATTGAAACTTGATGATTCACTGTTAAATGCAGCAGCTTCAATTCCCAAACCCATCCGCAACTCCTGGAAGTGAATAGCAGCTTCGTGTCTTGGATGATTGCTGAGGAATCTTCTTTTCAAGGAGGCATTAGTAAGATAATGGTTCATTAAATGGGTTTACTAAGTGAGAATCAAGTCTCAAATCAGATATTGTACAAATGAAATTGGCTTTAAAGTATAATTAAAAGGGGGGGAAAGTAAGCACTGAGATAGTCCTCAGGCACAAATGTATGGCTTCAAAATGCATTTAACAAAGATGTGCGTTTTGACTTGTAAATCTGAAGAGTAGGTGCAGATGGGTATTGTTACAGATGTCAGATAAATAAGACACGTGCCCTGTTCTGGCTGCAGGCTTCAGACATGTTGTGTCAGACCTGGCTGCTGAGGTGGCCATGCGCAGAGCTGAGTGAGGCTGCAGCCACACGAGCAGCAGCACGTGGCACTGCACTGCAGGGCTGTGACTTCATCTGCCCCCTGACCTGATCTTGAATGAGAGCAGGGCTGGTTTTTACTTTCCTTTGTAGTATTTACAGACTTGCCTTTCGGTAGGTAATTGCATCCAATAGCAGGAATAATGGCATTATTAGCAGAATCGAGCGTGCTCAATTTTGGCACATGGTGAAGAACTGTGTGAGGACACGGCCGAGGAGGAGATGTTAGGCTGATGGACTCACTTGGGCTCCTCTACTTGAGTAAGATTACATGGGGTGCAGGAAGTGAACGGTTGTACTGCAGAAACACTGAAACACAAACTGCAGAAAGCTTTCAGAAAAGGACGCTGAACGTCTCAGTTTTCCTTCTAGAATTTCACTGCGGAATTTGCTTTTCCCGACACATGGGGCATGCTCAGAAAAGAGCAGGTGTGGGTGACGCCCAGTCGCAATCCATTGGTGCGGATTTATCTAGTTTTAGTTTTAGACTGGGCTTTCCCCATCTTGATATAAAAATGGTGTATTTTCAGTCAAAGCAATCATCTGTGTGGCTCTGTGTACACAGATATATAGGACAGGGCTGAATTAGTTCCCCTCCCTCCACCAAACCATCTGAGCACTCTTCTGTGTTAATTAGTTGGGCAGATGTCATGTCCTTCATGAAACGCACGATGTCTCTGACCCCCTTCTATCTCACAGCTGCGTAAGTGAAATCCTGACCGTAAGCATTTGTATGTCACACTCGTACAGAAACAGCACCCGAGGAGGCGGCCGCGCAGCGCTGTCAGCGTTGGATGCGGGCACCGTGTGGCTGGGAGCTCACACAGCAGCCGCCTCCAGCTGCACGCCGCCGATGGAAGTGCCTGCACCGCCCTCGTGCAGAGGCATACCCTGTGCCCTGCTGACCCCCAGCAGGACGGCAGGCGGGCGTGCCCGGCTCGCAAACGGCGCCCAGAAGCGCTGATACAGCGCTGCGCTTCTTTATTCCGAGGCTTTTCTCCCTGCAGCCGAGTGACTCCAGCTAGAATCTCCTCCTCGCTGTGCAGCAGCCTACAGTGATAGATTGATGCTGCGGCAGATTTTTTTTTCTTTCCTTTTTTTTTTTTGCAGTCTTCGCATAAAACGGTCAAATGATGTTCCACCGCAGAATTCAATTTCACAGTTCAGTTGGGTCCTTGATTACACTGCCAAATTCAGATTAATGTGCATTTAACTAACATGGATCAAGGACTCCTGGCCAGCAGCCAGCAGCAATAGTAGCTGCCGGGAGCTGTGTCGGGGTTGCTGCGCTGTCCACCCCTGTGGGCCGCCACGGAAATTGATTGATTAAATGAATTCATTGCCGTAATTATTTGTAATTGTGCTACATCATGAGCCTGTGTCTGACCACCCCCCGCCCCTCAGTGCCCCACGTGTCGTCAGGAGTCACGTACGTTATATCCTAAACGTGGAGATGTCCTTTTCTGGGAAAAGAAAATAATACTTTTGTTTCAGGTGCATTTTTTTGTCTTAGATCCTCTTCTGTTCTTCACAGATGGAGACAGTTTTGTTTATGAATGCGAAGTATTTGCTGACTTTCAGTGTAAGTAGCTTAGAAAAGCTAGGGAAAATACGAGGGGAGAAAGGAACCTGCAGATGACAAAGGCCTCCCGCTGGGATAATTTCCTCGCGATTGTCCTATTTGCAATGAAAATTAGCAGTTTGGCGACGCCGCAGTTAAGTAGTGTGCCACTCTGGAAAATGACTTAAGTAATGGTATATTGAATTAGTCTCCTCATTTAAGCTTGCTTGGAGGAAGTTCCCTTTGAAGACTCCACTGAGCAGCTCTCCTCTCACCTCAAGCAGGTTACGTGCTCTCCTTGTTGTAGCTCTCTGTGATGTATCCCCGTGCTTTGAATTTGGTGCTCTTCTGCCATCTGTTCATGGTCTGCAGTGCTTCCTCCATGTTGCTGCACTGCCATGGTTGGAGGGTGCTGCAGCCCTGATTCCACTTGTGGGGATAGTGGGGAAGGCCTGGCTATTTTAAGCTATACAACACTGAAAAGGGTAAAAAAAGAAAAGAGGGCTGCGTCTGCTCTGCGGTGGCTCAGCCAGCAGCTGGTGATAGGGCACAGCAGAGGCTGCGGGAATTCCAGGGTACCACCACCTCCACGAGAAGAGGTCATTCCTGTATCACCAGAAAAAAAGCAAAAGAAAGGACTAAAGGGTGAGAGTCAAAATCCAGAAACTCGTGTTTGGAAGGAAGACATGAATTTGAATTTGTGAAAGGGCTTCTTGTTTTGAAAGGGATGCTTCACTGGAGGAAATGGCCCAGAGAACCTGCAGGGCACTGCTAATACAGAGTGAATGCATTCCTTTGGACCATATGCTTTTATTTAACAAAGATTACTGTCTCTCCAAATGGGTACATGGACATAAAAAAGACCCTGGGATATACAGAAGACCTAGTGGTCTTTACTGGCCTCATTTCAGTAGTGATGAGAGGGCAGGCAGCCTAATGGTCTAAAAATCTGCAGGCAGCAGTGTTCCTTACAGAACAGTGAGTACATGCAGGAGTGTGCTGTGCCGCACCCCGCTGAGCATATCCGGGGTGCAGAAAGTGAACTGAGTGGTCAGGGTTGGCCAGGCAGCTGGAAACCCAGCTCTTCACTGATGTCCACTCCTCTACTTTTGTGTTGCAGGTGGATTACGACCGAGCACAGCTGGTAGTTAGCCCACCACTCTCTGGATCGGACACCTACCCAAGGGGCCCAGTAAAGCTACCTCAAAGTCAAAGCAAAGTCAGCTATTCCAGCAGCAGCTACCAGTACCCTCTGGTCTACCACAAAGCATCCCACTACCACCAGCCATCCCTCCAGCCAAGCTCTCCCTATATTTCCACCGCCTCCTACCCCAGCTCCCCAAGTATCACATCAAGTGCTTATCCCCCACCCAGCTGGGGCTCCTCCTCAGACCAGCAGCCCTCCAGGGTGTCCCATGAACAGTTCAGAGCTGCCCTGCAGCTGGTCGTCAGCCCCGGTGATCCCCGGGAGTACTTGGACAGCTTCATCAAGATCGGGGAGGGCTCCACGGGGATAGTCTGCATTGCCACCGAGAAGCACACGGGAAAGCAAGTCGCTGTGAAGAAAATGGATCTCAGGAAACAGCAGAGGAGGGAGCTGCTGTTCAATGAGGTACGTTGCTGTGGGCAGCACGGCATAAGACGTGATCTGAACGGAGGCCACAAAGCCAAATTAAAGTTTTTCTAAAATAGAGGGGTGAGTCCTACGCTCATTTGTGATGTCTGAAATAATCAGATCGGTTTCAAATGAGCTACATCTCCTCCTGGCTTTAAACCTATAATAACATGGTGGGAAGTCACAGTAAACAACTAAGAAATCTGTCATCTGGTCCACACAGCTTATCAGGTGCACAGACACAGCCCGGTTGCCTTCTTTGGACCATTTCTGGTACAGTTTATTCTGCTGAGATGGAGGATCCTAAATGACCTTAATACTGAAGAAGCACACATACCATACTGAGGCATACACATGCTTTTTGTTTTCTCCTTGCCTCCCCTCCTAATCGCTTGTGATCCCTTTCCTTTCTTGATGGTTAGTAAGTAAAGAGCTGACAATCCCTTTTTCTTGGAACCATCTATATTAATTCCCACATCTCCTGAGAGATTATAGCCAGTTCGGAGACTGCTGTTTATGTAGAATTGTTTTCTGTGTGTTTTATCTTAAATTTAAGAACACTGATTTTAATTTGCTATTTTTTCTTCGAGTTCTTTGGGGCTCTGAGTTCCTTCTGCAATTTGAAGAGTTTCTACTTCTTCCCCCCCATAGAAGTTAGCGTTCTGTATTCTCTGCTTTTTTGGGATCCCTTACGAGTACACTGATCAATGCCAACAACACTGCAGGTCCCCAGGGAAACCTCTTGTGAAAACTGTTTGATCCTATCATTTGTTTCATGTATTTTGACTACAAGAGGATCGTCCTTCAGCACATTAAATTCTGGTTTCCTTAGAACCATTAAAAAATGTCACATTTTAAAAATAAAATAACAGCTTTTAATTGAAAGATTTTCTTTAAAGATCGTTGACCTGTCACCTCCTTGAAATCCTAGCAGAATGGCCTTGAGCAGGATCACACTCTGTCAAGAAGCTCTAATAGGGTTTTCAGGCACAATTTTCTGCACTCTTCCCCATTATATCCAATTTATCGGTGATTCTTACAGCCACACGATAGTAGTTACCATTTCCAGTAGCTTGCTCAGCACAGGCATTGGAATGCCCCGTGGTTATGGAGGTCCCCCAGAGCCCTCTTGGAGGGCAGGGATGACATCGGTGTGCACTGTAGGTGCCAGGGTACAAGCAGTAGGCTAGACGCAGCAGTGACAGCTCAGCCTTTCGTACTTCATTTCCTTTAAGACTTCATGTGAGTGCTGTCTGCTTTGGGGCACTTGAGGCCGTCTGCACCAGCCTGATCTTTGCTTTATAGACGCTTTTTAATAAAAACTTGCTTGTTTTTGCACAGTTGTCCTTTCTGCAGCCCATTGGGTATTTTGACTTTATTTTGCCTCTGCTGGAAGACTGCACTGAATTGCTTTGCAGTAGCTCTAACTGAGCATCTCTTGAGTGGTGACATCTTGAAGCAGGTCCTACAAGCTGTGCAGGACCGATCTGCTTCCTTGACACGCTCCAGTCACTTGTGTCATCTGAAAATTTCTTTTCAGCGCTTCCCTCCATCTACATAAGGGTAATCAGAACCTTCCCTGGCTGATGTTTTCTGTCTCTGTCCCCTCTCTGACATCCCTCAATATTGTGCAGTTGTCGGCACCTTGGCTGAGCTGCTGTTAGTGCAGTCCCTCTCCTGTATATTCACTTCTAGACGTGGTGGTTGAGTTCACAGCACTCACATAAAGCATGTGTACACCTGGCTCAGCATCTGTTTTATGGTAGTGTTTAAATGAAGCTGTAATCATTCAAGTGAACTTATTCTCCTTGAGCTTTGTTAGTCTTGCCTTAGGCTTTCCTCAAGAGCACAGTGTTTTCCATGATTACACTCTGGAAGAGCCTTTGTCCCAAACTGCCAGCTCTCCTCCAACTTTAGGTTTAGAACCTCAGAGTACCAGAAATGCTAAGTCATGGCCTGAATCAGTGATTGAGCACCTGGTGGGAAGGCAGGGCCAACCCAGGGGAGCTCAGGTGCATGCAGTGTACCTGAGTGACCGGAAGGGGTGGAGCCAGGATCCACCCCTTCCCAGACCTCATTTAATGGTTGGCAGTGGAGGCAAAAGGATCTTACTGGAGATCCCTGCATGCCTGAGGTCTTCCAAGGCTAAGCAGGTTGTTTGTTTTTTTTTCCTGTTGTTTCTATGTCTGTAGCTGTGTCATTTGAGCTTACCCTCCCCTGCTGCAGCCTGGGGCTTTACTACTGCACTATCATTGCTGCATTTTCCATTGTGTTACAGACCGTCGTGAGACAGGTTAGTTTTACCCTGCTGATGATGTGTTGTTGTGCTAGTAATTCTGCTCAGTAATTCAAAGTACTAGAATTCAAAACAAAATACAGTTGTCTATGGAGATAAACAAATCCAGGAAATTTCAGAAGTAAAGAAATTCCTACTTACGAATCTCCTTCACAAAGGAAGGGCTGTAGGTGCTGAGATGCAGCATTGCACTGCGCTCAAAGGATTACTGAACCAGACTGGCATGAGGCACAGGTGCCGGAGCTGTGTTGGCACCTGTAGAGTGGGTTCAGCTATCTACCAGGCCTCAAGATATTAATTATTCCAACGCTTGCCATTATGATTGACAACTGCAGAGCATTTTAAAAGCATAACTGTGACCCCGTATTAGCGATTATCCTTTCCATTCTATTAAATTATTCAGATTTAAGTGAAGGTATTATTCCATTTCCAGGCAAACTAGACTTTAGCAAGGAATGAGAAAAGCTGTATCTTTGTAGTTCTTTAATTTTACATATATGGTAGCACAGTGTGGAGTACCTCACAGTTTGGGAGCAGAACAGAGCTCAGTCTCTCCCAGCCACTTCAGCCATAGTGCATACAGGCCATCTGCTAGCTAACCCCACAACTCTGGGGTGCCCCTGACCTGTGTGCTCTTCCCATTTTATTACCTCTGCTGTGGTCTGCGACTCAGGGGCCTCAGATCCCTTTAATGTTGAGTCATAGAATCATAGAGTGGCTTGGGTTGGAAAGGACTTCAAAGATCATGTAGTTCCAACCCCCTGCTGGGGGCTGGGAGATGAATAGCCCCAGTATCACCAGCTTTCTGTTAAAGTACTGTACAAGGTACGGTTTGCTGCCTGATGAAGAAGACTTTGAGCTGAGCAATTGATTGGATCTAAATTAATGTTGTACTGAAAGCAGCTGGAAGTAAGAAAGCAATGAAATAACCAGTCCTGGTCCTGCAGTATGGGGAAAAAAAAACAATTATCTGCCACTTACGATTTGGCAACTAAACATTCTTCCTTTTTCCTGATGTCTTTAAGATGACTGCTACTTTATGTATGTACATGAATTTTGTTTATGCACTGCAACAAGGATCAGCGAGGCTGTGATTCATAGCAGAACCTTTGCTAAGCACAAAGAGAAAAGCGCAGTGAAAAAGAAGGTCTAAACAAGTGTCAGTGCTTGCAGCAATTCACATCTCACCTTTTTCTTTTCCTCACAGGTTGTAATCATGAGAGATTACCATCACGAAAACGTGGTTGACATGTACAACAGTTACCTTGTCAGCGACGAGCTGTGGGTGGTGATGGAGTTCCTGGAGGGCGGTGCTCTGACAGACATCGTGACTCACACCAGGTGGGCAGTGAGCTGCAGGCAATCCCCCAGTGGTGCATACATAACTATGGATGTGTGGGTGTGGCTATGTATGTGTACAGATAGGTCTGTAATATAGCTGTACGTGCACGGACATATAGATATATACACACAAGGTGGCATACTCAGTACCAGCATAACTAAGCCACTGCAGATGACTTTCTGTCAGTGCAGGTGTTTTTTAAAAAGAAGGAAAAGAAATATCTGGAAGGGCTTGCTGGGAGGCAGAGATTTGCCAGAGCTTTCAGTGTTAATTTAGCAGAGATTACCTTTATCCGTTAGTTCCCCAAGTGTCAAAAAAAAAGCTCCTTTTCCCCGTATGGTGATCTGTAGTGTTGGCTTTGCTTTCATAACTCTGTCAGTTTTGGGGGTGATTTCTCTTGATACTCATAACCCACATAGCCATGCTGTCAGAAGTGTTAACTACAAACCGAGCCTAAGACATAATGGGCAAAGTATTTTTCTCTCTCTCAGCTTTTGTGCTTACAGTAGAGCTGGTTCCCGTATTTCAGTTAACATCGAGCCTTTAAATAAGACAGTTTACCAGTACAGTGGCTCTAGTGTACTGAACCTCTCTTCCAGTTCCTCTTCGGGTGCAGGTGTTGGATCTTACAGCCTGTCTTACATCTGCTCCTCACTCATCTCATTCTGCTGAGCAGGACAAAGTGGGATAGTAAGGAGGAATTCTGTAATTTCTCCATCTAGAATAAAACAACACATTTCCACAACAGCTCAGCGGGAGAGTGCTTAGGTGAACAAGATGAGAAGCAAAAAGAAAATTAGACATGAAAATTTGTCTTCTCTCAGAGCTTTTTTTCTCTCATATCTTTCACAGCTTTTTTTTCCTACATGATCTTTTATTTTGAAGTGTTGCCTTAGCTGATGTGCTGAAATAAAGCATGATATTGCGAGCCATTTACTAACTACTGCTCCCCAGAACATTAAAAGCTCCATCAAAGATATTTCTGACAGGAGTTTAACGGCAAAAAGATGTTCCCAGGACACCCACTTCTTAAGAGCTGTCATCTGTTTTTTAACTCAAAATAGTCATTCCTTAATCTTCTGGGTTTTTTACATTGCGTGACCTTCTCTTAAAGATTTTGCTGAAATACTGCAAATAGCATCACAAAGCTAAAGCAGAAATGCCTTAGGGCTTCTGCTGGTGTGGTGATGAAGCTGGGGATGCCCAGCTGTTGTGCGTGACAGGTCCCGTCCATTGCTGTAATGCTGCAGCGGCAGCTTGTTCCATGGCAGGGCTTTGCATGTGTGCATAGAAATGAGGACTTGATAATTCTCTTGGTGTATATTTTCTTCTACTGAAATACCTTCAATTTGTTATAATAATCATAAAGGCAAGGGTAATGCTCTTAAAGTTACGCCCAAGGCCTGATGTTTTGTCAGCACAATTAATGTTTTTTATATTCATTCCATGCCTGATTCCATTCCAGTACTCGTTTATTCTCCTTGGCAGGCAGGAAGTTTACTGTAAATACAGCATTTCCGTTATTTCCCATAGGGAAACAGGCTCACTGTAATACACTGTATCACATAATAGACTCTACTCTTTTAATGCTACAGGGAGACTTGCCCTAACCTTGTTGCAGAGTTATTCCTCACCCATCATCTCCCTTTCTTGACAGAAATAGTTCATGTGCTGGTGTGAACAGGAGCCTGGGCCCGTTCACTCCAGCTCCCCTTTCCTGCTTTCTTCCTTAATGCTCAGTGCGTTTTTCCATTTTGCTGTTTCAGGATGAACGAGGAGCAGATAGCGACCGTCTGCCTGTCTGTCCTGAGAGCTCTGTCCTACCTGCACAACCAGGGTGTCATCCACCGCGACATCAAAAGCGACTCCATCCTCCTCACAAGCGATGGGCGGGTGAGCGCTGAGCATTTCTCCTGCCATCTCTGGCTGCACACAAGGGGTCTGCCTTAGGGGTTGATGGGGTCTGTCACAAAAAAAGCTGTGCACATGGCTTGCCAAAGTAACACTGACTTCCAAAAAAACTAAAAATAAAGAAGTTGAGTCTCTGAGCAGCTCTTCTGCTCCATGCCAGGAGTTGTAGGGGATAAGAGCTTGGTTCCTGATCCTAATGCAACCGAACAAGCATTTGAATAGAAGTGGCCCATGTGCAGCTCCTGGCCGGCGGCAGAGCTGCTGGCAGGACATTATGTGCAGAGCAAGGGTTGCCCAAAATGCCACCTTCCCCATGGGTCTCCATGCTCTTCTGGAGCGAACATTGGCACCCATAGGTTGGCGGGGAATTTAAACCCAAGATGTCATCCCTGCAGTCTCTGGCAGGGAATCTGTGCCCCTCACCAGCACAGTACTCTGTGGCACTGACACAGTACCACTGCCCTCCTCTCAAAGCCCAGCCAGGGGGACAAAAGTGGCAGAGCTAAAGGGAGTAAATAAAGGGGAAGGGAAAATGCAAAATAGTTTTCTACTTACTACCTGGGAGAAAAGTGGGAGATTTGGGTCCCTCCATTCCTCTGATCCTAATCTGTTGTAAGACAAAATGCTATAAGATAATGGGAAAAGTAGCCTCATCCTTTGGGGGGGATTAATAAATAAAAAAAAAGAAAAAGGATAAAAAAAAAAAAGATAAAAAACAAGAAAGGATAAAAAAAAAGAAAAAAAACCAGACCCATGAAACCACAGCTTCAGTCTTGCTAAAGAGGTGAATCAGAAAAGCACAGGCCTGGCTAGTTGTTGACATCTGTACTGCATGCAGAGTCCCAATGAGGAATTACAGCCCCTGGGAGGCATTGGCAGAAGAAACTATGCCAAAGGGTGATGCGTAGATAATGGGGAACTTCCTTCAGTTCTGCCCCACTCCTACCTTGATGCCTTGCTTTAATTTTTACTACTTTCAATAATCTTTTAGTTAGCAAGTTTTTATCCATAAGCTCTGTTTTCCCAAGCTAGTTAGGATGCTATCTTCAGTCTATACTAATAGGAAATAGCTGAAACACTCACCTGTGGGAATAGCTCTTGCCATAGGTACGCTTGTGAGGTGGTTGACAGCACCTGTCCTGTGCTTTCCTGCATTTGGATGGGCCACTGCTATCACCGAATTGTTCTTTGTGGTGTTCACATGTGGGGAGAGAGGGAGAGAAAATGCACATGACCTGCTCAATCAGCAAAATAAAGGTTGCGTGCCAAAAAAGTAACGCTTTGTGTTCAGTCCAAAGAAATTAATATTTCCTTTCAATGAATAAAGTGGGGCTGAGCTGCACTGTTTGTGGCCGCACAGCAGTAAATTTGAAGCGCCTAATACTCAGGGCACCCAAAGGCATAGGTGGAGGGGAGCAAATAACTGTTACATGTAAAAGCCTAATTTCTGCACTAGTTTGGGTCTCATCTTGTGGCCACATCAAATAATTGAAGTAAAAACTAGTTCAGTCATGCTCAGGGATTCCCATAGGCAGGGTTTCAGGGTTGCTGCAGTGGGGTTACATACGCGCCCAAAGCAGGATGTAGTGAGCAGGTCAGAATGAGACCAAGAGCACCCAAAACTTCCAGTGCTGAAGGTTGAGGCTTCTCAGGCCTGATCCAATTCTCTCACCTTTACATTTAGATTCCCACATCATCAAGAGAGGGATTTTCTTCCTGCAGCCATTGCAGGCCAGTCTTGTTAATCTTGTCAGGGGAGAAAATTCCACGTGTAGGAGTTTTTCAGTTGCAATTTTGATCCACGTTGCTGAAATAGCATCTGAACTGCTTTCAGGCCCTGCGTACAGTACCTCGTTATACTCATTACTCCGGTACTTACTATCTGCATTGCAGATTTCTTCATGGCTGTGTTGTGTAATTATCTTTTTTTAGAAAATGGTCTTTTATGTACTCGAACGAGCAATAGATATGCAAAACCTCTTGTGCTCCTACAAAAGAAGACTGGGCTCTGCTTCCAAAATTCACTTTATTTCTTCCATTCTTCATCCTGTAAACCGAAAAATACATTTAGCGTGGAGGACTTGACTGTTGCTGGCTTTGTTTTAGAAATACCAACAATCATTTTGTAATTGTTAAAAATAATACCCAGAGTTTAAAAAAAAAAAAAAAAAAAAGTGGTGTCTGTACTAAATCCAAAAGAAAACAAATCGGAGCTGATAATAAACTGCTGCTCTACACAATGCAGCAATTGATTGAACTTCCCACTCGACTTGTGCTGGGGCCATTTGGGCTCACAGCACATCCCCAGGTGCCAGCACACAGCTGGCTTCATGGCTCATGGACTCTGGGTGCTGGCTGCCGTTGCACTGTGTGGAGCGTAGCTTGAGGTGCCGGGGCTGCCCTCATGTGGACCAGCTTCCAAGAAAAGCCCAGGGATAGCTTTTAGGCCTCCAGAAGAATACTTGGAAAAACAAATGCTTCAGCTGCCTTGAGGAGCAAGCGGTTTCTGGAAGGTAGAGATGCCACAAAAGTCATGCCGGATGATTTTTGGCCCAGTTTAGAGGAGTTTTCACCTTGGTGTTGTACAGCAGTGGGGGAGGAGGAAGGTCATAATTTTCCAGCGTTTTTGTTGGTAAAAAAAAAAAAAACAAACACCTGCATCTAAGTATGAGCAGGCACATGATGCAGCAGGAGCTGCTCTCCAGAGTGCTCGTGTATCCCATTATTTCTATTTCAGGTCACTGCCACAGCTACTCAAGGACAATGCTTTCCTCAGTTCCCAAGTTCCCAGCACTGGATGCAGGTCCCTCATCTCTTGCAGCCATTTTGGAGGAGTCTTCCACCTGTCCCTGCCTCCCTCAAGCTCCTTACTATGTACAGACGACAGTTTTGAGGGGCAGACCACAGCACACTTGAAAAATTGTTGGCTGGGGGTATTGCTTTCTAGGAGTGTTAGATCACGCTTTGTGTGGAAAAAGGAACATGGGATTGTCTGTTTTCTGGCAAACTCAAATCTCAAAGCTGATAAAATAGTAGGAGTGATATGTATCACTTACAATAGATATTGTATTGAATATTAGTAAATATACATACACTGCAAACATGGAGTTTATATAATTGCAAAAATAGATTCATTACAATTATCGTAACTTTGGAATTTTTGCTTTCCTTCTGAGTTATAGGCCATCGATCACCTCTGCGCTTTTGCTGGAGGAGTGACAAGGAGCTATGAGAGGTGATCTGAGTAGCGGGAGCTGCTGCCAGCCTCTGCCACTTTCTTGCCTTCCGTTTGGTGTAATCAGCCATGCTCTCTCCAGTCTCATCCTCCATCCCCAACCTTGCTTCCAAAACCATGCTGCTGCCCCATTCCAGCTGCTACAGCAGAAGACAAGGGCTTCTCCCAGAGGGAAGCGTATCTGCCCGGATCAGCGTGTACCTTGTTACACAGGAGGGGCTCTTTCTTTGTCTTTGCTTTTTAGATCAAATTGTCCGACTTCGGGTTCTGTGCCCAGGTGTCCAAGGAGGTGCCGCGGAGGAAGTCGCTGGTTGGGACACCATACTGGATGGCACCAGAGGTGATATCACGCATGCCCTACGGCACCGAGGTACGTGCTGAGGGGCACCCAGAGTGGCACACGGTGCCGCAGTCGAACCCACTGAGCCCAGGGAGAAGACAACAGTTGAGATGCTGTACATAGCTGTGCTGAACAGCAGCACTTGTGTTTGCCCCAGAGAATGACACTGTGCACTTTTTTTAACATATTCCTTTACGAAGTGTGGTCAAATAACTCTGTTTAGAGCGCTAAGCTATTTAATGCCTTTACATAGTTTAGCTTAGAGTACTCTATGAAAGAAAAATGGCATCATTTGCATGCTGGGGAAGACCTGTTGCTGACCTATGTATTAGTCTGCGGTCTGGAGCTGCAGATAGAGGTATATACACCTCCATGTACAGGACCAGTAGGCTATGTGCACAGCTGCACCACAAGGCCGAGTCACATCAGTACTTTCACAGCCATGCAGGCAGAGACCCACTAAGCTTCCAGCCAGTTAAAGCTTGGATTCCTCAGCTTCTAGGGGAGTGCTAGCAAAGGCAAAGCCATGGGCGTTTAGGATCCCAAATGCAAGAGCCAGTTGGGTGGGGTGGGTTGCCATACTCTGTAGTATTCTCATTGCAGTCAATTCTCTGATTAGTTGAATGAGAAAAAAATAACAAAGTACATAGTGAGAACTGTTTTAAGAACTGCAGACCCTTTGAAAAAGAGGCAGTCCATATGTTTTTATCAGAGACTTTCAGCTGAGAATAGAAAGGGCAGGTTAGTGGGACCTGGCTCAGCACTTCTGCACTGCCAGCCTGGGAGTTCTTCTCTCTCCAGTCTCAGCAGAGACAGCATCTTAGTCCCCAGCCCGGGACACAGCTGCATTTTCTTCTGCCTGGTCAGCTTCTGCTTGATAGAGCAACCCTGCTGTATGTGTGTGTATATATATATGTGTGTGTGTACACTTATGTGTGCATATATATATATGCTGTATATATGTGAGAGATACATACATACACACACATGCGTACAAAGGAGTGGAAACAAGCTGTGCAGCCAAGGCTTGGGATGGGAGATGATGCATCTTCAGAACATGCAGAAGGGCTCTGTTTGGCCCAGGCAGGAAGCGCTCCTACCTGCAAGTGAGGGCACTCTGCAGGCACTGGCATTTGCCCCAGTGTGCGTGGTGTTGTAAGAGACATTTCAGGGATAATAACATCATCTATTATTAGTCCATTAATAACACTGAAGGGATTATGAAGTGCTTGAACTTACAGCTACATTAGGTTTCCCACCAATAGGGAAAGAAAAAAAAAAAATAAGCTGAAGGATAGTGCTGGCGGAAGAGCAAAATAAGTATAGCCTGGCCCTGATGGTATTTAGGTTGGCAAATGACAGGAATTACTATCATCAGAGTGGGGTTCTGGAGCAGCTGTGCAGCAGACTGGGACAAAAAAAAAAAAAAGGATTGGTGTTTCTTTTTTTAAGCTGGAGTGAATCATTTTCCGAAGGTATTATATAATGTGCTACCTGCCATTGCTGTAAATGGGCCTGGGTGTAGTAAGTGCATGCTTGTATTTGCCTAGGGGTATGAAGGAGGTGCTGTAGTCGTTAGTATTCAGGGGAAATACTACCTGATTTCACAGCAGCTGTTCTGCGCTGTGTTTCCACTCACTGCACTTTTCTGTAACTCTGCAGAGCCAGTGCAGGGAAAAGAGTCGGTGGGTTCAGAGCGGTGCAGCTGAAGTGCCGCAACACAGGGTACAGGTAGCCTGTCCTATGAGCATGCCTTAGCAGTGGCCATCACCTCGACCAGCTGCAGACCCAGTTCATATGTTGTTGCTAGGTCATTTCTTCAGTGCACACGGTGTTATCAGCTGGTTGAAAAAAGAAGGGGGATGGTTCACCCAATTACTGCCTTAAAATGGCTGCTGACAGCAGTTGGTGTGCAACTCTGGGGTTTATGTGACCCTCAAATGCCAAGCCTGTTCCCTCACTCTGTGCTACCAGCAGTGTCTGTGAACCGACTGTGTGTTGCAGGTGGACATCTGGTCGCTAGGCATCATGGTGATAGAGATGATCGATGGCGAACCTCCCTACTTCAATGAGCCACCGCTGCAGGCCATGCGCCGAATCCGGGATAACTTACCGCCCCGAGTGAAGGACATGCACAAGGTCAGACTTCCCACAGGTGATGATGGCCTTGCACACACACAGGTGTAATAAAACCACAGCCACACACTGCTGTGGCTGAAGGGTAAATTGTGCCATTAAGTGCCACCTCGAGCAGTGGGTGCTATGTAAGACTGATGCAGGACAGGAACCCTTTTGTGCCCAGCGCTGAGTTTGCTTTTGCAGCAAGTGCTCAAGAAGGCGGCTGGGCAGAGCCTCATGCTCCCTGCACTTCCTGCCCTGCCTGAGGACCAGAGCAAGGCAGCACACAAGCCCTGCTCTGTACAGGTTGGTACAGCCATGCCCATCGCTGATGCCTTTGGGTCTCTTGGGTGCATTTCTGGATAATGTCAGACCTGAGCCCTCAGCAATCATGTGAAGTGTTACTGCTTTTCTCATGTTGCATACAGAGCTATGTTTTGTGTGCTGTTCTGCACCCCAGTGCTTTCAGTATGAATGGCACAGAGAAGATACATGGTCCTTCAACTCAGTGCATCTTTTGTCACAGGAAAGCTCAGAGAATCCGTTGTCTTCACAAGAAAAATGACATGCAAAGTACTCAGCATATGCAGGAAATCTTGTCTTTGTCTGCTCCTAATGCCAGCATGGTGTTGCAGGTCTCCTCTGTCCTCCGGGGCTTCTTGGACTTGATGTTGGTGCGGGAGCCCTCGCAGAGAGCCACAGCGCAGGAACTGTTGAGACACCCATTCCTTAAGCTGGCTGGGGCCCCTTCTTGCATCGTGCCCCTCATGAGGCAGCACCGGCACCGCTGAATGAGGCAACTTCTCAGGAGGAGGTTGGTGCAGGGGCCAGGTAATGGCTAGGTAGGAATCCCTGCGGTTGTGTGGGAACCAGGGGAAGGCGTGAGCAAAACCTTGCATAAGAAAACCGCCCCTTGGAAATAATGTGGTGTATAAAAACCAAAGGGGTGCTCTGCGGGGCTGCAAAGGACCCAGGGGGTGATCCTGGCCACCACGCAGGGGGCAACGTACTGTGTCTGTGCCACGCTCTCACCTTGGCCATCCAGGCAGAAGGCACCAGATGCAAACAAGGGGAGAAAGATAACGAATAGAAGATAGCACAACCAGAACGAAACACCAGGATTTCAAAAGTAATGGCTACGGCACTTCAGAAAAACACTTTTCTGACACACAAAAAAAAAAGCACTTTTTTAATCTCAGTCATGGCAGCGTAATGTATTTTGAAATGAATTTGTAATTTTCTGTACAGTACTTTTGATAATTTGCAGTACTTTGTCATGTAACCATTGTGCTAGTTGAAGTAATATGTGTAACTTAACTTAGCAAGAATTTGAGAAGATAAAAATGTTTCCTACTTTTTTTAACCCGTTTGAATATGGAAAAAAAGCCCTTTAGGAAGTTAGACAATTTGGCAGATTTTTCCTTGGGCTGTGGAGAGTGTTTTGTCCCGCTGTCACAGCGGCCTGAAGATCAATGGGTGCCAACGAGAACACACCGTCAAGGCAGTTGCTTTGAGTGCTTGCCCTCCGGGGGCTGCTGGCCTCATGGCAGCAATCCAAGCTTCTGCCATCTGCTGGAAGGCACCGGGGCCCTCAGTTCCCCCTTTCTCCAGCAATGGGAACTAACACAGACGTACCTTTGCTCAAGGGTCATCCAGCAACCTGGTGGTCCCTTTACATCCCGCTGCTGCAAAGTCAGGTTAGTTTTGTTATTGCAGAAATACCCATTATTTATGTCATGCTCTGGAAGTTGATGGAGGCATTCTCCAGATTTGGAAGAGACCATTGTGATATGTTATGAGATGTTTGCCATATAGAAGTCGTGCTGCTGTCTAGACCTTCTTGAATGTTGATACAACAGTTGACTACTATGGAACATTTTTGTGTTACTTGTTGGATGAACTTGCATGTTAACTGTAGGCCTATAGCTTTGCCTTTACAATTTTTAGAAGTGCTTCATAATTATTTCAATGATAAATTTTATTTATTAATGATTAGTTTTTAATTACGTATAGTACAAAAGCCATGTTTTTCCAGTTATTTTTTTCTTACTGACCTCATTTTATGATATGAAAAGCCAATTTTGTGACAACAGGATTAGCTTATTTATTTCCTATTACAAAATTTCATAGTGAATATATTGTTATTTATCATAGCAAATTATAACCAAACACCTAAACCTGGCAGGAGCTGTTTCTTGAAGATCTTCCTCCCAGTCAAAAGATTTGCCAGTAGGACAGAAGGTTTTTTAGTACCACCCTTAAAAGTTAAGTGACAGTTGAAAGGGGAGTAGCAATTAAAAGAAGCAAACAAACAGAAGGGGAGAGAAATATGAACTCGAACATCCAATAAATGTTCTTCAGTGCATATGTCTCACCCCCCTCTGCTTTCTCTTCTTAACCCTGTTTGTGCATTTCAAGGAAGTGCGTTTAGCTGAGCCTCTCTGCCCTGCCACAAACACGCTCTGCTGGTACAGACCTGCAGAAACCCAGCTGAGAGAACAGGGGCACCTATGGAGTTTTTGTGTTTGTATTTTGTAGTCTTGACAACTCAGGAAAAAAAAAGGCTGCATCAGTACAGGCAATGGCATACAGGTGAAACTGTAATACTAGACAAAGTCAAACTTTTTTAAACCATCTTTGAATAAAAATGGGGTTGGTGGGTTTTCCTCTTTAATATTCAGCACACTTTAGACTGTTCAAGTGGAGATTTTCTGCAACTTTCTTATCATTAGATACTTCAGACAGTGTTCATTGAGTTTACTGAAAGTTTTGTCCGTTTCAAAGGTTGTTTTTTTTTGTGACCACCAGCTACTGGTGAGACAATGCACATGCAAGTTAAATAAATTAATACATAATTTTATTATGTGGTTGTTTTCAGTGTCTTGTGTGTATTTTCTAAGTCATGCACAATGTCACAGACTGCTTGGCCAAGACAGTAACCAGAAAAAGGTTTGTTGTACATGTGTGCAAATATATTAAGTTTAACCTGAAGAACTGCAAGTTGTTGGAATGTGCATAACACTCAGGTAAGGCCCCCTGGCACCATCTTTAAATTGCCTTAAGGAGGAAAGCACAAAGGCTTAGGGTGTGCAGAAAAACAACAGCAAGAAATAAACACACAAATACAGCTCCTCACTCTTTGCAGAACTCCTTGACTTGGGATACAGATTGTTTCTTCCCTCAGAGCCCCTCCTGTCCCTGAGGAGGCCATCCTGACCAGGCCAGGAACACCCTGTTTCCCACAGCAGCCTCCCCTTTACTTTCTCCTTGCACAGAACAAACCTTCCCTGTGGTAGAAGTCACCATTGTGTCCCCACCAGCTGAAGCAAGTGATGTAGTTAGAGAAATGTGAGGGGTGTAGTCCTTGGAAGCAAGGTACCAGGATTCAGCCACCTGGAGCTCACCCTGTTCCCAAAACACAGGCACATACACACACACAGTCTTTATAAAATGCACAAAAAAGCCTTTCATTGCTCAGCACATTGGTACTGCTGGCATTTGGCAGGAACATCCAGACATCCCTCTACAGTCAGCCATAAAGTACCAAAAACAGTTGGCAGACCCAGACAGCTTTGTTTCTGAAGTACTCCAGAAGGACTGGGCCCATTGAAACATTTCCAGCCACTCTCCCTGTCCCCAAGGTAATCTTTTTTTTCCCCCTTTACACAGCCTTAAAGCATTACTTAGCTACCCCAGCAGTGGCATCAGTTAGCTGATGGATCTCTGACATTATTTGCTAGTTAGGTACTAAGTAAGGCTTAAGAATGAGGGTTTGTATTAGGCCACGTTCTTTTGGTTGTTGACATCAGTAAATGTTTCAAAATGCACTCATCATCATCCTTTGAGAGATTTCACCTGTTGTCCCTAAGATAAGATAAAGCCAGAGCCAGTCAAAAGCAGCACATAACCAACTCCACTTACCTCATGCTCCTGTTGTCACTAACAAACAATGCATTTTCCTCAGCTCACCCGTTCTAAAGCAATTCACAAATACTCGTAACTGCAGGAGCAGAGGCCAGGGCATTTATTGGCAATGTAACTCCCTTCCTCAGAAACACATCAAAAAATTATAATTAAAGTTCCGTTCATAAATACTTTGCAAGTCATTAACAGCTGTTTTAGTATGTACTTAGTTATTACAGGTCCTTATAGAGCTTAGTAGGTTGACAAGTCTCTTGTATCTACCCACATTCTACCATGTGTCCATAAACAGCCATAAAGGAAAGTGTTTGGTTTGCAGCTAACTCATGATAAGGCATCTATGACTAAAAGCTAAACACAAATTGAAATGTAAAATATTTAAATATAAATGAGATCACAGTAGAAGTGCTGCCACCCTCAAGTTATTGCAGCCAGCTTTCTTAAATTCTTAAAGAATTTCAAAAACGTGAGTTTGGAAAAGCATCAACTGATGCAAAATTCAATCACTAGCAAAAACGCGGTTTGAACTGAAAGGTGCAAAGGGTTCTCTTTCGAGATGTTAAGTAAGTATGGGTGGGGTTACGCAAATCTTCTGTCTTCTCTGTCAGACCTTAAGTCTGCCATATTGGCATCACACAGTGAAAAGCCAACAGCTCCTGCACTGCCCACACACCAGTTTGTGCCTCACCAGCTGGCCCTTTGGCTTTACAGCCAGTGGCACTGCCGAGCAGGTACAGTGCAGAATAGCAGTGCTTTAATTTTACTATTGCCACATGGCTAAAAAAACAAACCCTAAGCATTTTGCTGTAAATACATCTAAATCCAAGTAACAGTTTCAACACTGAAATCACTACTTTCCTTGCTATTCTATTTCAAGCTGAAGAGAGAGTTGCTGATTTGGACTAAGTCACTTGAAAGAGAACAAGGTGTTATTTCCATACCCTCAACTAAGACAAGGCCTGAGGAGCCAACAGAAGACACAGGTTTCAGTGGGAACCAGGTGGTACCAATGAAACATGCCATCACCCACAACACCCATAAGAAAGAAGTGACTGAGAAATCAGAACACTGGAAATGGCCAACAAATGACAGAACATCAAGCAACCACAGAATATCACCACCAATCCATCTGTACCAAAATACTGCTAGAATCACAAGCTACATTGAATAGCATCCCATCTGACTGCCCATTGTCACACCTGACCCCTTAGATAACACAGATCTGGGAAAAAGCATTACAGCATTTCAAAATAACAACAGAAATCAAGTACGATATATGTACATGTTTTAATTCATTTAAAAATGGCCTACAATTAAGGTTAGATTCCAGGGGTTTCCTTACATTTTTTCTGTTACGTTAGATTATACCTGAATAATCTGCATAGTAACGTCAATATTTCTGTTTTCTTCTTTGTTTTTGTCTCACTGTGAAGGTATCAGTTGCAGGTAGCAATGTAATATCTCGACAACAATCACAATACATGCAGGATGTCCAGCCAGAAGCATTTCTCAGTTGACTTGCAGTAGCATGGCACTTTATAGTTTGTGTATCAATACTCTTTTTTTTTGTGGGTTTTTTTTTTTTTTTGGTTAAGTTTAATTCAGATGTGGCTCAGGAAGCAAAAACAAACTTTCTTCACTCCACCTCAAACATGGGGTCAGTTCCTCAGCTGGCTGCAATCTGCCTTACTGCAGTACTCCAGTTTACAGCAGCTTGAGGACCCAGCCTGAATTTTTCCTGACACACCCCTGTACCTCTTTGTGCTTTCCTTAACGTGAGTGCAAATGCCAGCAATGTGCTTTGAGCCCCTTATCTTAGAGGGACCTCAATGAAGTCTCTCTGCACTGGCCCTGTCCCCCCAGCCCTGTTCTCTGGAAATACACAAACAGAGAGGCTGAACGCATACCAAGAGCAGTGCAATGGGGAGGTAAGAGTCCCTCGAGGGAAAAAGAAAAAAGGAAGAAACAGAACCATTTTGCCCCCAATATTAGACTTTGACATGTGAAGTATTTGTCTGCAGGTGTTCAGTCCAGCTGATGAAGAAGGTATTCATAGCACCTACTGCCACAGACTCACTCCTAAAATCAGACATGCTTGTCTGTCTTATGGAGACAGCTGTGTCTGTGCGCTCACTATATTAAAGCCTAACCTCATGCGTCTCCACAAAACACCTGCAGTTAGGTGTTGTGAATACCATCTCTTCCCCCCACATAACATTTTCTCTCCCACAGAAAAAGTTGCTTTTGCTTTTTCTACCTGATGAATATTCAAGCTGCTGGGTCCTGTCACCTATCCCATGTGTTTGTACTGAGATCTGTCACGAGGAATTTGCACTTGGTTAGCTGTGAGCTTATGATGGATGTGGTAAACACAGAGGGTTATCACAATAACCAACCCCAGTATCAGGCCCAAAATCAGAGGCAGGGTTTCTTCCAATTGCTCCCTCTGGTCCACTGGGCACTTGTGTTCTGCAGGGGGAAAAATGAAAAGGAGATAAAGAGAGAAATGAGTGAGACATTGCAAATGTTAACTCCTGCCGCCATGCTAAACCAGTCTCCCTGGAGAAGCTGTCCTGTACGAGTCAGCTGCACACCAGGATCCCTGCACAGCAAAAATAGCTATGCCAACAAAGAGAAATGGCAGCAGAGTCCTAGGGAGAAAATCAATTACTTTGGAGGAAACTGAAATCACAGACAGCATAGGTTTGGAGGGAGAGGAAATGTCTTTTACCATGCCAGCTGACACAGTGGAATAAAGCGCTTTCAGACCCTTAAGTTCTTCTTCAAAGCTCTGTGCCACACCAATACAGCACCAGTGCTGGGAGCAGGACAGCAAAAGAGCAAGCTTCCTGACCCTGGGTGAAGATCTGCTCTGTTTATTTAGAGACTATAAGGGTGATAATCACAAGACCTTGACATCAGCATGTCTTGAACCTGCATCAGACTGACCTTCCCTTATCACTAAATGGGTTTTTCCCCTCTGCCTATGGGCTGACAGAGACCCACCAGCCCCTTCCCCCTCCCTGCAAGCTGCCTGAGGGCAGCATGCCAATGCTGGCAGAGCACTGTGTTTGTGGACAAGCAGCATCACAGCAGCCCATCTTGTTTGTCAAATACAGAGAAGGACAAACAGAAGCACCACAAGCCTCCCTTTTGGTTTTCCCCCTGGCCTGCAAATCCTCACCCTTGCTCAATAAACCCCTGGAAAATGATCACTGCTGTGATGGAAAAACACTTTTCTATTTAGCTTGCAAATGTACAGTCACCAAAAGTGGAAAACATTGTACCCTTTTAATTCAATTCAGCTCCCTTACACTGCCACAGCCTATTACAGGCAATAGAGAGGTTCATAGTTTACTTTCTTCACCAAAATCTCACTTGTCCATGCTGATGCTCAGGCAGAGCTGGTAGTGGCTGGTGGGGCTGCCACACCAAAACAAGAATGCCAGCCCTGACAAAATCTATCAGTACAGCAGGGACCAGTGCTCCGGTCCCTGGATTGTCTTATTCATAGTGCCAGAATCCTGCTGTAAACAATGGAAGTAGTAATAAGTTTACAAAAAAGAGGCAGAAAAAAGAAGTTATGTCAGACATACACAACAAAGGGCACCACTAATTCCTCCCATCACAAGAGACCAGATGGGTTCCCCTAGCAGCTGATGCAGAGATGCAATGCAGCAAGATGCAGAAATCTGGAATAGCTTGGAATAGCAAACCCTGCAACCTATTCTAGCAGTAGGTATGTGGAAAGAAGTAGGAAAAACCCAACACCCTTCAGCACAGGCAGGAAGGGACAGTAGAGACATATCTGTATCTCCAGTGCTGCCGGCACCTCTGGAGCCACACTGCCTCCCAAAGCAGAGCCCGCCTCCCAGCAATGTGTTTGGGAACATTTTGAGCCACAGATGAAGTGAAACAAAAACAACAAAAGTGAGATGTAGTCTGACAAGGAAGTATTCTTTCAGTTCCAGTTGCTCACTGTTCCACCAGAGGAGCAATTAATCACCAGGACTGTTACAGGCGGTTCAGCAATTGCTGCAATGCAGGGGTTTTGTTTGTAGTAAAAAGAAAGGGGAACAAAACAACAACAAAAAAAGACAATAAAAAAAACAAATCAGGTTCCCAGAGCTCAATGGAATTCTCCCCAGTTCAGAATGCTGAGGCCTGACTGGGCTCGCAGTACTGAGCAGAGCCGCAGCAGCTGCCTGTTGCCAACTGCAGGAACAGCCACGGTCAGATCTGACCCTGACTGTGCGTAAGCACAAAGCAGAGGCTGGGAAAGCACTCAACTTAAATCCTACAGAACACTACAACAAGTCTGCTGTAATCCCAGATGAGGGCATTCACCTGTGCTCAAACATGGCAGGTTTGCCCACACACATTTCCTTAAACAGAAGCAGCACTGGATTTTCAGAAGAATGGGGTCAACGTGAGGGTCTGCGGGCAGAGCAAGAGCCCGAGCTGAAAGCTCCAGGACTAACCCAACTCTCAAGCATCTGCTTGAGGCATCTGAACTCCCATCTTCTGCCAAAGCAAACTGGGTACAGGGCACAATGTTTGTCAGAAGACATGGCCAAAACTCGCATCCATAGGAAGCCACGGCTGTATTTAAGTCTCTGAGTCACAACTCGCAAAGGTGTCAGTTCTTGCAAGCAGCCACAGAAGATAGCTCTTTTTCATGACACTTTTTCAAAAGAGGATTATAAGAAAAAAAAAAAAAAATATGCCAACAGGAAAAAAAAAAGAACCAAGGCAAAGCTAGTGCTCTCCAGCAGCACACCCCATAGCAGGCTGCCCCCCAGCCAGGCATTGCTGCGCTCCCTGGGCAGAAAATACTCTGCCCAGGCACTGCAGGCAGCCGTGCATCTCCTCTCACCCAGACACATCCACTCTGTCCCACTGGAGCTGCTCGCTAACACCTCTGCTCTCAGAGCGCAGGGAAGCGGGGCTGGGCTGTGGGGAGCCCAGCAGGGGTGCCCAAAAGCACTAAGCAGAGCACCATCTCCTCAGCAATACAGCTTGCAGGATCCGGCAGGCTCAGGGGATGAATTCTGTACTTTACCACCATATGAACATTGCACACATATTATAATACATCTTTTCACATCTATAACTCCATCCTTCAACATCAATACTGCACTTTCATCCCTAGGCAATGCAGACACCAAGGCCTGCAGCCCCACAAGGATGCAGCAGCAGGTGCTATTCCCACTCCGGCAGAAAAGAAGATGGAAAGACAGGAGAGGCAGAGAGTGCAGGAATTTTAGGCAGCCCTGCACTCAGACATCTGACCTGAGCAAACCCAGCGCAGGCAGAGGGACTGCTCAGTGCACAGCAAATCAAACACTGTCACTTTGGAAACAGACATCTATACATTAAATAAATACTTTCTGCAGGAAAACAGCCCCTTTCCATTTTGCTTTCCCTGAGCTTTTGCTTCAGGTCACACAGATCGCAGCATTTGCCCAAACTGCTGAGGTTTACCCCCAGTTCAGCAGGGTGCAAAGGTTCCCAGGGAATTTTCACTATGCAGGAAGTTGGGGCGATGCCAGGAGGTTGGCTGCCCCCTGGGGCTACCCCTGTGCCACCCCATGGCCCCCACACAGAGCTGCAGAGGATGACAAAGGATGCGCCCAGGTGTGCTCCGTTCCTTTGTGCTGAGCCTCCTCAGGCAGCGTAAGGCACCGCAGCTCACGTACCACCACGGTTTCTATGGTGAGTGCTCGTCCAATTTCAGCAGAAGGCTACAAAAACCACTCATCAGGCCCATTTTCTTGTTTCAGCCTCCTTCGGCAGAACAAACAGCAGCAAGGAAAAAAATAATAAAAAACCCAATCAGACAGCATTTTCCCCGCAGTCACGACTGCAAGCCTGAGATCTGGTGCAAGGGCTGTTAAACGGACGGAAGAACAGCCCGGCAGTGTTTGGCATAACAAGATGGATTTTTGAGATGGGTTTTTATAAGCAATCGGTTTAAGAAAAGAAGGCAGTGTGCTTTTTAGCTGTGGTCATATGCCCCACAAAGAGGGGCTGCCCTGAGAAAAGAGCTCTCATTTGGAGCTGCTCAGGAGGGGGAAGCCCCTCTGTCTGCCTTTGGATGCCGGTGTGTCCGCAGTTTGGAGGATGTTCATGAAAATCAAAAGATTTGTGCAGCTTCTTCTCCCCTTTAGATGTTCTCCTCTCACGCTGTTGCTTTAGCTTTCTTTTTGCCGATTTTAAAGGTAAAGAAATGCACGCATTTTCTGTTAAAAACAAAAAGAATTCCAATCTCCGAATGAAAAAATTCTGCTGCTTTCACAGAATGGCTTTGGTTGGAAGAGACATTAAAGACCTCGTACACTGAAAAAGGTAAAGAAGTACCTATATGTCCGCGTGCTGGTTGGAAGCTATGTCTTAAATAATAATAATCCCAGCACTTAACTTTAAGCATTCAAGAAATGAAAGCAATCTGATCACTGCAAGTTCCTTAATCTCCTCTAGTCAGGACAGTGCGAGGATGAATGATGAGCCCGTTCCCCACCACTGCTATGTGGTGTAAGGCAATCCTCCCGCTCTAGCGGGTCTCGTTCTCTGGTAGAAAATATTTTAGAATGTTCTGTAGCTTGTTCATAATTAATAGGAATTTTACCTAATGGGAAATTAATGAACCAAAAAGGAGTAGGCTAATTACTGTAATTTCAGATTGGCAGTGATTCTCAGACCCCACAAAGGATCACGTTCTGCCATGCATGTGGCAAGCACACGGCAGACCGCAGGGCTGTGCCGCAGCCAGGGCTGGAGCTCTGCTGTTAGATAACCACTACCCAGCATTTCTGGCCATCCTCTCCAGGTGCTCCAGTGGAATTACATCAAAAGAGGTAATTCAATAACAAGAACAACAGCCGCAAACCAGAAAGTTTGACCAAGGCAGAAATGGTGCTCAGAAGGAGGAATTCCCTACACGCATTTTAAAATTGTAACATCAACTGAGGTCTCCCCACGTCCTGCATAAAACAAGCAAACAAAGCCCTACAGTAATAATAAATAACAATAATGAAATAAAATATTTACAGACTGATACCAAAAGAGCCTATCACAAGAGGAGGAGGTATCCCCTTTGGAAACACAAATGCAGAGCCTGGCTGTTGTAACTGCGAGCTATCACGCTCCAAGTGCAGTATCACACTGACACTGCAGCCCAGCTTCAGCCCCAACCTGTGTATTTTAAACACACTCTCCTCTTACCTCCAGGGTCTGTCCAGCCACCCCCCAACTGCAGGGAGCCTGGATCCCTAGGAACAGGGACAGGATGAAGACATACAACAAAAGTGATAGCAGACTATGGAATTCTACCTTTTTCTCCCTGCAGCCTATACAAAATACTATGCTACTTCTATAGGAAAAAAAAAACATTTGTTTCACAGACAAAACCAATTTCCTCCAAAACTGGCCTTACCATGAGTAATTCAGCCCTGTGGAGCACTGCCAGAGCACACAATAGCAAGCATTTACTACAGCAGTGAAAGGAACGTGAGTCACAAGGTGCTCGGCACGTGTTCTACAGTATTTCCCACAAGCAAAATAATAAAGGCCTATGATTTCAATGCTGGGCTTGAAAATAACACCACCATCTTCTAAGCCTGCTGTTAAAAGATTTGGCTATTACAAGTTTTTCTTGCATCTCATTAAAATAATGGTGTTGAATACTTTGCTAGAGCAATACTATAAAAAGGGACCTGGTGTTAAAGCACTAACACTTAGAGGAACGTGCTCATCCAACCTGAGGGAAACCACAGGTGAAAGCTATGGAGAAAGAGCTCCACACATTCCTCAGGATAAACATACCATTATAATCCCTGAAGGCAAATCTCCAGGTGGGCAGGCATTGCATCAAGAAAGACCAAAGCTTTATAGCTTTCTCCTGCTGAGCCACTGCATCCATCCAGCTCCTACCACTCTCATCTGCTCCCCACACCGACACCCCCAAGCACCAACCTTCCACCAGATCCCACAAGCCATTTGCACAGGGATTGCAAAAAGGAATACATTGAACTTCAGCCCACCTAGCACAGCAGCGAATACTGAAGCAGAAACCTCTGTGTTTTTGGTTTAGGCAAGAAAAGACCACCAGCATCTGGAGGCCTCTTGCCAAAGTCCCTTTTACACTTCTGTCACCCTTGACATGTGCATAACAAACATTTCCCAATCTTTCCTCACTGTGCTGCGGCTCAGGACCCTGGAGCTGTCCTGCAAGCAGCACTGGTGATGCTAAGGAGATCCTTCTACCCCATGGGGTTCCCTGGGGACTGGCTGCCAACCCAGCTAGGTGGGGCCTTAAAAAGCTAACGCTCATGCAATGACAGCCAGTGCTGTGATCAAACAGCTGGGCTGAACTTGTAAAAGTTTGAGAGACCACAGAGGCACAGAACAGGTTGGAGGGACTTCAAGGACCACTGACAACCCAACACAGGGAGGAGATAGTGTTGTGATAAAGGTGGGACCCAGATTCCTCAAGGAAATAAAGATGCCCTCAAAGGCCATGGCAGAGCCATGGAGACGCAGGACATGTCTTCACCCCATGCCTTACCTTCACTGAAGACAAAATCTGCAGTGATGTCAAAGGGCTGGATGCGGACTTCAGACAACAAGAGCTGCACAGACTTCTGGTGATCACTGGAGATGAGGGAGATGGTCTGCTGCGCCTGGCACTCGTAGGACTTCCCTGCTGGGGTGACCAAGGCAGAGAGCCGATGGGAGCTGGCTGTGTGCTTCCCAGCTACCAAGGAGCAGAAAGAGCCAAGGTCAAGCCCTGCCTCTGGGGAGACCAATGTGACTGTATTATAACAAAGCTAACACACTGAGCATTGGGTATGCCGCATGGTGGCTGAACGCTTCAGTGCTCTCAAAGCAGCATTTTCTCCTAGGATGGCACCGTGCAGTCTGCATGACACCCCCATGCAGCCGGGACAATACCCGCACTGCAGCCACCTGGTCACAACTGCTTCCAGCCACGCTCCTGCTACAGGACTTGAAGTCCATAAAGCCAGAGGTAGGGATGGTATTTATGTCCATGCAGGTAACAGCCTCAGTCTGTACTCATACTCCCAATGTTTGTGAAAGAGAAATTCCAGCAGCCACAATCCAACCCTGAATTCAGGTGTAATCAGCAATGCAGTTTGAGGGTCTTACTGCAGAGCAACATAGGCCATAACATCCTTCCCGAAAACAAAGATGGTCAGTTCACCCAAGTATAGATTACAAGAAAATAGTTTCTCATTATATCAAGCATGTTTCACAAAGGAAAGTGGAAGGCAGCTCAGCAAGGTGGAACAAGAGAAGCCTCCCACCTCCCACCAGTCTGCAGCCCTTTGTTCCCCTCCAGCAGCACAGAAAGGCAGTGAGCATTCTGCATCCGCAGAGGGTGTTGAGCCACTGTCACCACTGCATTCTGGGGTCACAAGCAGCAGAGGGGGGAAAAAATATGGGAAATACATCTCTACAACCAGCAAGTCTCATGCCATAAACTCATTGTGCACTGGAGTTCGAAAACCTTGCTGAAGAAACAAATTGAGAAGGACAATATTTTAGTTTTCAGTGCAAGATGACTCATTTCTGAACAGAAGTAAGATAAAACCCAAACAAAAGCCAAAAGAAAGGAAACCCAGTGAGAGATGACTCGACTGCTGTCGGGTGCGGATGCCCTAAGAGCACTGATGTCCATTTCATCACTATCACAGTGAAACTGCCACCTTCCCACCTACTCAACAGCCATCAGGACGGAGTTAGAAAGTAGCCTCACGGGCTGCTGCGGGGGCCAAGTGCCGCAGGACGGAGGCAGAGCCGGAGCCGCACTCCCACACTCTGGGACGCTGCGGGAGGGCTGTGGGCAGAGCAGACAGCGGGCAGGGCTGCAGCTCAGCTCTCCCTCCCGCCGCAACCGCGGGCGATTAAAAACGCAAATACAGAATAAAAAGGGGAAAAATGAATACGCGGTTTGAAAGCGACACCCGGTCGCGAGTTGTCGGGCGAGCGCGTCCCCTCCCAGCCCCACGCTGCCGGCCCCCAGATGCGCTTTGCAGCGCCGTTCCCCGGGAGCTTACGGCTGACAGCGTCCTTGAAGTAGGTGCGCTCGGAGGTGTCGTAGGCGAACTGGATCCGGCTGAGCCTCCAGAAAGCCTCCGGCCCGCGGGACGTGTTGTGCCCCTCCTGCGGGGACAGGGCTGGTCAGGGCCACTCAACGCGGCCTCGCACCTCCCGCACCCAAGCCTGCGGGGAGCCCTGTACCTTCAGGAAGAAGAGTTTGAGAGTGTACGCCCGCTCCAGCCAGGAGATCTCCAGCTCCGACTCGTTGGTGCCGCACTTGCCCTTCATTTCGGCGCCCCGCGACAGCGGAATGTCGGCTTGCTCCGTGATCAGCTGCCAACGGGGAGCGAGGCTCAGACGGGTGACCCCGCGGCCGCTCCCCAGCCCCGCCGCCCACCCGAGCCGCTCCCCCGACCCCACTCACATCCACGTAGTTGCTGGCCCACACGTCGTAAGGGACGATGAACTTGGCGGCGAATTCCGCCATGAGGCACGTCGTCCTGTTCTCCCGCACCACAAAAATATCCTTTTCGGGGTTAGGGGAGAGCCCGGAGAGGTTTTCAACTTCTTGCTCGGCAGCCAGACGAGCCGCAGCGTCTGCGGACACAGAGGAGCTTAGCGGCGGCCCCCGGCCCTTCACCCCTCCGGCAGCCCGCGGGACCCAGCTGCCCCGCCACGACGGAGCAGGCACTGGCGATGGGGCGGCCGGCAGCGGTGAAGCAAGACCGGGGCGAAGCAGCGCCGGAACAGTTTCGGCGCCGGCCGCATCGCGACATGGCTCCGGGTCGCGACGGAGGGGCTAGGGGGGTATCGCGACCCGCGGTACTCACGCAAGAGGAAGAGCAGCCCCGGGAGGCGCCCCGCGGCCATCCTCCCTGTTCGGCCCGGCGTGCCCGCGGCGGCGGCTGCTCCGCGTGGGTCCGCTCCGGAGGAGAGGAAGAAAAAAACAAAAAAGGAAAAAACAATTTGTAAAAAGCTCCAGCCCCTCCTATCCGAGGAGCCGCACAGGCTACTACAGCGCTCCGCTGCGGAGTGCCGGGGAGGAAGGATGGGGAAGAGTGCGTGGGTGTGTGGGGAGGGGAAGGACGGGAGGAGGGGAGATGCCGGCGGTGATGGAGGTGCCAACGCCAAGGGACGGGGCGGTGCGGAGAGCGGAGCCAGGCTTCCCCCGGGCGGCGCTCGGCGGAGGGGCTCGCGGGGATCCCCACGGGGATGCCAGCAGAGAGCGGGGACCTCGGGCAGGCGGCCGGGGGCTGCCCGACGCGCGGCCGGAGCGGGGCTGAGCGCGGCTCGCGGGATGCGCGCAGCTAAACCGGGACGGTGGCCGTCCTCCGCGGATGGAAGAGGGGTTATGTAGTCCGGGCTGCTCACGGACCGGCAATAATTTCGTCGAAGGCGAGCAGCTGCTTAGCGTGTTAATTTGAAACGAAACGGGCAGCTATTTTTGTGCGGCAATGTCAGGAGCGAAGCCGGCACCCTTTTGTAAAGCGCCGAGGGCACACCTGAGATCTCGGGCTAGCACTCCCCGGCAGTACCCACACCGCCGGGGAGGCGTGCTGGAGTTAGAGGCACAGGAGCATTTAGGGCACCGAGCAGAGTCCGACCCCTGGACTGGAAGGGATGGGCGCACAGGCAACGGTGCTGCTGCCGCCTCGAGCTGGGCAGGCCGCCTATTCCCAACAACGGTTCCCTCTTCTGCTTCAGCCCCTCCACCTGCCGGCCCGGAGCTCCTGACGGAGCTGCCCGCAGCACGGCCCTTTCGCCTTCCTCGTGCCACTAAGCGACATAGAAATAAGAGTTTTCAGCCTCGCATCGGGAGCGCTCCAGGCCCTTCAGTGTGATACCACCCTCGACCACAAAGGTACGAAGAGAAGGGCGCACCCCAATACTTACAAGCTAGAGGAGTCTCACGATCATCTAACAAGGAACTGAAACTTATGAAGGATCTTTTTTCTTCCATAAAAAGCAAAAGGGACAGCAGCTATTTGGGGTGCATGGCCTTATACGGGTTCACTAGTAATTCATTTTTCTAGTTCAGAAAAAGGAGCCTGGAAGAAGCAGTTCCAAGCTGTGCACAGGGAGATGTCCCAAGGTGAGTTCTGACAGCAGGCTGCTGGCTCTGGGAAGCTGCCCTTTCTCTACAGGGAGGCAACTGCAAAGAGGGATTTTGAGAGGGGTTTTCCTGCCAAGAAGTAGCTCTTCAAAATAAAAAGTTACTGAAAGAACACAATGATTGGTAATAACTATTTCATTGGATTCCTTTCCTATGTGCTACATTCTAAATATTACATTCTGCTATTTTCTCTATGTTTTGTTTAGAGATAAAAAGTCATTCCTACCCCTCCTGATAGAGCCAGAATAGTTGTTGGAACCTATTTAAAGAAAAAAAAGCTCTTACCTTCTCTGGGAGATCCTTTGAGCACATCAGACTGTATTTCTCTTAGGAGTTTAATACCATGCTTTTTCAGATCTTTCACTGAAGGCTACAACATTTAACTAACCTCCATTCCATCCTCTAACACCCTACTTACTTTTAAACTTTCCTGAGGTAGCTTTTAAGCCTCCAAATGATTGTAATAATGCTGAGCAGCTGTCCCTCTACCCAGGAGGGTACTCAAGGAGCCGCTGAACGAGAGCAGCTGTGCCTGCAGGGGCAGGGCAAGCCTGACCCACAGCCCTGAGCCCAGAACAAAAACTTACACAGCTTTGGCAGCACCCCCACTTCCAGCCTGCAGAGCAGCATTCATGTGCTTCCATAGCAAAAAAAAAAGAGCCAAACAGCCCTGGGATGTGCTGGCCACTGCCAGCCAATTCCACAGGCAGCCTACAAGGAAATCAGCCCATGAGGAGTATTTTGTGGCTCTGAGAGTGCACTTTGACTGCACTCAAGTGGAAGGTTGTTAATTCACCTGTGTCATTTGAACACAGGTGAGTTAATGACTAGCTCCCAGATTAGTGGCAGTGAAAAAGCCCTGTGCAGCCAGGGTGGTGTGATCCTCCCTATCACAGCTGCACCAAATTTATCTGAAGAGATCAAGCCAGGGAGAGTCTGCCATTTCCTCAGATGTAATTTTAGTGAAGTGGGATCCATTACTGCAGTGGAGAGTGATATTTTAAATTGCTTTAACTCAGCATCGATGTTCAAATTGATTAGCCTATTTCATCTCAATAGAAATTCTCACCTCATTACATTAGCAGCCAAACTTTAAATAATTTTTGAATCAAATACTACTTAAGCAGTATTTCAAAATACTTAGCTGATGGAATTCATCACTTAATTTCAAATTACTGCCTGCATTTTATGCTAAATTGTCAGTGGATGAAATAAGCAATGGCTCTGGGAGCTGAGCCTGGATAACCTAGCTCTGCAGTTTCACGACAACACATTTTCTCTCAGACTCAATCAATGCCTTGCTCCTGGCAGAACAGCGAGCACAGACTCAAAAGGAGGCTGTGGACAGCCTTTTCTTCTCTTCCCAAAACAGCTAGTTCCAGGATGTACGTGATACTTGTCAGAGAATTAAGACAATTAAGAGATTTGACTTCCCTCAAAGGGAAAGTGGACTGACTCCAGGTCCTCCATTTCCAGTTAATTCTTTAACAAAGTGCAGAGGTATGCAGTTAGGTTGGTAACTGAGCCTAGGAACATCAGTAATATTCAGTGCTTTACCATTTGGTTCCCTCTGTACCTGGTTTGTCATTTCGTTCTCCTAATTGGCTAGAAACCACTGTGGTAGGCACTAATATTAAATTCTAGCTCACAGCATTGCCTCCACCAGCTGTATTTTAGAAGATGCTTTTAATTAAGAAATAATAATAATCTCTGCCTTTTTTTGAGATGCCAGAACCTGTCCAGCATGCTCTGAAAATGCTCCCAGCTCCCTCCAGCACTTGGAAGGAGGACCAGCCATGCTCAGAGACAGCAGGGATAGCTGCTCCCGGTGCAGCCGTTCTGTGTGCACACACAACTTGTCTTTAAAACATTATGGATCATAAAGAGCCGGAGGTGCATCCATCGGTTATGCGCGTCAGAATGGGAATTTCAAATCACTGCTTTGTTTACATCCTACCTTAAACACCTAAATACTCCACTGACCTCTCTCTCAGCTGTATTCTCGGGGTAGTGCTGCTACACTGTACTCAAGCTGTTCTGTGGTGCTGCAAAGACCAACGCTGCACAGCTCTTCTATCACTTAAAAGAAAAAAGACTCATTTCAATAAATAAGCTATGATATAAATATATTTACACTATGCACATTACAGGAAATACATCGTATTAAAAAGTCATAAGGAATAATAACACCATCCCTGCAATCCACTATGGGTCACAACTACAGGTTTTGAATTTTAAGATTTTATTAGAGAAGTTGAAAGTTTCATCTCAGGACTGACAATAACATAATTATCTCTTTTCATTTATTTTGTTTATAGGAATATGTAGAATTCATTTGTACAGGCATATACAACAAAGTAAGTGGTGCTTAGTACATTGAAATCAGGAATCTGATTTGTTCTAAACTACCGTTTTTCCATGCAGTCATCTTCAAATTGGCAGCATGGACAAGTTCCAAGCAGAATGCTTACATGCATTGTTTTGCAATAACTACAGCAAGCTTTGGAAACATGCAAATTAACACATTAGCAAATTGTTTTTGTATTTAATGGACATAAAAAGATTATTCCTGATATGAAATTCTGAAAATCTGCATAAATACTTTTGTGTAAAATTAAATTAGTTATGTACTTTTCTTTTACTAGAAGTATCAAGAATGCCCATGTAATTAATATACACACATACATAGAGAGACCTTTTTATGCTAAAAGTCTTTGTAATTAATCAGACAAGATTCTGTGCCATACATTTATTCAGTATTTACCAGCTAGTAGAATGACTGTGGTCATAGAGTAGGCATTACAGTCTTATTAGCGTTTGTATCACATGCAAACGTACTCTTAGCATTTCTGTTTACTAGTTTTATCACGTGGCAACGTGATATCATGTGTTTTTTTTCTACAATGTCACGATTCTGAAGTGTATAAATACTTTTTACATTTTCACAGTTACAAACTTTTTGCAAAAGCCATTAAAACAATCTTTAAGTTACAATGAACTGTAATATCTGGGATCTGCAGCAACAGGATCAAAATGCAACTTCTGTACAAGCAACATATGATGTAAACTTTTCTTAAAGTGCCTAGAAACAATCCCTTAGAGCACTGAGCAATTTTGGCACAAATACACTGTATTTCCCTCATGCTAACCATTGCAGTAACTTACACAGGATATATCTTCTTTCAGACGTGACAGGGTTGATATGGCACTTGTGAATGACGTTACGGGACAGCAGAAATATCCTGTGAAGTTACTGTTACAGTTGATGAATTTGATGGATGGCTTAGTACATACTGTACTTCAAAGATACACCATTTTCAATTGCTTACTGTCTGCTGCCTGAAAAATACTTTGAAATACAACTAAGAATTGCCCAGACTCTACTCATTAGAGTGACTGGGAAGAGTGTTATTACAGTGACCTAGAAAAAGATCCAGCTGAATGGGCTTGATGACATCTGACAAGTCACTTGTTGGGATGTGGCAACGTGGGGTTTCTACATGATATAGCACACATGGGAACACAAATGGTAAATAACAACTTGACTATAATTTTGTTGCCATTTGATACGATGTTAAAAATATCTATTGTGTTTCAAGGCTCCGACTGTGTAATTCTGAAGCAGACAATTTGCCTGCTGAAATACCAAAAGGAATATAGGACGGGGTTTGCAAACTCTTCATCTTCTGATTAGTGTTTTTCTGAACAAAGGAAACTCTAATCATGGAAATCCAACAAAAGAAATTCAGTGCCCAGTGTTAAAACAAAACAATGCAAACTTAAAACTCTGTGGTCCACAGCTATGCTTTCTATATTAAAAAATAAAATAAAATAAAATAAAAGCTGACTTTTCTACCTCAGCAATAACATTTTGAATTTTGCTCTCATTTTAAGGATGCTATGTTCTCCAACTTCAATTTGCTTGTTGAGGCTTTAGACCACTGTTGCTGGCCTGCGATCCATCTCTGCTTCCAGCTTCACCATCTGCTGCATCTCCTTTGCCTGCATTCCAAAATAACCGCAGGAATCATTGCATTAGACCTTGTGTTCAGATTGAAGTCTGGTTGCTTTTTTTTTTATGATGGCATCTAAGTGAAATACAGGCTAAACACACTAGTATATGGCTGATGACATTATGTGTCTCCCCCCTCCCACCAAGTCATTACGTTCTCAAAATCAGATGTCTACTAATATTCTTGATTTTATTCCAAAATGCATGGGCTGACTTTCTGAAGAAATACACAGTACAATGCAAAAGCACCAATTTTAGGAGAGGAAGGGGGGGAGGGAACTAGGCACATGCTGATTGAACTGTTTCTCCTGATAAGAAACATATTTGGGAATGTCTGCACAAACACTGCTGTATGAGTACTGCAATGTGCTTACTTCCTGAAATATCCAGACTTAATCCATGATCTGGGACCAAATTATTTCCGTAAAGACAACAAATGATCAAAATAAGTCAGTTTAACATCCTCCTTGCAGTATGCAAGATAATGCTTTTTTTTTTTTTTTTTTTTTTTTTTTTTTAATAATCTTTATCTGTCCTTGAGAGCTTACTTGTCTTTTACTATTACAGACAAGGACTTCTTCAACTCAGGATTAGACTACTTTTACATGCCCTCCATGGGATTACACACATTGAATCTACCTGAAATTGCACCCAGTTGCACTGTGAGGAATCCAGCAATGAATCCAGCAACAAACTCTGCATGCCTCAGGCTTTGCAAGCAGAGTTAAAGCACTGTGTACAAATGGTATCTGGCCTGGGGATCCTCTGCTTAGAGGGAGCTTGTAAAATTTTCTTTCTCTCTCTCATACACACACACTCATACAAACTCATTCCTCCTGCAGCTCCTTGTAGATTGCAAATAGTGCTTTGGTTTGAAACTCCGTGGTTTGAAAGATCCAGGGAGTCCCCATCTCTTCATTTTCAGTGACAGCTCTCAATTTGAGAACATATTTAAATCCATAACTCAAAGGACTCTGAATAATTTGACCCAGAAGGCAAGTTATCTTCACAACCAAGTTTCTGAGGGTTAGGACAGGTTTAGGAAGAGGAAAACCAAACTAATCTTTTCTTTGGTATAACTGCATTGTATCTCTTAGGCAAGTTACTGGATTTGCTTTAAGTCAACTGTCGCAGAAAAACTTGTAAATGTTGCTTTGACAGGGAAATTTGATATACAAGTTCCTGCTCAAGTAGTCACCTATTCTGGATGAATAAAGACATTTGCATATGTGAAAATGAGCAGATGTAGATCTAAAGTAATGAGATGCATAGCCATTCATCTGGCAAGGTAAATGTGCATTTGTGCAGATGTGCCTTCTTGAACAATCTAGTCTTGTACTTTCATAATCATCACCATCATCTTGGGGAAAAAAAAGTAATTATGATAATAGCAAAGAAACTGTCATAAATATGATTAAAAATTAATCAATGCTCTCCATTTAAATGAGTTAAAAGCTTGAAAGTAATGAAGAAATAATTTTAACATGGAGATGTGAAAACATAATAAATAAACCAATACGTACAACCTCTTCTGAAATGTTGGCTGTTTTTGCCTGTGTATGAAGTGCAATTCCAGCTAAAACAAAACTGTTTTTTTCTTAGTGACTCACACGTTTTACGTTTTAGGCTTGTGACTTAACTGCCAGCACATTGTATCCTATAAATATTCTGCATGCCACTGTACGGTGTACAGAATTATTTTAGAGATAACCTGGTTTCAAAGAACACATTAGCATAGGATCACGATGCCCATTTTTGCTAGTTTGAGGCCAGTTCTGACAGTGCATTCTGAGGCACACACACGAACACAATACAGTGAGTTTTTGGGAGGCAGTGTTAAAGCTCTGTGAATACATGAAGTTAACCGCTTGAAAGGTTCTTGCTCTCTAGTGAGATCTGAGACAGGCCATGAACCACATTTATTAAAATAAAATATATTCTCCTAGCCTGATGAATGCTTTTTTTCTTCATTAGATGTCTGAAAACAAATGTTGCAAAAGTGGGTGCTGGCACACTCAGTGACTAAACATACAACTGTGTTATTAACTGTAGAAAATAATTCAGGTCCGGCAATACTGTAAAACTGGATGTTCAAGCTTAGTACAACTATCTCCCTTGGTATGACAAGGGTTAATTGAGATTTCTTGTAAGTAGTGATTATTTAGAACACTACAGCAGCATAGCCACACAGAATAATTATTGTACTTTGTAATGCACTGGATTTTAAAGTGAATTTTAAAGTGCTGGAAGTCTCTTCAGACACTAAAAAGCTACTTCTAGGGATCTATTCTATACTTTGCTCTCTTTAGTATGCAATTTCTTATTTTATTAATATACTAATATATGTGAGTATTGTCTATCGATATTAGCAGTTAATCAAATGTATGTTAACGCTACAATAGTTTAACTTAGATCAATAGACACTTCTGCATACAATTTATAAAATCTGAACAGATCTTCCAGTAACAAAAGTAATGCACAATACAAGTTAATCTCTAAATATTTCTTATCTACATTGCTATTTGTATGCATCTGAATTGGAGGGGCTAAAGCACAAAATACCGTTAATACTGTTTCAGGTTCAAATACCTGTGTGCAAACGAGATTAACATTGTGTTCACTATGTCAACGGTACTTCCCAGTGGTTGCATTTACAAGGAAGGCTCCAATGATAATGATTTAATTTAGAAGGAAAGCATACCGAAATAATAGTTTGCTTATTATACATCCATCCTACCTTGTGTTTGAGACACTGCATGACAGGATTTCAAAAGCTGTTTGTACAAAAATAATAATGTCAAAATCGAGTAATACAACAAGAAGCAAATTAAATGAATGAAAACTGAAGTGAGACTAAAAAATTAATGCAAGAAAAACATACATAAAACAAAAATTTAAATCCGTAACAGTTTGTACTGAAGGCTGTTTCCACCCATAATTCTATTTACCTGCATTGTATATTTGTATGAAAAATTTCTTCACTTGTTTGATCAGGAAAAAAAACCCCAACACTTTGAAATATGCATTAAACAAATACCACCTTTACCTCTATCCAACTAGCTTTCCCACATAAATACATACAGCAACAAAGCAAGACCTTGCTGGGGTTTGCATTGGTGCACTGTAGGGGCTGAAAGCAAGCAGTCAGAAGAGCAGGTATGGAGGTACATGCTCAGAGTGGATTAAAAAGCGGTTACGGAACCCTCCCCATGGTGGACGCCCCCACAAAAGCGATAACCAGAACGTGAACGATTTTTCCTCCAATTAATCACTGCTGATGTAAGCTGACCTCATCTCTGCACTAAAATGGAATACAAGTAGGATCATGTAGGCTGTTACTGTCTGCACAGCAGCAGAGGCTGTAACCCCAGGTAAGGGAAAAATCTAAAAGCTGACGGAGGTGACTCCCTTATTAATTCAGTTATTTCCCAGCAGCCTATCTTCCTTGTATATAATGTTTCCATTGCACTGTGACTAAAAGCACAGCTGTAATCATTCCCTCTTGTCCTTATGTGTTCAAACACTGGACCTAAAGCCCTCTGAAGCCAACAGTTGAAAGACACTACTGATAACATCTGTCTTTGTATCAATTCCATCACTTTTTGTCAACTAGCACAGTTTACAGGGAGTTGTCTGTGATGCTTTCTACAGTAATGCCACAGATCCACTGTAATCCAATTGCCTTCCAGGTGTCTCCTTATCCCACCTTCCACTTGTGTGCAGATACAGCTCAGGAGCAGACTGATGGACAGATCCAACAGCACTGAATATCACAGATGGCATCTACAGAAACCTTCTTAGGGAACAGACTAAAAAGCTTTTCTTGCCCAGAAGGGAGATGGAGCAAGCTTACTTGCTGCTAATTGTGACCTTACTTGCTGTCAGCACCCCACAAGTTAACCTGGTTGCAGCTTATGGGGCTGTAAGACTCTCTTGTGATAGCAGAAATATTTGATTTGCCCTCTTCCCTCTCCCTCCGCAAGATTACTTTAATTCATAGTACGATCTCTGTCAGAGAGTTCAAGTTCTAAAAAATTTAATAACAAAGAATTAAATGCCTAACCCTTGAAAGTAAAGGGTATTAAACACACCCTTTCTCTCTCATCTCACTGAACTGCTGGATATATTCACTTTCCATATTACACTTGTGTAAGTGCATTACTGCAAGTCTGTGTGATTATCACAGCTCTGCTGGCTCAATCTTTCAGCAAGGGAGCTGCTCAGAACAGTGTTTCTCCTACCAGAAATAAGATTAGAATTTTCCTTTCCTTGCCAAGTAGCTTTTTCAATTTTTGCCTTTTTTAAAAAAAGCTTATAAACAAGCAGAAAATAATAAGGTATTTTAATTAGGATGGGGTGCACTAGTACAGATAAGACTCCCCATGCTACTACACTTCTCTACAGTTCAGTCCAAACTAAAACGTCTCTCGGAATTCAGAGATGCTCTGAACACATGTGTTACGTCTAATTTCCAAGCAGCACTAGAAATGTAAGTTCAAAAATGATAGAAACTTGAGGTATTTGGGAGGAGTCATTAAAATATGTGTGGTAGACTTTTTATTAATGATACAGCCAATGAGCACCAAAGTGGCTGAGCATCTGAGACTCTGGCTTTCACAGGCTTATCTGAAACAAACTGGGTTCTGTATTATTACTTAAGTCACTTCACCTCTTCATTTTAACTCCCCAAATAGGTGAGTGATCATGACAAGGTCATCTTCCTGAGTTTGGTAACGACTTACACTTAGAAGTATTTTATTCAGCCTCATTCTGGTCACTGTTTTTACTAGCCTGCTTTTGTTTTAAGCATTTTAAATAAAATACCTGCTCATTCTGCTTTTCCAAGACTTCTAAATGCTCAAGCTGAACTTTTTTCAATTGATCCATTTCCTTTGACTGTTTCATTGCAAGCTATAAACAAGAGAAAATATTGGGAGAAAAACATAATGCATTATTAATACAGGAAACAAAAACTTAATTGAACTTATACATATATACAGTCTTGCCTCCTTTGGATGGTACCAAAAAGTCATAGCTGGCCCTTATATCACACAGTCTTAAGAAGAATATAAAAATAGATATGTTTATACATATTTTACATGACATACACTATGTTGAAGTAGCAGAGACAACAATGAACATTAACTTTACGGATTTAAAAGTTTCCTCTCATATAGAAGTTAGATCTTTATACTACAAGTATGTGGAACGTAGCAAGGACAAACATTTGTTAGTTTACTAGAGCTGTATTCTCAGCACAGAAGTGAAAACGAACATCCAGAAATAGTGCCCGTTGACTTTGTCAAGGTTATAGTTACCCTTTTTCTCTCTTCCAGGAATTTTTTTGTGTTGCTGCTGTTCAATTCTCTGACTCGCCTGAAAAGATACAAACGTTGTCCATGAAGACTTACTGGAAAAAGAAGAAACTCAAAGGCATCAACTGAGAGAATCATAAGGTATACTTTAGTTTCAGATTACGTGGGGTTAGTGGTAAGTCAAACACTGTCCTGGTTTTTACAATTAACTGTTTCCAATTACCTTAACAGTGTGATTGAAGGCTTGAAAAAAGAGATGAAGATTGCTGTGAATTAGATTTGACTTTTTCCCTTACTGAAGAATAGTGGATGGAAATAAAAAAACTGTTAATTCATTTGCATATCTTTTACTGCACACAAATTTAGAGCAGAGTGCTATAACTCTAACAGTGGTAAAGGAAAAAACATTTGATGATGATATGTAAAGTTAGTTTAGCAGTGCTTCAAGGTTCTTAAATACATCATTTATGCAAAAAATATAAATATACAATTACTATTTACATAAGAGACTAAGATGTAAATGTCTCTTCTTAGGATTTCTGTTATGAAATGTATCAGAAATAGTTCGAAGAACCAAATCAGACTAACTGCAAACCTAAAAACCAGAATCGCATTCAAATACGAGAATAGATTTTGCTAGGAGTCTTTACTGGAGGTCTTACATAAACTAAGCATACAGTTACCAAGGCCTCTGACAATTCATCTGCCTGATAAGCCAAGAGTTTGTAACACTCAAGGGGCTTAATTTGTCAGGAATAAGTTCAAGTCTTTTGGCCAACACAGTCCAGTAACAAGGAGGGAATGTAAAGAGGAAAGAATGAGTCAGATGGCAAGCCTAAGTGAAAAGGAAACCTTGAAATCTTACAAGACATCATCATGTAGATTCTGCTTCTATCTACTTACTTGGAAACTAAAGTAGCTACAAAGCAAATCAATTCTCCAAAAAGTCTTGGTAGCTTGTACTGGTAAGTCTTTCTCTAATCTCTCAAGACAGTTAAGACCATCTTCCCCAAATGTGCTGTGAATAACCCACTTTTACAAATGCAACAGTGCTCTTGGTTTGCTGAGCCTGGATGCTGATTGCATTCTCAGTACTAGCACATAATAAGAAAGAGAATAGTTCAGTTCAGGAGTGAGGTATAAACATGTGCTATTCTACAGTACATCTCAGCTTTTTCACTACATTTCATCACCCTCTCCACTCATTATCATCGCTTTTAGCTGCCTTTCACCCCTGCTTTGTGTTCAGTTCCTCTTCCATTTGTCAGTACAAAAGGGAGAAAGCCTTTCACTGGTACCACCTCCTGTGTTTCAAGTGATACTGCCACCCCAGTTATTCTAAGTCCACCTAGCACCAAACCTCATACTCTCTTTTCAGAATAGTCCTAATTTCATTAAAAAAGCAACAGCAAAGAAGTATATTACACTTATATGCACAGTCATTACAACCCTTAGACCTACACCAGTCACTTACCGCTGATAGGTATAAAGTTAAGAACCTCTTTATTTCCCCAACCAGGACAAAACAATTATTAAAGGAGTAGACATGAGAAAAGTAACATCGTTCTTAAAACAGTCATCTAAAATACATATTTAGTACAACCATCAGACGTTGTTTCCCTACATAAAAGCGTGCTTTTAACAGAATTCATCTGTGAGTTCACCTTTCAACTTTGGACAGTGTTCTTCCCTTTTCAAGAAAGAAGCTTTGATACTTACCTCTCTCTTTCTGCTTTGTTTTTGATAGATTTATCTTGGCTTATGGCTTTGCTGTTCTCCATAGATATTTTAGCTTGGTTCGCACGCATCTCCTTGCTTTCCCTGAGCAAAACCAAAGAGAACCATTAACACCTGATGAAATTGGCTTCCTGTCATTACTCTACATTGTAGTTTATTTTGTACTTGAAGCATTAGGGATGAGGAAAGGCCAGACTATATCAAAATTGCCTTCCTTTGGGTAGACTTAATACAGTTTGAGCAAGCATTCAGAAATCTCCATTTGTCCCAGAGAATACAGTTGGAAAGATGAGCTCCAAGCATTCACACTTCAAATGTTATTAAGAGGTAGACAATATTCCTTTCTCTTTAGTACACAGGAGATGTCTGAGTAAGAGCTACTATTTAGAAAATGAGACTTGTTTAGTACCTACCCTGCACTCCGAATATGACTGCAACAGTAGTAGTATTTGCTGGTTGTGGTACAAGCTGACAGCCTTCTTGTCAAGACTTCTACTTTGGGACTGAGAAGAGTCCTATGTTTAGACTGCAGTCAGATCTGTGATTGTTTTCTCCTGATGACCCAGTGAACCTTGAAGCCTATTCTGTGAAACTAGGTTGTGTCAGTAGAGTCAGTAAAGTCATCGTTCATTGCTGGAAGTAACAGCACAGATGATGACTTCAGAAACAGCTTATGAACTGTGAGTGAGTGGAATTCAGCTCTCCTCCAGGGTAAAGCAGCCAAGCTACAGAAAGGCCTTCCCTGAAGGCTAGCTCTTGCCTTCTGCCTGCTCAATATTCTGGCTCTGGTAGCTCTTGATATTAAGTGCTTATTTAAACAGGAATAATATATGGAAATTAGACAGTGGATAACTGGCAATAATAGTTGCGAAGTCCCTAGTAGTGCAAAAGCATCTAAAAGTCACAGGCTGCAAGCCAAGGCAGTGCCTCAGTCTCTTTTCCTGGATGTGATCTTAGAGTGCCGAACAACAACTGTACTTACTAACCCAGAATATTAAGTGTTTAATATGCACAGGAAGGGTGTGGCAAAGTGCTTAATTTAACAAAATGTCGTCACTGAATTTTTTATGCTTTCCTTAATCACTAGAAGACATTCATGAGGAAATTTTGTTCCATGATTTATATTTTCCATATTTTGAAACTTTTATTAAAGAAATGTAACACTCTTTTTATCCAAAAAGTCATGAACTGAAACATTTTCTGAATACAGATTTTAAAACAGTAGCATCACAGTAAAAACAAGATAGAGCTCTAAAAAACATTCACTTGACAGTACATTTCATTCTAACAATCCTGTCTCCAAATAAAAGTTTTATTTTCTATGCTGAGTTCGAAGTAATTTTCAAGTAAACTGCCTTAAGAGCAGTTCTGAAGTTATTTATTTTTATTTCTGTGCACAGGGATATGAAAAACGTTCAGCATGGGTGTTGAAACTGATTTAACCTATTTGCATCAGAAATAATTTCAGATTGAAAGAAGTTAGGAGGATTAGAGAACTACTATGCAACACTGGTGATTTCAAAATAAGGATTCAGCCACAGATATGGCTGGAAGAGCCAATGCCTATCTGCATGTCACTACTCTGTTCTGGCAGCTGTGATTTAGCTCTCAGTTGCACTGCTAACAAGTCCTCATGGTGTTTCTGGTTTCCACTGCTTGCAAGAAGTAAAAAATATTTTCAATAGAAGACAGGAAAAATCTTATCTTCCTCTTAAAATCACCAAGGAGCACTTATAGCAACCACTCTTTGTTTCTAAAATAGCGTTTCCCAAAGATGTGGCCAAAATTTCTTGCATCAGTTCACTGCCAAACTGCCTGACGCTCAGCTTCACATGAAGTCCCAAGTTCAAGCCGTGCTGCCTTGGCTGGCAGCACTATGTCACGGCAGAGAACTCCCTCTTGCTCAGAGGTGACAGGGATACCCTAGTCAAAGTTACTTGCAAAATGTAGATAAGCCAAGATGGTAAAGAAAGAAAGGATTCTGAAAAAGCACCACAAGCAACTGCAAGATTTAATTTCTAATTTCCTATAGTATCATACTGACCAAAATGCTGAAATTTCTACAGACATATTCTAAGAGGATACTAGACTTTAAACATGTAAGTTTATCTTGAGAATTTATACATATATTTAGATTACATTGAAGTGTGTTAATTTGTCACCAAGTCTTGTTTGGATAACTATCTAGAAAACTTATATTAAAGAAAAAAAATAATTTTCATTTCTATCTCATTATTCAATTTCATAATGCTGCAGACATTAGCTTCAGGTCCTCAATCTCTGAAATGATGCAAACTCACTACATTCAAGTCAGTAAAGCTAAACCATATGGGGCAGGTAGGGGGGGATGGCACCCCTGGAGTTCAATAAGCTTCAGAATTTTAGTAGTTACTGCTGTCTTCTGCTTTGTTTTTAAATGAGCTGAAAGCATGAACTGTAATTGCTTTTCTCTGTGCACACAAAGGGAAACTATCTACCCTGCAGCAGATAGCTAAATCATTTTATATTACCGATCTTTCCTACCAGCTCCATGTCCTCTTTTGTGATAGCTAACTCATTACTTCAGCTCACAGAGAGGGAAGCAGTGAGAACTGCGTGCTAACATTATGGCCCACCTCCCAAGCTGCACTCAGATAGACTCTTCCTTTCCTATGAGAAAGAGTTGCCTCTTGGCTATTATTTCTACCTATACAGATAAATGCATATGTATAGACACAACGTATTCTATGAAATAGTTTATAAACGATTAAGTGTAAACTTTCTTTGGGGCACTACTACTCGCATTTCAAATGCCATGTTCCAAATTCCTCTGAAATATTAATACACTGAGATATACTCTCACATTTGTTTTACGTATGAAAATCCCCAGTCTGCACATACAAACTCCTGAATAAGCAGAAAAGAACTAATTGCAATAAGCAAAGCAAAAAGAAATTGGAAGGTTGTTACTCCTGGGACAGCTGAGAAAATAAATTATGTTTATCAGGATGTAGATTTTTGAGGTCTGGCAGTCAGTAACTCTGAAAATAGAACAGTATGTAGACTGAACACAGACGATTTTTAACAACAGCAAAATCCACTGATCAGAGTATATGAACCACTTACAAGAAATTATATAGGGCCATTTAAACAACACAGGGATGCAGAAATTCTAAACCCAAAGACATGAGAAAAAAAGGCACCCCCCCNTAGTCCTGGTGTAGATCTAATAGATTCCCACAGTGGTGGCCTTAAGGGATATGAGAGAATGTATGGAAGACAAAGAAAAATATACTTTCAAAAAGACGAATAAAAGAAATCATATTCCACGAGCAGGTAGCACATTAGTAGAATATCTTCCAAGCACTGCAATAAGCTTCATGTAAGACAGAAAGCCGGACTCTCCAAACCAAAGAGATGTGATTTCTCTGAGCCGATGCAGTACAGTATGATTCAAAGATACAGTACCAAGGTCTACACCTTCCTCCAACTAGAGTTTTTTGAACAATGTGTTTGTATTATAATGTAAGAATTTTTGGAGTTTTGTTTGGGTGGGGTACGTATTGAAGGACAGCTAGAATACATGGGTTAACACAGAGATTAACATAAAGATAAGCTCACTAAAAGCTTTTGGCTGTGACAATTCTCTGTTGGATGGAAAGCTTGAAGGCCCCAGCATGTGTTCCCTCTGATGCAAAAATAAGCTGCTTTTTTCCGTCAGGACTCTAAAAATGTGATTCATTTATTCATTTTTCCCTGCTCTTTTGATGTGAAAGATGCTGATGACAATTGCATATGAATATGTACACATACACATACTGCATTCACGTGCTGTTAATCTGCTTCACATAATAGATCATAGCAGAATATAATGATATCTCCACTTACTACAATTTTTAACTGGATACTATTTCTATTTAATTTATTTTAATTTCAAATAAGCAGGACAGTCAATCACATAAGCAGCAAAACAGTGGTGTTATGCAGTATCTTCTGCATTCCTAGTGACTCGGACAGGATATTGTTAGTCTAATGTAGCTTGCTATTACCATTACTCCATTACCATTGTTTTTACAACCTTTTGTTTCATGGATCTTTCTTGTAATCACCAATGCTATAAACACACGTATCCAGAAGTGCTAGTAACTTCAAAGGATATTTCCATATTTGATATTTCTCAATTTCCAGACCTCTGAATTCAAGTTCCTGGGCAAAATCCAAGCACATTCACAGCTGATGCAAACTACCACCACTTTATCACATCCACTGCCCTTCAATGAAGTTCATATAACCTAAACCAGCCAAGAAGCCCATTACCACATTACTCTGTCTATTGCCTGATGACTTAGTTTTCTTCTCCCACACACATAGTACAGCATTTCTGACAGCAGTACAAGAACTATAAGCATAAGAAATAAAGCATTCTACACAACAAGCACGAGGCAAGCCCTCCTCAACAGGTAGCACTGCCCTACTCACCTGTCATGTGAAAATTTTAGCTGCTGGGTCTGTTGTTCATGAGCATTAATCAGCAGTTTCTTCAGTAGTTCACACTGTTGGTTCAAGTGTAAATCACGGATTTCTTGCTCTTCCGCACTGTGCGTATTGATCATCTCAGACCACTCTTTAGTGTGCTGTGCCACAATCTCTTTGACCTGTAGAAAAAGAACAGCAGCTTTGCCAGTGGTTCTCAGGCTATAAGATCAACTGTTACTGCTGCTGAAAATGATGTGGAGACAGTCATAACAAAGATTCTGAAGAATGCAGCTAAAACATGAAAATGAAGTCACACAAGTGAAATTTCTTCAAAGAATAATGAAACCACTAAGACTATTACCTAAAGTGCCTTGATTAAATTGGCTGCATTTATGCTCTTGATTATACTAACATTATTTTAAAATATTCTCTAACAACATTCATTATAAAAATGCTTCCATATTCTTGGTTTCAAGGAAAATATATGTATTAAGAATATTGAAATTAAAAATGGAAAAAAAAACTAGTAAACAGGATTTCTCTGAGGGCTTAAATACAGTCTTGGATTTTGTGGAGACTGTTTTATAAACATTCATTTTTACAGAGAAATCCTGTATTTAATGCAACTTGAATCTTAGGAAAGACTACATATCTTTCTTTTATATTCATTAAGTCAGCGGGGAATCTGACAAGTATTCTCTTGTTTATCTCCCAAGACTCACAAGAATAAAAAGATTAAAGTTTTGGAAAGTTCCCAAGAGACAATGTGAAGAAGTCTAAATCACCAGAGTTGTTCTGGCAATAATATACTGCACTCAATGATTTAGAAAAGAAGCTAACAGAAAGGTATGTTTTATTATCCTTTAATAATAATCTTTGGATATTTTGACAAGCTCTCCTACTTTTCCATAAATGGTATATGAAACATGCCTCATAAAAATAAACCTATTGTCAGACAGTCATTTCCAGTGCTACTATGGTAACTAATAGCATTTGGGTCGTCTTCTACAAAAAGCTAAACCTTACTCTTCAAATAATAAAAACTGCTATCACATTGCTCAGAAACTGAGAGATTAATGCCAGTATTTTAGATGTGGGCCTGCAGTAGCTCTGCATAATGCAGAACAGACTGTCCTGCAAACTCTGGTGATGGTGAAAGAAAAGGGCACTTGAAAAGCACCAGAGCAAGTAATTTCATAAAAGAACAGGGTGACTAACACTACCTGAAAGCAAGAGCTGCATTTAATTACAGTTAAATACGTGTTCCACATCAGAACAGATACAATTTGAGGCAGAAGCATCTGATGGAACACTTCTTGGAGTTTTCTGCAGCTGTCAGAAAAAACAAAACAAAACAAAAGCACTTTGAGGCAGAACATTGGTAAGACTAATATAGGCCAAATTCATCATGGTATTTAGGTCTGAATGTATCTACAGCAAAACAAGTAATACTTAATTTTGTGCACGTGGGTCAGGGTACCACTAAATCAAAACCTATGAGCTATGAAGTGATACATGCACTGAAGGATATGGTGCAGTTTGGGGAAGTAATATTTCTAGTAAGAAGTTCCTAAGGCAGTGCTGTCTTCATGGACATAAAAACAAGAAGATCCAGTTTTAAAACAAGTCAAAAAAAATGCTTGCAAGTTGGCAAGGAAAAGACACTCATTTTTTGGATGGTGTTACAGAAAACTTAAGGGACAGATGCCTTCTCACCTCTAGCACTTACCTATGTCACTTCAGTTTGGAGCATGTTTAGTCTAAGCTCCTTGTAATGCTGAGTGGACAATTTCAAAGAAGGATTAATCATGTTTATGGATTAAATATTTTCTGGACGTCCTTCTTTAAGATCTACAGCACCTCAAACAACTAGACACCCCAATTATTAATCTCCTCTCAGTACTGATCTTTGTTTTACCGACCCTCAAGGGAGACCTGAAATGAACCTCAGTAGAGCTAAATGCTAGTTGTTGCTGAAGTTTTGGGGAAAATACATTCCTTACTAATTTTCAGCACAGTCTCTGGATGGAGTCAGCACCATGCATGATTTGGAGAAAAAAGTTTCAGGTAGATTCAAGGTTCTGAATAACTGGGGCCATAGCAGAAGGTGGACCACTCAGAAAAAATCTGTTGTCATAATCTTAGAGATTACTAATATTTAGAAAAGATGAATGTTATTATGAGATCCGGGAAGCAGGCAGAGCCAGCAGCAAATCACATAAGTGTATCATACGCTTTGGAGCAGGAGCCAGCATATTGTTGTTTACACAGGTTTCTGATTCAAATTACCTTCCTGCAGAAGGTTGACTGGCCTCTGAGCCCTTTCAAAGGTCGGTAAAATTGTAGTGAGCGCTGTAACAGAGCTGGCCCAGTATTATTCTCCCTTCCTTGCTGCTATGTGGCTCTTCCACAGTCTGTCACTTGGGACTGGATTTCAGACTAATTTCAAGTACCAAAAAGCACAGGGGGTATTAATATATGAGATCTGATTCCTAGCCACAGTAAGACTGTTTTACATCACCATAACAGGACAGACCTGAGTTCTAGTAAATAAAAAAGAGTTTGCTTTTATTTAAAGCTTCCTTACCCTGTACAGGAAATGCAAAACAAACTTTGCATAAAAAAGAATCATGACTTATTAAAATAGTGAAATAAATAAATGTATAAATAGTGGAAACCCTGGTGGAAGTAAATATTTTGTGACTTAACTGAAAAAAGCTTCCACAAAGCCCAAAGAAATTAAGAAAAGAATCAAGTGCCAATTGCAATGTTTAATATGGTCATTGTTCCTAAATGGTTGATAAACACATAAACTACAGAAGAACATGAAGGCAGGAATCCAGCATCTCAGGGAGACTTAAGCATGGCAGTATTCTTAAATATTTAATGTGAAAATATAGGAAATAAGAATAATATAAAATTGCCTGTGTTCATGGACAAACATGCTACTAATTTCAAAATCAACATGCAGACTAAGAAGTAGGTACGGCTGCTTCCAAAACAAGTTTTTTGCTGGGTGTGGGAAAGGGAAGGTCTCTTTTTTTAATGCATATCATGCAAACTCAAAGTCTTATTTCAGGGAAAGCAAGATATAACCTGGTGAGAAGAATATAAGGGATTTGCTGAACAACTGTTACAAGATTCGAAATACTCAATTTGACTGTGATTCAAATGGCCTTAGAACTCAAGGCCATTAAGTCATCTGAAATCCAATTTTGCCACAGATCTGTGATACACCTCAAAGTTCAAATGTAATAAATTCCATGTACATCCCTGCTTTTCTCCAATTTATTACCATCACAGTAAAAAATGACTATTGCAATTGTATTGGGCTGTGCTCTTGTCCTACTTAAGGTGGTGTTGCTTACCTAAAGTGATAAGAAAAATAACCATGAGGTAACTAATTTTTCCTGCTCTACAGACCATTTGTAATCCTGTCCTTTCATCTGCTCCTACTCTTGGCCTAAGAGACTAATTAAAATCTTGATTGGAAACTTTCTTTTGCATAGGATATATGCAAGATGTTTGTTTAGTCACTAAGTTCAAGCAGGAATAATCTTTGAAGTAATCTTTTTTTCTCCTTTTTTCATCCTCTGCTTGCATGATGCTGGGACCCACATTTTTAATGCATGGGAGTAATTTGCGTCTGCCTCAGTAAATGTGTGTGTAGTACATTGGGAAATTCAGATCTAATTTTAGGCCAAACTTCAGCTGCATATTTCCTTATGACAAGAAGACTTTTGTAGATGAAAAGGTCTCTGGTGCTAAAACTGTGCATGCACATTGTGACGCAGAGTTGCACTGGAGGACATGAGCTGTAATTAAAACTGAATTACGGTACGATTTGATTTCAAATTAGTGGAGCAAATACTGAGAACTGCTAAACAACCGTTAATTAATCAAAGTCCCACGATATCAGTGCAATGCATCCAGCATTTTAGAATTTCATCTGATTTAATTGCACCTACATTCATCTAGGATAAGAGTTAATTTCCCTATGGTCTTGATCACTGTTTTCCAAGTTGTTGCTTCCAAACCTTTGAATGATCTTTGGAAATAATTCAAGGGCCTACACACAGTAATTGAAACAAAAGAAGTCTGTGAGAATACTAAAATTGATACTTAATATGGAAAAATGTGATGGAACCACAGCAAGCAAGATATTGAAAACCATTAACCTAGAGCAAACCACAGATGTAGAATTGAAGAGGTATCCTCCAGAAGTTACCCAACACACAGAGGCTTTGTCATTTCAAAGGAGCTTACATTTAAGTCTCCTCTGAATATGTCATCCTAAAACCTGACATGGGAGTGGACAAAAATCAACCTTTTTTACAGGTACAGATTATATTTAAACAAAATGGTTTGAAAGCTGGATTAAAAATAAATAAATAAATAAATAAATAATCCAGACTCATGTTTTCCCTTTCCACAGATATATGTAGTTTCTGAGCTCTTTCCTTTGTGTACGTATCAGACTCCTTAATCCCAGACACAAGTGGGAAGTAAAGATCCCAGCAAAGAATTTTCTACACAGTATAACTTCAAATGAGTTTTGGAGCTTATGTCTAGGTGATAGGGACCTAGTGCTCCTCAGAGAGTTTTTTCACTAAGAAATGAATGAAATCTTTTTTGTCTACAAGTTTTCTTTTTTTTTAAGAAAACACTTCTGGACTTTTAATTGGGGAAGGAAATAGGAAGATGAAAAAGGTACTCTAGATTTTTTTTCAGGGGTTCTCCTAAGTCTATGGCTGAGGAAGCAGCAACAATAAACAACTCTTACTTAGAAAACCAGGATCTTCTTCACATGAAGTAATTGCATCAAATAATAAAATCAGGAGAAGAAAAGGTGAAAACAACCTTAATTCTCTAGTCTTAAAAGTTGTGGCTGCTTTTGTTTGTATTTCCTGTATTCACCTGATTTGTTCCACAGTTTTCAGCTTTTACATTAACACTCCTACTTACATACTGCGTTCACCCTCCTGCAATCTTCTCCCTTCAGCCACTTTGTACATGGATGTGTCTTATAGTGTCCCTGCTACCCTCAATTTGGAATATCTTTCAGAAACTCGAAAGCATGTCATCAAGTGGTAGATAAAACTTTTAAGGAAAGAATGAAGCCAACGAGCATAGAGTTAGCATAGAGGTTGCTCTGTGCAACTCAACGTGAACAATGAATCACAACTTGAAAAAAGCTCTTTCAAATGAACCGGGACTTGGCCTCTGAGCAATTTTATTCTCTAGCACCTTGAAGAAAACAACATAAGTATTTCCTGAAGAAAAAAAAAAAAAGAATACAAATAAGAAGGCACTTGGCTCAAGAACAACTTAAGACTTTTGCTTTCTTAGGCAGGAGGAACACTAGTGTCACCCATGGTGATAAAGATGGAAAATGAAGAAGAAACTTCTTTATGCGGGAATGTATCTAGCATCCAAATTTCTCTTTGTTTAGCCAGAACTGACATAAATGACCAGTTTTGCTCTATAAGGCATGCAAATGGTGCTTTCTTCAATAAGTGTTAAAAAAGCAGGAAATTGATGCTGCTTTTTAGATATTTTTTTTTGAAGAAGCACTTTTAGACAATTGATTACTCCCATTCTTTTTGACATGCTATTATTGCTAAAAATCATTTATACGCTTCCAAGAAAATAAAATACCACTTGAGTCTCAAAATCTCTATTTCAGACATTGCATGTGTTAAAATTGGCTGTTTGCTTACCTTAGATTTGTGATCTGACGTTAGTGCCTGAATTTTAATTTCAGTTTCTTTCTTCAATTCAACACAATTACTTCCTCTAAAAAAAACAAAATTGCAAATGTGTGCCACAAGTTAAACATCTTCCCATCCAGTCAGCTCTTACTAATTAAAATGTTAATCAATGTTGAAGTGCTACAGCATATTGGAATGAAATTATTTCTTCTGGTAATTTATTCACAACTTACAAAACATTGTTGGATTAATGATCATTCAATTCAAACACCACACAATTAATTCTAGATTGCCTCTGCAATATTCTGTTGCTGAGGATATGTCAGACGTCTTCATTTATGGTACTTTGTTTCATTTTAAGACCCAAAATATCTTGCTAAGAGAATCCAGATCCTGTCTGAAAACTTACAAGCATATTCATTACATTGCCATGATTTTATCCTCTGATTTAGAAGTTGTTTCTGTTACTGTTTTGAGGCAGAGAAAGAGGAGTTGCTTGAATAACTGTCTCACATGGTAGTTCGGGCATACTTAAATTGAATGACTGCTGAAAGTCTAAGTAAGCCGCTGTGGGAACACAGAATCAAAAGGGTTGCAAAGAAGAGGCCTCGTTATCCTTGCAAATTACATTGGTCCATGTAGATGAATCCAAGACATTAAATACTTTATGTGACCTGAAAACAATAAATCTTGAAGACAGCCCTCACCATTGCAATAGGCAATACAGCATGGTCTTTAAGCTTGGGTAAAGTTAGCAGAGTTGAATACAAGTTGCAAAGTTTATTTCAAGCAGGAAACCATGATTTCAAAGAGCTAGTTGGTAAAATGGCTGCAGAGGGTCCATGCTGATGCTCCCTTGATTTACCTGTAGATGGATGACTTCTACCTCTCAATAAACCTAATTTTGTGGGCTGTGCACTGGGTAGGATGGATACACAGTAAAAACTATTACTTTGCAACACCAACAGCAATTTCAGTTACTATCTCACCTACGTCAATGAATTTTTGCAAGCTCCATCTGACAAGGTCGAACATTAGCTATCTTTTTGCTATCCTTTATGTAGTGAAGGGTATTCAGAAGAGAATACAAATTCACACATTGTAAGTCTCAGTTTTTCAGTTAGGAATAATACAGTAACTTTAGAGGAGTCTATTTTGACATCACTGTAAAAGTTCTGTGTTGGATCATCTGCTGACGTAAAACTATGTATTGTTACAGTGGATGCAGCTGCATTCATTTTATAATCTTAAACTCTTTATGAAACTCTTAAAAAGTCTATGCCCTATTTTAATGTCAAAGTGCAGCTATATTTTTTTGAAAAAGACAAAATTTTTATTATCAAACAGTACCGGCAAAGTTCTCTGTGAAAACAGTAGTGTGATGTGCCTAGTGTTCCCAAGTGCCACCAGGACTGGTCATTCATTTTCTGGTCATTGTAGGAAATCTTTGGTAAAGATTTGACTCATTTGACACTTGAGAAGTAAATAAAAGCAATAGACAGGTTCTGACCATAGTTACCTCTGCCTGAATAAAAAAACAGCTTCAAAGAAAGCATCTTCGCTTATGCACACATGTAGCCATGATCAGAGTCTGGCTATACACACCCTGTGAAAAAGACTAATTGTTTCAAACACCAGACTTTTTGTAATCCCAGTCATCAAAACTTTGCCTTCCCGACAAATGCAGTTTTTGTTACATCTGAAGGAAACTTTCCAGCCAGCCTGGACATAGCTAGAATTATCCTCAACTGCAGCGACCAAGTACATGATAAAACCATCAAGTCACAGCTAGAAACAAACATTCAGCAGCAGCCCAACTCATAGTCACATGTCCATGCTCATACACATGCAAACACTTGAATTACTAGACAGTTTTGATAAATCAGAAAGGTCATCATGTGCCCCTCAAACTCCATTTCAGAGTGGGGACACAAGCACACATATCCCCATAAGCTTCTTCAGGATTTTTGAGCATGTTAAGTGTACAATAGAAATAGCACAGGGAGCAAAATCCCATCCATCTGTTGGTGAATTAGCATGTGATTAAAAATTTTACTTTGCTGCACATTATGCAGTCATGCATTTCTCTAGTTGACATGCAGTCAACATTTGTCACACCATGTGGCAGAAACAGACCACAGAAAATTGCTCAACAAAGTCAGAAGACAAACTCTTTTATATACCTATCAAGAAGATTTTTCTTCAGGAAGTACCTGGCAGTTTGAATATGAATGCATCAAAAATATATTTTAAATGCTCATTTGCAAAGTTTATTGCTTGAAAATGTCCCAAAATGATAGCCAAGGAAATGGAATATGTCCTGTACCCAGATCTCTTATTCATTAGATTGTTTCAGCTAAAAAAAACTGCTCAGATCTCAGCTTGTCCTGAAATAAACTGCCCTACTGGGGTGAAGAGATGGTTGTGCCAAAGTACCTTGCTGAAGGAGGTTTCAGGGCTGCATAAACAGTGATCCAGAAGGAAGCACTTAAAATACTGATGTACAACTAAGAAGCATTATCATAGGAAATCTGACAAGAAATTTTAATTTGGTTGGTAATAAGATATCAATAGTTACAAAACTGAAGTGCCATTAGATGTTTGGCAGCTGTCAAGTCCAGGAAAATTTTCAGTCATGGTAAAGAATAGTATTAGCTGTTGGATCTGCTTCTGAATTAGTTACTTACAACGAACGAACAAACAAACTAACTAACTAACTAATTAAAGGAGTCCCCCCACCTCCTCCAAAAAAAAACAGAAACAAAAACCAACAAACCCACAACAAACAAATAACAACTTTTATCAATACTTTAAAATTATCATAAAGGCTTTGGAGTCCGTGACAGAAGTGTTATAAGAATTAAGACACCGAAAGTAAACAGTGAAATCATGTCAAACTGGGAATCAGATTATCATCTACTTTTATATTTGCCCCAGTTTGGGATTATTCTGGAAAGCACTGTTACAAACAGCTTTTCACTATTCACTGCCCAGAGACAGTCATTACCACCTTTAACTTTGTGATATACCTTCATCTGTTGTTTTGCCTAGACAAGCTGAGACACTGGCCTCTGCTCAGGCCAACAGGAACACTGATCATCACTCTTCTGACACACTATCCTAAAATAGCAGAGCACTGGGAAGATAATTGCAGTACAATGTCCAGGGCTAATTTCATAATTATTGTAGTAAAATGCACTGGCTTTATTTACAAATCTGGTGCATAGTTATTTTTAAAGCCAAAAACCTTCTTTACTCAATGGAAATTGAATCAAAGCCAAATTAAATTAATTTGTTCTATAGTTGATCTCTCTTTGGAGAATTAGTCTTTTTCTGGAAGGATCTACTTAGATTATAAATATTTCATAGAATGATAGAATGGCTTAGATTGGAGGGGACCTTAAAGATTATCTACTTCCAATCCCCTGCCATGGACAGGGTTGCCAACTGCTAGATCAGGCTGCCCAGGATCCCCATCCAACCTGTCTTTGAATGCCTCCAGGGATGAGGGCATCTACAACTTCTCTGGGCAGCCTGTGCCAGAGCCCTCTAAATAAAAAATTTATTCCTAACATCTAACCTAAGTCTCCCCTCTTTTAGTTTAAAGCCATTCCTCCTCATCCTATTACTATCAGACCATGTAAAAAGTCAGTCCCTCTCCTGATTATAAGCTCCACTCAAGTACTGGAAGGCTGCAATGAGATCTCCCCCCAGAGCTCTCTTTTCTCCAAGCTAAACAAGACCAACTCCCTCAACATATCTTCTTATGAGAGGTGCTCCAGCCCTTCGATCATCTTTGTTGCCTCCTCTGGACTTGCTCCAACAGCTCCACATCATTCTTGTACTTGGGGCTCCAGGCTTGGACACAGTACTCCAGATGAGGCCTCACAAGGGCGGAGTAGACTGGGACAATCCCCTCGCTCTCCCTGCTGGCCACCCTTCTTTTGATGCAGCCCAGGATGCTGTTGGCCCTCCAGGCTGCAAGTGCACGCTGCTGGCTCATGTCCAGCCTTTCATCCACAAGAACCCTCAGGTGCTTCTCCACAGGGCTGCTCTCAGTGAGTTCTTCTCCCAGTCTATACTCATATCTGGAATTGCCTTGATCCAAATGCAACACCTTGCACTTGGCCTTGTTAAATCTCATTAGATTCTCGTATGCTCACTTTTTGAGCCTGTCCACGTCACTCTGGATGTCATCCCTCCCTTCTATTGTGTCAACTGCACCACTCAGCTTGGTGTCATCAGCAAACTTGCTGAGGGTACACTCAATCCCACTGTCTACGTCATTGATAAAGATGTTGAAGAGCACACGTCCCAAGATGGACCCCTGGGGAACACTACTCATGATTGGCCTCCACCTGGACATACAGTCATTGACAACAACCCTCTGGCTATGACCTTCCAACCAATTTTTTATCCACCTGATATTTGAGCCTTCAAATCCATATCTTTCCAATTTAGATATAAAGATGGATATGTATTTGGGTGATTTCAGTTCTCCTTTCTTGGAAAAAAAATGCATGAGCTTTTTAAAGAGTTTACATAAGCTTTTCATTACTTAGTGAAGAGAATTTTCCTTACCTTCCTCACTTCAGACACTTTTATTTCTGTTCTAAGTGTAGCTAATAGACAACCAAATATTTTAAAAAACCCATTGTCATTCCAAATAATTAAAAAAACCTAAAAAAGTATTTGTGTAAGAAACCAGTGCTAAAGATGCATTTATGTTCAGCATTCAGTTAGCAACTGGTTACCAGCTGCTGTTGTCTGACGATAAGAGTGTGCATTTAAGACTAACTGTTAGCATAACTTTATACAGAATTAAGTAAATCAATTGCTGCTCTAAGTCCTGGTATTATAAAACAAACTGCTGTCTCAAAGAAATTGCAGCCACAGGGTGAAACGTAAAGAGGAGACAATGCTGCCAGACTAAACACTAGCAGCAAGATAGCAACAAGTCCTGTCACATTATCCCAAATGGGTCTACAAGAAGGACATTTTATTTAAGTCATCAGTATATTCTGTGAACTTTTCTGAGATTAAGAGATTCACATGGATAAAGGCCAGGACTTCAGCTATTGCAAAACAAAGCAGCTTCACCCAAGTCAAAGGATTAATAGCAATTTATCCCAGCTGAGGATCTGAAGGAGTGGGTTTTTTGTTGCTGTTGTTGTTTTTTGTTTTTTGTTTTTGTTAAAAAGAAACTTCAACTTGACAGCATGGCAAAATTCTACTATTTTAAAATGCTCAGGATTAGAAGCTAGTTTTTTCAAGATCAAATCATTGCCTCCTCCTGATCATTAATGCTATTGAGGGCCTTAGTCATCTCTCACTGAATACAACAGTGACATTCCTGGAAAAAGGTAGTGAGACCAGATCAGGCCAAGGAAATTAATATTTCTGGCAAATCCTTTGCTTTTATATTTCACATACTGACAGTAGAAAACTAGAGAAAGGCAAACCGAGTACAACATTTATGGCCCATGACTAAAGCCTTCAAGCAGCTCAAACTCAGTTTGATGTAGGATGCTGGCTCAAGCTGCAGCTCATTCATCTGAATGACCTTCTTTACGAATGTTTTCTTCCAGACCACAGAAGCATAAAAACTATTTTTAGTCTATTAAAAACATTAAAATAATATCTTACCCCTTCTTCTTGATTGCCTTCTCTAACATTTTCTCGTATGATACCTTTTCTTTATCATATTGTGCCACTATTTTGTCAATTTGTGTGCAGTGCAACTTCTGCATAGCGCTGTGCTCCTGGAAAACAGTAGGACCTCACAATTAGATTGCTGGATTTTTAATGTTTAGTTTTCTTACAGTGTAAAAATATCAGTGTACGAACAGATAACTTTGACAATGGAATTTAATCTGGTTTAGCCATCTGGTATTTTATTTCCAGATATTCCACCATAAGTGCTACAGCAGTTCTCCTTTTTAAAAAAATGAAAATCTATACTGTACCTTAAAAATATAATATATGGTTACTTTAAAACAAAAGAATGATGGGGAAAAAATGCCAACTGTTACTATCCATTTAACTTTACCTTTTGAATAAAAGCCCATTTAAATGCAACATTAAAAAAAAATCATACTTACAAGCTCATATAACGCCATTTAAGGTTTCTGAATATTGAGGAGAACAAAACTCATCCCAATCCCCTTCCTCTATGTATCTCGTACTGAATAAAGCACTAGCCTGTTGGCTATTAAAAACAGAATAAAGTTCTAAGTCCAAAACCAATAGCTAAAAATCAAATGTTTAACTGAAAATTCTGAAAATCTGGTCTGCAACTCCCCTAACAACAACAGCAATGTCATCATTAAAAAATTCTGTCCTGTTGCAGAGCATCTCCCTGTCCAAGCAATAGAAAGCAATGCAATGTGATGCTAAACTACACATGCAGCCCATTGCAAACAACCACTGCCCTTTTTTTTTTTTCCCCGAGCAATACAGCACACCTTGACAAACTGGAAGTAAAGAGCTACTCATGGAGTATTTCACCCTAGTGATTACCTGGTGTCACTACAGTTATGTGATTTACACTGGTGAAGTGTCAGAAGAAGTTTGTCTATGGAAGGAGAGTGAAAAACTTTTTATATAATGAAAAGATGAATCATCAAAGCACCCACTTGGGTGCAGTGCACAGGCATTTCCTTTCCATTACAAAGTCTGTACCAGAAACAACACCATTAGTGCTTACATGCAGACTTCATTATTAAACCTGATTTTGTGTTCTCCTTCATCAGAACAGTTGCTTACGATGCAAATATTTAACTAAAGCTGAGAGCGCTAAATATTTAATTTACATAACAAGAGGAAGAATTGTTGTTTGTTAATTTACATTATTTTATTATTATTCAATTGCTCCACATTTTATCTAAACGAGACAAGAACCCTTGCATTAAACTAATATGGCCTCTTACCAGGACTTTATTTTGTTTTATAGCTCATTATTTAGTTACGCTACCCTTATTATTCTATTGTTTTTTGTTCCTATTTTCTGTACACCTGCGTTTGTCTCACCATTGTTTCCTATTTAAAAATCCCAGTGAAAGCCTTGCATTCAATTTTACCAAAATTCTAATACAAATGTTGTGATACTTTAAAAGCCTAGCACTCCCAACATCTGTGCTCCTCCAGGGAACACGTACAACTCACAAATTTTGTATTTAGAGTGGAGAATTGAATTCTCTGTTCTACAGAAGATTTAAAGGGAAATAAATAGACTCCATCACCATTTAAAAATGCCACCATTGCCAGGGAATATCTACTACTAACTAATCATGTAAGAAAAAATATGGACAAAAAGAATGACAAACTTGACAACTTGACAGCATAACACAGCCACAGGTGAAGCTACAGACAAAGAGCATCTCATTGCTTAACTACACACTTTCTTTCACTCAAAAAGAACAATATAATTCCTGCTATGAAAGACTGTCTGAAAATATTGCAAAGTATGAGCCATCTGCATACTGATGAGGCAAGGCTACATAATCCTGGAGGTCCTATCACTTAGAAAATTAGAATACTTAAATTTACCAAATTTAACCATGATTACAGCCTCATCTCTTCATCACAAACCCACTGTGAACTTTTGAAGAGACTCACCACTACTGCTACTGCTCCAAGACAACTCCATCTTAAATGTAAAAGATCTATTGAGGACCATATCCTCAGCCCCCACTTCCCTCCTCCTCCCCATCAGGTTTGCAGAACATGAATTTGGATATAAATATAAACAGAGCTGGAAGAGGAAGATGGGCTACTGCCGACCACTGCACAGAAGGCACAGAATACTGCGAGTCAACAAGAGGTCTCTTGAATCATGTTATCTCAAACCTGGGAACACTGCTTAAAGTGATTGAGCTGATATGACTTTGATTTTCTGTCTTCACTCAAAGGAAAATTCATTACAGCTAGCTGTTGCATCCAAAACTTCTTTCAAGACTCTAGAAAAGATGTTTTCTAACATCTTAAAATACTTTCAGCATTTTTTGTTTTTAGGCACAAAGTTCCAGGTGGAAACATGTTCTAGACTGATTCAGAACACGTTTGCAGATAAAACTCTCCTCAGCTATACCTTTCATGATTTCCTCAAGACTACTGAATTTGCGGTTTGAATTTATATGTCTTTTCCATAGATATATTCACAAATTGCATTTAATGATTATATTGAAAATTGAAGCCACAGTTCAGCTGAGTGGTCAGCTAACTGATACAGAAGGACACAAATCACAGCCTGACTATCTATAGAAAAAAGTAAAGAATTAGGTGTAGTTCCATTTAAACAAAGGGAAAGAAAATCATAATTCAGTCTATTGAAGACAAGAAGATCTTAGGATACAAACCATTATTCCTACATGAATCTCCCTAATGTAACATAAATACTCCTTTACACAACAAAAAACTGAAGTATGGAACACTCTCATTACAGAATACCACAATGACGAAATAAAGAAAAACTATCATTTCCAAATCCACAACCTCTTTTGCAGAACTTTATTAATCTAGAGCCCCAGAGTCCTTTATACTTTCTCTTTTGCACTGTGAAATGAAGATTATTTTTCGTGGTCATTTTCTTGAAAAGACTTCTTTTCAAACAATACACACATTCAGTGTCAATATAAATTTACAGGAGATTAATTATGGGATTCATATTTTGGGTGATAACTATACAGATCTGGATAGTGTCTATGGCCATATTAAATTCCCTAAGTGGACATCTGTGAATATCACTTTTTTGTCTGAAACTGACAGAACTGTTTTCCACAGTGATCTGTTGCACCTTTGACTGGTAGAGAATATACTGACTAATCCTTCATTATTTTGCTTCCTCCTCTGTCTAACACGAGAGGCACAAAAACTCTAACATCCCTGCAACAGATTAACGTTCAGTAGGAGTCCATACAAGCAGGCTTTTATCTGATGAAATCAGTGACTGACTCTTATATATGTATGTAGTCTTGCCCTTTATTCCATCTTCCTACGATGCCATTCATTTACCTAAACTGTACTCAGTATCTATCTTGATAAATAAAAAACAAAAACCAAAGATCATTCGGTTATTCTGCAGTTCCATAGTAACATTCATATGAAGGAAATTAAAGGACTGTAGGCTGGAAACATTGTGCTTCAAAAGCTGGCTGCATTATTTTAAAATGACCAAATGTTCAGATTACCAGAACTAAGACTTAACTAGAAGTTATACCTAGCACAGATTTTTTTTTTTTTTAATGGTAATCATTGCAGAAATTTGCCACTGTTTTTTCAAATACCAAACAAAATGAGTACTGCAGTATAAAAGGTAAGTTCAGTTTCAGAGTCAAGTGTGCCAATATAGTTTCTCTACTTGAGAAGAAGTGGTTTCATTTGTAACAGAGCTGTTGCAACTGAATCAGTTTTTGAACCCAATCCTCTACTTAAATTTGTGGCCTGAGTAAGAACAGAGAGCTTGAAGGAAGAAGAATGAATTTCACAGAATTACAGGACTTGTGAAATGCTGCCCCCCTCCAGTATTCACTACAGTTTGTTCTGCCTTTAATCTCCACTTGCTTAGTCCATTACAACCTGTATGGATTTCTTTAAAAGCTTTATTTCATTTTTAAATAACTCTGCATATGTACCTTTTACACGACTCTCAATCCTTAACGAAATCTCAACTGTTCACTATTCATAGACCTTGTGAAATTCAAAATTCTTCAGTTTTTGGCAAGCCGCTCATCTGATATCAGGGAATGGGCAGACAGAACTTTATCAGAATTGGACTGTATTGTATTGTACAATTGTATTGTAATGATCTCCATTCTACTTGGATAGAGTAGCACTGAGTAGAGTAGAAGAGTAGAGTAGAATAAAACAGAATAGATAGGGACCTACAAAGTTCATCCAGCTGCCTGACCACTACAGGGTTAAAGCATATTAAGGATGTAATAGAAACGTCTCTTGAATACTGACAAGCATGATAAGAGGTCATATTTTTCCCACATGAAAGTGGAAAAAGGAACAGTAAGGACTCTAAATCCAGCTCTCCAAGGATCCTACACAAAAATAAAATGGTGCCAGGATTTTCAGAATACACTACTCTCTGGCTGTGTATTTGTTTAATGCTATCTTCCTTCTTAATTACTGTTGGTCAGTGTTTCAGCCATTTTGATTCCAGAAGCATGATAAAATTCTCTTATTCCTCTACATATTACCATTAATTTGCTTTTCCTGTGACATATCTCCTTGCAACTGTTGTACCTGTATACGTACACATACATCCAACACAGTGACGTCACTTCATGCTTGTTCTATTATTATTACTCCTTTTTTAAAAGAGTATTTATAATTATATAATGTGGGGATCATTCACACTTAACATTTGAGGTATATTGGTACTGAGGCATTTCTAGGGAATGTAGAGTGCAAAACAGGTAAGACCTGTGATATGCAGGAAAGGTTTAATATCTTTTGAAGGGAAGTGTTTAAACCATACAAAGAAGTTGAAATAACCACCGAATCACAACACAGACCTGGCAGATGGGACCACTCTTTCAAAAGCCCTGTAAATGCCTAAACTGCAGAGAAGAACCCAAATAAAACCAATTTCAACTGGGACTTTTGCACTGGCTTGCAAATCCTTCCTGCACCAGGGGCACTGACGCTGTACTGTGGGTGGTGCAAAAGTAATTCTAGTGATTAATCTGAAAATGTGGTGTCTGTAACTGTCCTACACATTTATCAATTAAAGGCTGATAATACAACGTGTATTTTCCTAAAAAGCAACCAAACTTTGACAGCATTTCAGCTGACGTGCTAATACTTCTCTACACTGAGTGGATGTTGTTAATAATAAGGACACTTACTACTGCTATTTCCTCAGCTAACTCTGCTAAGGGCTACCAGTTTAACTCCTACATTGCTTAGAACAGAACCACTTCCTCCTCCACCTTCTCTCTCTCCCACACTTGCATGCATTTGTTTACAAAAAAGCATTTTCCACAAGGCCAACTTTAGACAGAAAAGAGTTGGATTATTTTTTTTCTTAAATGACACGAACAGTTCCCCTGTGTTTACTTATTCCTCCAGATCTCAGGAGTGTCTACAGCTAAATAAAAGCCAACCTATTTCTGGTACTTCTAAGTTCAATGTGTTTAATACAAAGGCTTTCTGCAAATGATCGTGGATTACCAACTACATAGTTCCCAAGCTCCTTTCCAGCTTATAAAACGCGTTAAAAACACTGATGAGTACACGAGGCACTTTCTGTGTACTACTACGGCCACACTCTTCTGATCAGATTCTCTTTAAATTTAAGAAGTTGCACTTACAGAGTGCTTTAGCAAGACATGTTCTAGACAAGCACTTTCTTGTTAGGGCAGACTTGCACTCACTCAGTTCATACTTAAAAACAGCAGGACACAGAATGGCTCAGACCAAAAATAACTGTTCTTGAGCAAATGCTGAAAGCCTTTCTGAGCGCACAGCATCTTACTGTCGCTGGCAATTTTTCCCTTGGATTAGAAAAAGCAAGTGCAAACCTGAACAAATTGATCAAATTTTGGTATTATCCAGCTGTGAGAAGCCTCCTAAAAGATCAATCTCACAAAGGCCTAGAAGCTACCTATGATGCAATGATTCAGGTAAGAATGAAACATTTTTGCAAGATACTCACAGCAACCCATCCTTAAGGGACAGAAGTGCTACTTTAGACATGGATGGCAGAGACTTTTTCTTGAGCATGGGCTTTGTAAACAACATTAAAGTAAGGGAATCACTCATTTCCCCGATGCACAGAGTCAGCATGGTGTCAGAAAGTTGAATAGTTATTCAATTTTCTTATACTATTTTTAATATTAGGAGCCACAAAAAAATGTTGATTATTGAAAGTAATTTCCTCATACTTCATTACACATAGTACCCCATGTCCAAACGACAGCCATGAAAAGAAATACGGAGTGATGCTAAAAATGCTCAGATATTATTACATTAGATCAGATCTGCATGAAATCTGCAATCAAAGTGAACAAGGGAGTCACTGCCGCAAAAGCTAGAGAAGATGTGCATGCATTGCCAAAGTTCAGAATACTATCTTCACCTGTTATTCCACTGTTTGTAACATGAGAAAAGATTTCCTAGTGATAAAAAGCAGGAGAAAATGGCTCATAGTTTTATAACGTAAAGTATACTTGTGATACTGCCACATTTGGGATACCACTATCATCAGTACCCAGCAAACAGCTAACTATAAAGTGGAAATATATACATATGTGAAGAGGAATATTGCATCTCATTTTTTCAGTTACACTTTCCAGTTTTGTTTGATAATTTTGCAGTTTCTCCACGGTCTGCCTTTGATGCGGCACCCTCTCACACATCATTACTGCCCTTTTTTTCAAGCTATGTGTCAATAAGCCATCCAAGAGGGAGCTAGATAAAATTATCATCTGGAAAAGGTGAGCTCTGGATCCTTACATGGGTCAAACAAAGCATACCAAAACTCAGGAAGACATAAAAAAGGATTGCTAGAGGGAAAATTAGTTTACTTGAGCATAAATTGCAGTACAACTAAAACCGAAATGCCCTTTCTTGGTGGTCTTAGTTCCTAAGTTTTCTTTCATTTCAATTAGGAACTGTCTATACTAGTGAAAGTTGCAGCTCTTTTTCAATCAGTGTGTGCTGTTCAGAGAACTCTTAATGATCTTACCTTTGCATGCTTCTTCTTCAAGGCATTCAGCTCTTTCTGCTGTTTCTTTAAATGTTTTATGTAAGCCTACAAAAAAAGAAATTGGATCAATTTTTCTGTGGTCACACTGACTGTAAACAGATAGAAAAATGGCTACTTAAATAATAAGGAACACATCTTGAAAAGCCTATGTCCATGCTTACCTTCATTTGCTTTAAATCTTCTATCTTCACTTGAGGAATTAGGTCTATACCTAGGAAGGTATTGATACAGTTTATCTAAAACTTCATGCATAGAACTGTATTTCATACTTAGAGTTTTAACATAGAAATCAACATATAAGTTAACAATTAATTACTGTTTTGTACCATAAAAAAGTCAGGTTAATGAGAAAATTATTCATTAAGATGTAGCAAAAATACTGCTAATTTCCTTTTCAAATGTACTGCTCAATCAATTGCCTTGCGAAAAAAAGGAATTGATGAGAGTATTTTAATCTCTTAAAATTCTGCACAGAAGTGTCAAAACACAGCAATATGAAAATTGGAAAAGTTTCTTTTCTGAAAATACAACAAACAATTTATGTACATTAAAGTTCAACTTTGCAAATTTCAGAATTTTGTTACATAGCTGGAGATTGCTCCAGCACCTCTGGTTTCAGGGGGAATGTTTCTTGGGTGAGGTTGTGCATGACAACATAAAGAGCTATATATTCTTATTCTCCTTCATTTAAAACATAAAAATTATGCAATTGAAATTTTCCTTGCATCCTGTATGTTAGTAGAAGTAAACTTTGCATTTAGGTTAATATCAGGTCAACAGTACAATACAGGAACAATAGTACAGTTTAAGACTAAAGGAGAATTAAAATGGTTGAGAAACTCAAAAAAAAAAAAAAGAATTGGAAATTATAATTAAAATTTAATGTCACAATCAAATCTATCATATAAAAATAAAAGCACTGTTCAGAGGAATGAAAATTTATTCTGATCACCTGAACTACAATGCAAACAAAAAACAATGTCATTTAATCTTCACACTTTAATAAACGTTTTGTGATATATTACATATATATATATATATATGTATTAACTACTCAGCATATCCTACATGTAACCGTGAACAAAAATGCCAATACAATGCTGTATGAGTTATAATTTGTAGGGTTTTTTTTTTATTTTTTCACAGAAAAAAAAAACCAAACAAACAACATTAGACTGCTCCTAAATACACCACAGTGTATTTAGTTAACTGCTGTTAATAATGTTCATGGACTCTTAAGATTCCTCCCTCCTTGTAGAGGACGTTTTGTCTTCTAAGGTGAATTTAACTGAGAAACAAACAGGTCACCAACAGGTATGCCTTTTTCCTAACAAAATTCCTTAGGCTTTCATTTTAAAATGTAAAGTTATTTACTTTGTTCAACAGGTCTGATTCCATGGCAACCAGGAATCAGTTGCCACCTCCTGCAAATTTCATGCCTTATTAATGCTCAATAGAACTAACATTTGTGCATCTTGATGACAATACATGAAATACGAAAATATCTTGCTGCATAAAAAAATCTGGGCCTTACAGCAAGGAAGAACTTTGAAAACATTCAGGCGCCAGAGATGACCTGTTCCACTGCCAGAAGTGACTCAAGAGAGATGGCATCTTATTTCTCGAAAGATTGACCCCTTTACATGTTCGTATTCAGCCATGTCTGCTTATGTTTAAGAACAAGAACAGTGATCCTTTCCATTCCCATTGATCCCCTTGGGCCAAGATGGATGAAAGAGAGTGAACCAGACTCTAATTCTTGTGGGCAATTAACAGAAATATTTATTGTGTTTCATTCAGCTGTACAAATTTGTTTTCTCACTTAATTTTCATTACCTGCGATGATCTGTGAGAAACAAATAATCCCATTTGGCTCCATGAGGTGATTTTGTAAAGTGAACAATGAATAGTGAGAAAAAAATACTTATTCATTTCTAAATGAGCACTTTTAATATGGATATTTTTGACAATAAACACACCATTTCCATAAGCAGAGTAAAACCATATACTGAAAACATTTCTAATTGTTGGGAAATCTCTACAGAATCCAATGAATTCTAAACACTTTAATTACTTAAATCTTCAACTCTGCCAAGGGATTTGTAGAGAAAAAAAGTAAAGTAGAACAATTCCTGCGGAGTATACCAGAAAACAGTCATTCCTATTGGTGTGGTTCCAGTAGATCTCTGGTAAATTTCTCCTGGGGTCATGCAGGTTCTACTATTGGTATCTAGCACACAGCTACATGAAGGAGTCACTTAGAAAAATAAATCTGTATTGGATTTACAGAGCCTTTTTGGTAATATATACAATTTTCTTGCAAATAGACAAAGACTGCTATCAGTGGCTTAAGAAGTTATTTTCAAAAGGGTGAACAGAGCTGCAAAACTAAAAATGAGTAACAAGTACTTCTCTGTAACTTTCTGAACTGCACCAGAACTGAAGGATTGGCTCAGGATTTTTGTTTACCTTTCTTAGCATCGGTCCCAGACCCAAAGCCTGCCGTGGTACTTGGTCGAAGCTCAGAGCTACTCTGAGGAGTCACATTTGCTTTGGCATTATTAGCTTTTCCTTTTCTATCATTTTTTGAAGTGTCATTTGGTACATCAGCTATATCACTCTGGAAGAAACATTCACATTGTAATAAATAAATTGCTATTTTACCTGTAGTACAACATTCGGTGTACAGGAAACTTCTGAACTTGTTTACTTTAATACATACTTCGGAAAATTGAAGCGTACTTTCAAATAACACAATTCTCACTAAAGTATTTGTAACATATTTTAACAACCTACTAAAATATCACCCTCCTCACTTTCCAAAGTTTCTACTTCTAAACGATGTGTTTTGCATTATAATATGAATACAAATGGGCTGTGTTAGTCATGAAGTTCCACTTACAGTTTCAATACCCATAGCTCTCATTTGGTCTGCTCTTTTTTCTGTAATAGACAAAAATTTCTTTGGATCTGACAAAGCATCCACAATATCTGTAAGAAAAAAAAAAAAAAACGAACTCATCTTTTTATCATTTTCAGAAGCATTTAGAAATTTACCTTTTACAAGACCTTTACTCTACTACTATTGAATGAGCCTTGACTTGCAAAAATAGTTCAGGTTCATACAGTAAATTTGTCAGGACAGAAAGTGCTCATCAAAATAGCATCTGAACATACTAGGAACATGAATCAGTTTAAAAAAGTGTTAAGGGAGTGGTATTAATCCAGGCAGTTTATTCAGGAAAACACATTCTAACTCCATCAGAGCAAAGATACTCTGCGTCACTCCTGGCTAGTGACACTAGAATTTGAGACCAGAATGGAATCTGATGAGTGACGCAGCACTAACAACTTTGTCTCTTGGTTATTTGAAGTGGTGCTGACTGCCTATTCAGGCTACCAGGGGACTTAGTATAAAAGAAAAGCTCCATGAAACAGTAAGTATCTCCCTATTTCCTCCTAATCAGTAATCTTCTACCCTCAGCTTCCAAGAGGACAGTGAGGAACCGAGGTTGATTTCTCCAGGATTTTAAGCAGAGTGTGCACTGCAGTGGGTGCTGGCACCATTTCTTCCAACCTTGGTCTCTGGCATCCCATACTCCAGCTCATACTCCTTCTCTCATTCCCTATGGGCACACAAAATCCTCCTCAATACACAAGCAGGCATGAGCCATGGTGCTGTACACCCAGGGTCACCCATAACTATACCATTACCATGAACTCCTCACATGTTGTCATGAAAATGTATGAATTCCATTTGGAGCCCTTAACCCAGAGTGCGTGTGTGGCACTACTAGACAAGTTTATGTTGCGGAAGCTCATTTCACTTACTCTGCCGAAGGGAGTAAATCAAACACCTTTCCCAGGAGCAGTTCCTTCTCTTTTACACAGCAAAATGCAAACAATAATACCCTAAACACTCTTTATTTTACAATAAAATCCAACACTATCATGTGCTGTCTCTCACACTGGGTGGATGAGTCTACAGAGTACAGTGCTGTGATCATTTTGGCTGTCAGCATACCAATTACCTGAACTGCAACCTTAGCTGTTTCCAATAAAATTAGAAACAACGGTACTGACATGAAATCAGAATTAGGATCAGGAATGAGAGTGAATATGTTATGCCTTCTTTCTCCGCCTCTACCCCCAACTCCCCCGCTGGAGCATAAAAGAAATCTGTAAAGGTAAAATTAAAAATTGCACTGAGTAAGCTTAACCACATAAATTACAGAATGTGTTTTCCATAAACAGCGATGGACGTGTAAGCACTGCTCTGAAGGAAGACAAAGACATGGGAATATTTACCTTCATGCTGAATAATCTCTTTCCATGACTAATCTCAAAACCAAAAAATTCACAAATGGCAATGGAAGCCCTCCGCAGTAAGAAACAATTTTATAAATTAAACTGATTCACTATTTACAATATTAACACATTTTCAGAGACCGTAGCAACGATCTGTTTTAATGATGTCTCTGAAACTTTAACTTCAGTATCATGGACAAAAGGATCACTGGACTCAGTTAACAAGCCTTCCTTGTTACAGCAGTAATGTTGGAAAGGAAGTTTAAATGCTGCAGTCTGACTCATCATTCACTAAAAAATATTGTCATTTCACTAACTCAAGTTTTGTCATGAGAATCCAGGAGACCATGCATGGTGATTCACTTGCAAGGAATCCTTTTCTTTACCGAATGTGGCAAACCCCTATTTTTAGCTCCATATAAGTAGACGATTTTTGTATCCTTATATCCTAGATGGACTCGCTAGCATACTAGACAATTACTTCTGCAATAGCAGCTCTCATCAGTTTTCATCGTTTGAATTTTGTCTATGTTCCATGTCATATTTTTGGCCATTTTCCAAATTAGCTTACAGTGACCTGGGACAGAGAAGCTGGCCCACTGACCATGTTTGCAAAAAACCAACCAACCCATTAAAAGCTTTCAGAGGAAGCTTCCTATCTTTCTTGACCAAACTGGGGGGTGGACTCGATGATCTCTGGAGGTCCCTTCCAACCCCTACAATTCTGTGATATCCTTTTCAATATAAGTTACTCTGTGGAATTCTCTGAAGACAATGGATGCATTTCTCATGGAAAATAACACAGACTGGGTTTCCATTCCCCCTGAATTTGTACTAAATAGATAGCATTGCCCTTGATAGGCATCAAATACACTGCCAACAATAACTGTCGTAACCCAAACGTATCTTCTGAACCTGTACTTTACATACAAAATACAGGTAGAATTTATTTTCAGACATTTATTTTCAGAACTGATTGAATCATAGGATGGCTTGAGCTGGAAGAGGCCTTAAAGATCATCAAGTTCCAACCCCCAGCTGTGGGCAGGGCTGCCACTCACCAGATGAGGCTGCCCAGGGCCCCATCCAATCTGGCCTTGAATGTCTCCAGGGATAGGGCACCCACAGCTTCTCTGGGCAGCCTGTGCCAGTGCCTCACCACCTTATGAATAAATAATTTCTTCCTAACATCTAACCTAAATCTCCCCTCTTTTAGTTTAAAACTGTTCCTTCTTGTTCTATCACTATCTGCCTGTGTAAGAAGTCAGTATCCCTCCCATTTATGATATCCCTTCAAGTACTGGAAGGCCGCAATAAGGTCTCCCCAGAGTCCTCTCAAGGCTAAACAAGCCCAGCTCCCTCAGCCTTTCTTCACAGGAGAGGTGCTCCAGTCCCCTTCCTAACTTAATAACTATGCCTTTTTGTCCTTGGCACATACTTTTCTACAAACACTCAGGGCAACCTGTGAACATGATGCGTCAGTTGAAAATGGAACCTGATTACCATGAGCTTCAAGGTAAAAATGACTAACATCTCTGGGAGAGTGAGACCTTTGTAAATTGTATTACTAAACACAGGAGTACATCACCAAAGGCTCAGCATTTCTACAAGTGGGATGTGACTCATCACTGTTTTTCACATTGTCATTTGTCCTTTGCTTACGTTTGTCATTTTCCCTAGTGAGGTAGGGTGGGGGTAGGGAATAGCATTTTGTAAAAGAATTCCAATTAAGTATAGAAGAAGGAAAATAAAAGGAAGAGTATATTACAGAAGACTAACCACTACCTTAAGTAACTATGCTTACTGACGTACAGATTTCTATTATAGATGCTTCTCTTTGGAGAATGCTACTTCATTTGCATTAATTTGCACCAGCATTTTGTTTTATTGGGAACAGAGAATCTGATGCAGATAAACCACAAAAAATCAGTAAATTCTACAAAAAATAAATTAATAATTATGTATCTTTTAAGGCCTATAATGGATTAATAACTCTAGATATTATTCAGTGCAAGTTTTTAAATCTTACTCATAGAGGTTAAAAAAATTAAAAAGAAAGCATGAAGCTACTGAATCAACTTATACCTTCCCACAGGTTTGCTAAAACAATCATAAAGATCCTAATGATAGCTCATAAAGCAAAGAGAGGTGCACTGCAGATGACAGGTACTTAAAAACATGTCAGGAGAATATTATCGATTCCACCTGAGTGTCAAAAGTTATTTCCCAGTTGTTCACCGGCTTGCTCTATATCGATAAGAAAAATACACAAGACACATCAAAACTATCTGGGGATGGGAGAAGAGAATAACTGAACTCGTTTTGTTCATATTAATATGGAGCCTGTTTTTCCCAACAAGACAGTCAGTTTTCTCATTCTAGCAGTATTTTACTTAAGCATAAAGTTACTTAGGGGTTTTAATGTTCTCCTACTTTCTCTCCTTTACCAGATAAACCATCAAAAGGAATGGTGACTAAACAGTATATCAGTCAATACTGAACAGTATACAATTTGCAAATTCTAAATTGGTGTTCAAATTCTCTTTGAAATACAGGTTTTTCAATTTTGAATTTGTATAATACATTTAAAAAAAAAAAAAGAATACAATTTTTCTCCCTATACAACCAGCATGCTCCAACACTTGAGACAAATTAAACTCCACTAAGTTTAAATCCTACTCATAGAAGAAGAGTGGTATCATTCAGAAAAATGCCAATCCCAAATCAGAAGTATGTCCCTAGTTTAGAAAATATTTTAACTGAGCCATTAACTGTCAAAAACTCAAGTTCTGAAAAGAATTAAAGCACATGCTTTAAATGAGTCCCTTTGATTCATAGTTCAATTACAGCCTTGAGAATCTAAAGCTTAAGCAGAAGCTTACATTTGTCTTCAGACTAAATCCCTGAAGTTAATTACTGTTGTTCAAATACGCTGCATAAAGGCATGGTAGTGCTCCAAGTCATGTAGCAGAGCTCCAGCTGACTTAATACAGTCAGGATTTCATATCCGACCTATACAAATAGTTCCGTAAATGCCTAATTTTTTTCCATGGAGTTATTGATACTTTTAAAGGTCCGGATAAATACCAGCAAACAGTCTTGAAGATACATTATCTAATGTATTAAGCAAGTATTCTCTTCCTCCAGTTTGTACTACGGAAATGACACTCAGAGTAGCTGCAGGAATTCTTAGGGTAGACGTCAGGTTTGACATTGCTTTTGCGAAGAACAAAATACCATTTTTACCAACATCTCACCAATCACATAGAAGGTAAGCTTCATCTTGTCACTGAGTCAGAGCATTAACATTTAACATAATTTCCATAATTTTCATTTTGCAGCTTTAAATGATTTATGTATTGTCTAATATACAAGTGAATTCCATATGCTGTGAAGAACGCATTTCCCAGAAGTTCATTCTCAGGGTGAACTTACACATTATACAGATTAAATTGGTGTAGTGACTATTCTCAGCTGTTTGTTCATATCTAGATGTGGCAATGACCATGCCAAACTGATCATGGGAATGGCTCAGATTAAAAACAACTTCCCTAAAAATAATTACAAGACACTAAAACATGTAAAATTGGGAGAGGAAAATGCAGAAAAGTTTTGGATGCTGAATTATTTCACCACCAGTTTTTAAAAAAATATGTACCAATATTCTCAAGAGTATAAAAGTGCCTTTGCTTGAAAAAATGCACACCTAGATTCTGCTGCAATTGTTTATACACGTTGGACAAAATATAGCTAAAATACATGTTACCCTTGCATACATATGTCAGAAAAAAAAAAAAAAAATTAACACCTTCCTGAACAAAAAGAAAACCAGAGATAACCCTAGTATTAGCATACTCTCCATATTATTTTGGAATTTAACAGGATACATTTCACAACCATTTACCTGATGTACTTGGTTGGAAACTTTGTTTCTTAACAGAACAAATGGGGTTGCCACAGTGCTAAAGATACTAAATCTTTGCAGTCCTCCAGCATTGCGTCTCTACTCCGAGCCAGCGTACTGAAAGCACAGTGAATTCTACAACACTACTCAAAATTTACCGCACACTGAAGTACAGGCTTATCTCACCTCCAAAACCATCAGGTACATATGTTTTAAGCACAATGTTGCAGAAAACCGTCGGAAGAGAGAGTGGTTTGTTGCCCTCATTTCGAAGTGAAATGTGTCTGTAACCTGCTTGTAGACCATCCAGAGGCAGGATCCTCTGACCAATCAACTTATTATTGTCATCATATACTGCTATTCTCAGGACAGCAAGATCAGGGAGAATAACCTGGAAAGCCATAAAATGAAGACATTTAATGATGAGTACAGAATCACCCTCCTCACCTCTCATGTCGAAGCAATTTGCTCATTCACTTTGTATGCCAGAAACAGACTATCATCACTGAAAGATATTGCCAGTCCCTGCAAACAGCATACTTTCCAATTACCCTTTCCTAGAAAATATTTTTTTCACTCTACATAATGGGTAATTCCAAAATGTACAATCCTACATCTTACAGTTATTCTACCTAAATATTTTGCGTACTTATTTTACATTACTGGAGGCCGGTGACATGAATAAGCGAGCAGGTAAATACTACATGGGAAATGGCAAATAGCATGGCAGCTGAAGAAGAGTAGGTAACACTGAATCAGGAGGAATTATGACAGAAAGATGTGATTTGGGATGTACCCAAAAGGGCAATGAAGAATGGAAGGAATGCAAGCATAATTTGATATGGATGCATGTTGAGCTATGTGTTCTGTAGAGGGGAGAAGCAGACAGAAGAGGGCTGGACAGGTTGAAAGACCTGCTGAAATGGTGTGTTGCCAGCAGAAGTGAGTACTCACAACTTGAAATATGCATAGCGAGCAGAGATGCTGTCAGGTATCTGCATCTGTCAGTCCCTACCTTGACTTATTAAAAGAAGAGCAAAAAAAAGAGCCTTCCTTATAACACAGACGCTGACTCTGTGTGCAGAGGAGAAGATAGATTAACCAAGGCATGCAGTCTCTGTGCCAGTCTGCCTTGATTTTATGGTAGGAAAGGTCTTTCCAATTCTTCTCTAGCTGATTCTATTCATCGATGCTTATCAGACAAAAGACCTGGGTAAACTATATCTACTATCTCCCTTAGACCTTCCCCTTGTCACTTACATTTAAGATCATAAAGGGCACAAAATAAAGTATGTTTTTGGTCTCTGAATTCAGCTGAGCTACTCATAGAAGTCTTGCTTTACTTGCACGGGATGAGTAATAACTAGATACTCCCAGCATGTTACCACCAGCAATGACCCACACCTCCCCCTTACACAACACAGCTGACAACACTGTACTTGGCTCAGAATGATTGAAGCTTTATTATAATTAAAATAAAGACAACAGAACACGACAGAAGAGCAGTCAAACACGTTACCTAAAAGCAACTATGTATGATTAAACATCAGCTTAAGGAGAACACTGTAACCCAAATAACGCAGGTAAGTACTCTCCTCTACAGGCCACAGATTAGTAGATCTTCTAATACTTGATTGGCTCAGATAGAGATTGACTAGGGAGTATAAAGGGGGACTAAGAAGGTTATATTTCTCTCTGTGTTAGTTTGTTCTAGGGTATCCTGGAAGGCACCCCCACCCTCATGATATTTTAGCACTGTGCATCTCACATCTTCATTTCCTCCAACTAGAAGAGTTGTTCCTGTTGTGCTTATGTGACTCACCATGTCTGGTTATCAATGTATGTCCTGATTACTATGCTAAGCCTGATATGATAGTGACGTGAGATGAAGAAAAATAATCTCTTGGCTGACTTACAGTATGACTTATTCAAAAGAATGTGTTATTTATTGCAGAGTAGAGCGTAAAGTCCAAGCAATATTAGATTAGCATCATCCATTATACTTATGCCATGATATACAGGTACCCCTCTTTTACACTGAAACTGAGTGCACTCTGTACCTTACGGCCCTTTTGATTTAAGAAATTAGAAAGCAGCAGATGCAGGCCATATGGCCAAGAAGCCAAGGGGAGCATGATTGCCTGTCATGTACCTAAGTATTTTCTCTGAGCCTCCTCATATACACAGAAAAGCACTAGGATTTACATTCATTTCAGAACGTATTTCAGTCTAAAATAATCTCTTGCAATAACTACATTTCTATTAAAATCTAGTTGCACTGTTTAGAAAGCAGATGATATATGTCTTATGCCCAAGTGTAAAGCAGTATCACCATGTGGCAAAGTCTGTCGCTTTGGAATAAAAGAACAACAGCTTTACATGACAACAGAACAGGTGTAAGCAAAACAGACATTCTCAAAGACAGCGCTGCTAACACATATTCTGGATGAACTTCGGGCTGACATTATATATGTATGTTTGTGTCTGTGTGTGTCATATAGACTGAGAGATAAAAACTGAACACGGGCAATGACAACTGATATCTCTTTTTAAATCCCCCATACCAAGAAAAAAGGGTTGTTTTTCTTTTGTTATTAAAAAAAAGAAAAAAAGAAAAAAAAAGAAAAAGGTACATAATGCACATGGAGGAGGGAGCTGGCAACACATCTGAGGAACACAGCACCCTTCCAACTTTTCCATGTAATAACATTGACCTTAGCTTTGGATGCAGCATCTCACCTGCCCTCTGGGCTGAAGGAACAGTGCAAGATAGCAACCACTGCCAGGGCAGGGAAGAAGAAATCTCCAAGGAATGATGGTGTCCACCAGCGGGGGCTCATTCTGAGCAGACTGCATACCTTGAACACAGGCATGGCCATGGATGAGGTGGTTACCCCCGAGTGGGAGGAGGAAGCAAAGGGGAGGGAAGAGCCAAACAGAAACAAAAAATCATGTGACAGCTACAGAGGTTATCCATTAGAAAAACAAAACAATGCAAAATTAAAAAAAATAAAAAAAAAATCTCTTGAAAGCTTATTTCAGCTTTAAATTGTTTACAGTAGTAAACAGGAACCCTACAAACCCTTTTTAATGGAAGCAGTACTTATTCATGTCAGCAGTCAGACTGAAGCAGGGAGGGGCGGATCAAGTGAGCAAGGATGCTTATATGCAGAAGGACTGCCAATCACAAACTGTGCTTTCCAAATATCCTACCTTTCGAAATACAAAAGATTCTTCATTGTAAACAGGGTTCAGACCATTGTTCATCACCATGCGCGTTCTAAATTCTTTACGTATTGTGTCCGTGGGTAAACCATACATATCCACTTCTACATACGTACCAATCTTTTTATCTGATAAAAACTGACCAGATATTACCTGCAATGTAATAACAGAAGAGTAAGGAAAAGCAGCGCAGAGAATATCAACCAAGCAATGTACTCAGCACATTGTAAATACTGGAAATACTGATCATTTTTAATTTAGTGAAGGCAGTCTGAAAAATGCTTTGTATAAAACAGATATATTTATTTAATCATATGAAAATTGCATAATTAGCTATAAAATTGCATTTACTTGGAAAGCCATTGTGATAAGATCTTAAAATATATCCTGAGCTTTCATTTTAGTTGTACCAAACAAACTTAGAAGAAACTGAAAATGAGAAATGTGACAAACAGAAATGACTGTGCTCACTGTTAAAAGTTATAAGTAAGCTCGACTACGTCCTTTTTCACAGGTGCATTCACTGTATTTATAAAATACGCTGAATGAAACAACCAGGTCAGGCACTACTGTTCTGCAACTGCTTTCAAAATATGCTTTAAAATTTTCTGTTTGGAGTTTATTTTATGTCTTGACAACAGAGAAGTGAAAGGAAGTTTGGTCTGCTTTCACATTGGTGCATGTTTTAAACCAATCACATTTAAAAGAAAACAAACAAACAGTGTAGATGACTCCTCCGTATTGCTATGTACATGAAGCTTTGCTGTGATTTTATTTCAAGTCAAGATTAATCAAGCTACAGCAGGTGATTACTCCAGGGCACATTTTTATTCCATCAAGATAATCTATTACTTAAAAATGCAGCTGATATTTTCATTACTAAGCTCAAGAAAAGAAAAACACAATTTCACAGACCTAAGCTCATTTGAGACATTCTTTTCTTTTCATGATCTAATATTCCAAGGAACAACTCTGGATAACAAATCTGAAAAGTTATGTGGCTGAGGGGTACCATCACTGGCTTTTCTTTTTTTTTTTTTTTAATAACAGCATGTATCTACAAGAGGAATTCTGCTCTTTGTCAGGGATTCTAACTATTACTGTAGTACAAATAAAATACAGAATCAAGACTATGCAGTTGAAGACATATTCCTCTTAGAAACCTGATCTATCAGTCTATCTGTCCCTCTCTCTCTCAGCATGGTTAACTCCGTAACTCCACAATATCTATGTTTACTCCATAAACTCCATATTTTCTCTTTAATGCAGAAGGCTGTACATCCTCCACTGTAAGGACCATATCCTCTCGTAAGCCAAATGTGCATAGCATTCTACAGTAAAGCTCCAACTCAGAGTAAGTACAAAGCAGTAATCGTTGTGAACAAAAATATTTCTATTTTTTACTTGCCAGTTCTTGAATGAATTGTTGATGTTATTATATCATTCTTAGAGGTTAAGAGAATAAGCATAGCATTTTACACTAGATTTAGTCATCCGAGAAGAACAAGTAACAAGATCAGTTATCTAAGAACTATGGTGATTCCTAGCACTGTTTTCTCACCTCCAGATCCCACTTCCTCCTTGGAGAGATTTTACTGCCTACAGCATTTTTTTTTTCTATTTTTTTCCTGTTTTTGTTCTTCTGGAGGTACAAATGAACTTAATTATCTAAAGTGCAAAGAGAACGCTTGTTCCAAGAGACTTTCAGATCTCCATGCTATACATAGAAAGAGACAAGGGAAAGCCTAACTTTTGTTAAACTGCACATAGTGTATGTGAACAAAGAGCACCAAGTGTCAAGTCACAAAACAGGAATTACCAAAACATAACACCTAACCATATTTTAAAACTACAACAGAAGTCTCATGGATTTTGCTACTCATAGATGATTCTAAAGTAATGACCTCCATCACATGAAACATTTTTGTTTCCTTATCTTGAAAATCTCTGTCCAAACATGCCCATACTTCTCCTTGCTCTGTGGTGACAGTGAAGTCCATACAGTTTCATAGTATCCACAAAAATGAACTCCACTCACTTATTCATTAGTGAGGGCTGATGTAAATCAAAAAGAGCATGGGGGGNTGTAATAACAAACAAATTATATCATGTTCAAATCAGACCAAGTAAACATAGAAACAAAGAAAAAAATCTGAAAAAGTCCACACAATACACAAACACTTTCTGCACCTATCTTATTTCTATTCACATTTAAATGGGATTTGAGTGTGATATGATGAAAGAAGTTTTACCTGTACAGAACACGTTGCAGCAATTACACCATCTACAGGAGTTTCAGAGAAAGGGTCAAATGTCCTATCCGGTCGCCGCATGAAATCTGGTTTAAGTAGATAGCTTATTTCATGAAAAAGAAGAAGAAAATTATTCTTTTGTGGAAACTGAACTTGAATTAACTACAGATAAAATGGATGTTCTAACTTTAAACAGTTAACTCTCCTACAGCATTGTAAAATACAGATTGCCATTCTATCTGCAAGTGTGAGGAAGTAAAAGCGGAAATATTATGGTTATCTACTACACATATAAATGGTAATCTTAATTTTGAATCAAGAGATTAAATCAACTGCGGATTTCAAAAGCAAAATAAATGTAATATAATGAAAGACATTTCAAAATAATTTAGCAATATGTTTTAAAAATACGGTGAGTTATATAATAAAAAACAGATGCTCTCATCTACTTTAATTCTTTAACACTTTCAAAAAATACAGACAGCTTATTCAATTTTATTTTTAAATGAAGCAGTTACACAGAGTCAAGACTCATACAATAAATTTCAGCTTGAAGCTAATTTTTTCATCTCAGTTATAAAACCTTGGGGAAAAAAGCTGATGTTAGTACTGACAGACTGTTAATTATAGTAGCATGAAAGGTACTACCGTAATAACACTTATAATACATCCCTGAGGACTATACACTGGATCAACACATCCATGAAGCTGATATGTGCACTGATGAATCAAAACCCAAGGATTCAGCCATCAGAATAAAACAGCAGCTGATCCACAGAATTGCTGTGCTACATATAACATGGATTTTCTTCCACTGGTGGAAGAAAATGCGTAGCTGGAGTCATCTTGCTAATTCTGCAGCCCTGAGAGACAGCAACTGCTAGAAGATCATTTTTTTATCCGCACTCCAGTCTCTCTAGGAAATTATCTGTATGTAACATATAAAGGCCTACAAAAAATTCAGGAATAATTTAAAAATGCTGGAAAAACTCAAAAAAAAAAAAAAAAAAAAAAGACTCTCAATGTATTTTCTCCCCATTTTTTCATAACTTGGCTTATATTTACGAAAGTAATATTCCTCACTAATCTCACATTAAAAATATGTGGGATTTCACAATATTTTACTAAGTTCAAGTAGACTATGGGCAGAAGGAAATGGTCAGAAACATTCTAAGCCTCAGCTCCAGGCCTGCTGAAATAAAAAATGTTCATGCTAGAGTAACTTTCTCATTTCACTAGTATGAAAACCGTAAATCAGAGAAAAAAAGGAGTATGGTCTGAAGGAAATGCCATTTTTTATTTTCAATGCCCTAAGCATTCTCTCTGTAATGAAATAGCACCATATTTACAATGCATATTAAATTACTACCTCTCTATTACTATTACCACTATATTACTCTAATACCAGATGACTGACATAAGAAACAAGAAATTTAGTTCATAATGATGCCTGTCAGAGAAACTGCCAGAAGTACGCGCCACTCTGCTAGGCTTATGTGTCAAATAAGAAAGGAATCATAATCTTCCACAAAAAAAAAAGCTTTTCTTTTCTTGTTTTTGTTATTCTGACTGAAATGACCAGAGATAGCACCTCTGTCAAATCCAACAGTCTCTATCAGAAGAGTTTACATTTGAAAAGGGCACAGATAAGCAAAGTACTATATCGTCCATTCTGCAGGAGAGGAATTTTACCAAGTTCCATCTATTCAGATTTTCCTTCTGAATAAGACTTCCATGAGCAAAAGAGTTCTCCCTTCTCCAGGATGAGTTTGCAGACTTCAGTGTGTTTCTAGACTGCCACTTCCTATAATTCCTCAAACTTCCTCCCTCCTCTTGCTATCAATGATAAGCCTATCCTATTAAGGAATAATCTCAACATCCGAGAAAAATCTATCAATGCTGAAAAACACTTGAAAAACATATTTCACACAAACACAAAAACATATTTCACACAAAAATAAAGAGATAAAACACTATTTTCTGTGAAATCTGCTTTCTACATAAAGTACACAGACTAAAAAAAAATAGCATACACAAAAAACACCTTTCCTATGTATTAAAATTACCTGCCCGAGTAAATTTGGCTATTTTGTGAACTGTGCAATGTAAATCTGCATTCTGAGTTGAATATTCAAAAATAATACTAATAATAATAATAATAACAATTGCAAACAGAAGCTGAAGATAGACTTAAGTAACTCTGAATGGTATTAATGATCATCTTCATAATTGACACACAAAGCCTCTTATATCTCATCTTTAAAAGCTGGGCATAATTAAAAAGCATATTTATTACAATGCCTCCTTGCAGGGGATCATTTTTCTTGCATTCTGTTAATTTCTCCTCTTCACCTAGCATTCCATTTTTCTTTTGTAACACATAATTAAGAATGACAAAATTTTATTAAAGCCATAGTAAAGCGTTCTGATGCACAGTGACAACAGTTTAAATCACATCACTCACCCACATGATCCATTATATTCAAATTTTCCTTGATTCAATTGCATTGCTAAATCTGTCAAGAGAGAAAAAAATTACTCTTTCCTCCTGAATAACACAGATCACGAACAATCCTTTTTAGAGAAGAAAATAAGACTGTTTGTCCAGAATAATAAATTTAAATGAAAATTAAATTTAATGCATATAAAATACACACAGACCTAAAAAATAAAGAAGCAATATAAAAATTTCAGATTTCTTCACCGTAGTAACAGTTTTATCAACTAAACTAAAAACTAAGCTGTCCTTAGAAAACAGTCTCTCCTGAATTCAAACACGCCCAGTTGGCAGCAAAGCTTAAGACTGGGATTAAGATCCTGGGATGGGATTTCAGCCATCCAACTTTTGATATTTACAGAACAAATTACTCCAGTCTTGCTAGTAACCTAGAATCACTTTAACTAACAGAGTGATACAAGCACTTTTAACGATGGAATGAATTCTAAGGCAGACATCCAAAAAAAAAAAAACCAAAAACCATCCTGGAGTTGGGTACTTCTCTACAGCAACCACAGATAGCTACCTCTGATGAAGATGTCTGTATCTTCCAGTCTTAAAAAAGGTGAAATGAATACTGCACTGGTTTCCTAAGGGTTTAATTGAATAAAATACCACCAAAAGAAACCACAGAGATCACAGCGCCATTGCTTAGCTTCAACTTTTAAAGCATCTGAGTTTTATTCAATGCTTTGTTATGGCACTTGTCTATAAAGACAGAAGAGTAAACATATAAAAAACCCCTTCCATGCATCCTTCTCCCAAACTCTATTAAAAAAATATATTCTTTTCTTACAGGTTTCAAATTACACTGGAATATACTATCTTTGTTTATTGATAACATAGTTCTTCTCTTTCTCACAAATGCTAACTTTGAAAGGGAACAGAATTTCTCCTATATATCCCCTGTTACACAAAATAAAAGACTCTCATATGCTCATGTTAGACATCGTTTGCTTTACTGTGCACCCTTAGCTTCTAATTCTTCAACTGTTCTTCAGCCTGCCAGTACAGTTGTATCACATAAGATCAATAGAGGAAAGTCGTTCATTTCCAACTAGACAATTAACACTCTTATTTTGCAATACGAAGGGGCTGAGAACAATGTGCTGTGGGCAGAGGCATACTGGGAGAAGAGTGAAGCTTGTGTATCTGCTCCAGCCTCCAAATCATGTCCAGAGGAGTGGTTTACAGTGTTTTCCAGTACAGCTTTCTCTTGCTTCCTCAGCTATAAATCATTCATGGCAGGTGTGCAAAGTTTTGCAGGACAGAGCTCGTGATCATTAGGAATGTCTGTAGTACCAAAGTCACAATTCAGGGGAAAGAAATGTAAAAAATACATAACACAGATAGAGAAGAAAATGCAAAAACTGCTCTGTTCCATATATGTCTGAAGACATTCCTAGATTAATTAAAAAAGGAAACCAAGCAAACAAAACAAAGTTATTCTCACACCTTCACAGAAGAGGAACAATAGATATCCTGTTTATGCTGTGGGGAAGTATTTACATTCCTTGGCATGTTCTCTAAGATGGATCTCAGACCCCATTCTCTGACACTATGTGGTCTAGAAATCCATTCGGCACACATTCACTACTTTTTACTGTCTTAATTTTCACACTCCTTCGTCTTTATTGTGGAGACATGCATCAAACAGTGCAAAAACTGCAACTTGTGAAAACATCAATTCCCTTGCAATTAATATTTTTTATTTTAAAAAAATCATAATTTGAAAAGTTACAGTATTGTATTATTTTTCCATGAAAGGTGGTTTTAATTTTCCTTCAATGCATGGCTTTTTGTTACTTCTTATCTTACGCTTCCATAATTCCTCCCCACCACATTATTTAGCCATATGTCTGTTTCCTCAAAAAATGCCAGAAGCAAATCCATAGCATCTGTTTGAGAGTTACTGCTCAAGCCATTCTTTAGGATTCAGGTTCACTGGTTGTCGCTGCCTACCTGGGGTCTGATAGTTCAGTGAGACCATCTGGCAGCCAGCGTTCCAGAAAATTTGAGGCATGTAATTACTGGAATCCACTCGGCCTCCCTTTGGGTATATCCGACTCATTTGTCGTTTATTATAACTGTAAAATTTATCAAGGAAAATGAAATAACATCATAGAAATGCATGCTCACATCCTGCCATCCTCAGTATTTCTTACATCATTTTACTGTTCCTCATCCTATGCGCTAATTTCTTGTTCCACTGTGAACATGGAATACTGAAAATCTAGAAACACTCATTTGTTGTTTATTTGTAGCATTAGTAGAGAAATAGTAGGAAAGGCTGAAAGGATACTTCACAAACTCAATGGCATGAGTCTTCAAATACCCTAGTCCAACTGATTCATTGAAAGAGGACATGTTATGATGAATATTACGTTCTAGAAAGATAAGACAAGATATTTTAAAACACTTTAGTAATAATGCATCAAAATTCAAAACCATGCATTATACCTAAATAGCGTGATGTAGGCAGTTCTGGTCCGTTTCCCCATTATCTGTCACTCATAGAATCAAAATACACCAAAGAGAAATTAAGTAATAGTTCTGACTTGTCATTTTCTTTCAGTTTCTTGGAAATCAACAAAACTTTAACGATTTTTTTAGGAGAAAGTTGTTATTCAGAGCCTGTGTGACGTTAGATAAAACAAAATAACATGCTAAATAGTCTACCGTGCAACATGAAAGCATCCTCTAATTACTGACCACTGTGATAATCATGCTCACCCTACTTCACAGAAAGATGAACTAAAAAAACAGCTTAGTTGGAAGAGCCTCTAAAATACAATCAACCTCAACAGCTTCATATTCTCCCAGTAAGTTAGTGACTCCAAGTGGATGACCAATGGAATAGCACGCTAACTTCGTATTCAGGGAACAAAATGAAAAACACATAGATGACAGTCAACAAAGTATAAAAACCTTACACCATTTCTAAATTCAGGAACTGTAAATACTGAAAAATCCATCTAAAATAAGTAAGTACCCAAATACTTTTATTTCATTCAACCTTTTATGTTACCTTCTGCTACGTCGAAACCTTGAAATTTTACAGGCTGAGCATAGTTGACCATTGTTGATAAATATGGATGTATATTGGTTGTGGCACCTACGTATTTATAAGATGCCATCCATGCCTGTTCATCTTCAACAGTTACTAAACCCTGAAAACATATTAATAACAATAATCACTATTTCATGCAAATTCTGTTTTGGTTTTCAAATGTGATACAAAATTATACATAATCTGCAGAAAGTCTTTTTAAAAATGCACATTTAAATAATAAAAAAGGAAATTTCATGACAGAAGTTAAGAATTATTTGCACCAATCACTCTCATTCTTATAGGACTGATGATAGAAAGGTCTTAAGCAGTGAGTAAATACTACATGATGTTAGTAGGATAATTTTGAGGATATTACAGTGGACTGAAAAATGCTGGGAGATAATGCTCTTTGTAAAATAAATCCCTGAGAATCGCTATTTCGTATACATTTTATGACAGCAACCATGGTGGTGGTGCACACTCCGTGCTGAGTAGAACTTTCTAAACATCAAAACACAAATTGATTAAATTGCTTATCTTTACTAATAAAAGCAGATCAGAATTACAGCCTTCATGGGACAGACAAATGTTACGAGACCAACAAGACACAGTATCAAGCTTGTATCACTAGCCACTTATAATGACAAATATTAAAATCCATCACATAAAGACACTCCACATTTTAATAGAACTACAAAAGTTTTCTACAAGTATCTCATGCGATAGAAAACCACAAAGTGAAGCACTTCTCATGTGGATCTACCTACCAACTTCTGCAGATCTATCTGCCTACCTGTCAATCCACCTTCAACCTTTTGCTTTCCCTAAATCAGTATGAAATATTCTTTTCATTGAGAAGAAGAAAAAAAAACCCACAAATCTCTGTCAAACTAAGCAACTTCTGCAAGCCTTACATTCACAGCATTTTCCCAACAAACTTATTTGCTTGCTCTCCTACCAGTAAATCAATTACCAAGAAATGTAGCATTCTGCAGGCTGACAGTGAACTTAAGAAAGTAATAAGCATTTTATTTTCAGAATGCAATCTGTGTTTGCCAGGAAATCCTCCTTCATTATTGTATCATCAAATGGTGACTAACAGGAAGCAATAGAAAATGCTTTCTTGAGACAGGAAGTGTCAGCATATGCAACAGTATTAAAGTGTGAACAAAGAGGCAGATCTTAGTACCTACATTACCGCAACTCCTGTAGCCAGGAAATAGGGGACTAGAGGAAAAGTGAATCTATTTTCCAGTGTTATGGACATGTAACTGAACCTTTTATATAGCGCTGACATGTTTCAAAAAATGAATTACGTGAAAAAACTTATGCCCTGATATGAGTCACAACTGCATGGTATAGCCAGACTACAAGAACGAGTACAGATACATGTGGTTCTACCCACATTTTAGACATAATTAAACTTACAATGGCCCATGAAATAAAACTGATACCAAATCTCAAGGCTGCTCACAAGGACTCAATTCAATTGCATTACAGGAATCCAAATATTGAGGATTCACAGACACGTTCCCTAAATACGCCTAATCATACAAGTCTTTATTAGTAGAATACAGACTTTTTGTTACGAGGTCAACATTTGGTAATAAAGTTTAGATTAAACTAAGGCCAAATTTCTTCAATAGAACTAGATGTTTTCAGTGTTGTCATTTTTGAAAGGCCAATATTTAGGAAGAATTGACCACTTGTCTTGTAATAAAACAGGCTCTTTCAATTTGCTCCTGCTAATTACTGCTAACCATATTTTACTATCTTGATCCAAAAAAATCTAAGTAGTGAATGTTGGTGGCAAAGAAGTTAAAGGAGATCATGTAAGCCTTATTGTCAGATGATAGTATCCTACAGCTGTATGATTAAATTAACGGCACAATAGCTGCATGACAATGTTCTAAGACAATCCACCAGTCATTAATTGTATCTCAGTATCTATAGACTCGCTATTTTTTGGAGTAAATGAACTATGCCTTTTCTTTTTTTTTTTTTTTTTTTTTTTTTTTTTTTTTTTTTTTTAATGATTCTGAACTTAGAAACTATGAATTAGGGAGGCATAGGGTGGGATCTTTCTTAAAGCCCGCAGAGACAAAAGAAAGCACACAGTCTTTTTAGGAGATTAAGAAAAAAAAAAGGGCAGAGTCAATCTCTCTGGATTAGTTTTACCTCCCCATCCATCAAGAAAAGAATGAGAAGCTACTTAGAAAATAAAACAGAGTGAAATAAAGTGTGGTTAGGAACAGGAGCAATATTAATGAGAGAAGAGGACAGAGAAGAGTGGAAGGAGGTGGGAAGAGTCTTACAGAAGGGATTCTTGGGAGAAGATAAACGGAGAAGCCCCAGAGGAAAGCAAAAGGAGGAAAAGGCAAGTGGAAAACAAAGTCTAGTCAGGGTAAGGGAAGAGGTTAAAAAAATAAAGAAGAAAGAAAAAAAAATCGGGGATGATGCATCTCAACATCATTGAAAGAACTGCTGTTTCCCAGTGTATTACATTTGAGACCAAGATCAGACACTTCTAGGCAGGCACAAGCCATACACTCCTGTCTGTCCCCACCTTTTCTGATAGCCCTAATACAGCAAGAGGAGAAAAGGAAGCAGAGTCACTTTCAGAAATATTCTGTAGGGGTAGTTAAACTGTGCATAAAATTGCTAAACCAGTAGGAATGCAAGGTAAGTAATGAGGTGGTTTTTATAGATTAAGAAATAAAACAAACTACATAACATCCTAAGTGTCACCTTTTTATTGTTTTCTTGCTCAGAATCTTCAACAGCCTAAGGGGAAAAAAATATATATGCATTACCCAAAGAAAACGCAATAGGAAATACTCACAATAAGGTAAAAAGAAAACCTCAAAAAGTTAATTCATTTAGCAAAAAGTAAACCCCGAGTCACAGAGCAAAGTGGAAAATCTGTCCCACGTACTTGCAAAAATTCAAAGTTTATTTCAAATCTGGGTAAACAATCCATAAAATTTGGCAGATAACTAGCAGTGGAAATAAGAGAGAGGATGCCATACAGTTAAGCCCAAACTAGTCCTTATCATTAGATCCTGGGGCAGGAAGTTTCAAAGACGGAAAGAATGAGACACTCGGTGAACACAAAGAGATCATTTGGATATGCAGGTTGCTCAGACTCTGAAAACTTAAGACTGCCATAAACTGTGCTTTAAATGTCCACAGATGGAACAGGCCATCTCAAGATGTTATTTGTAACGGGACAAGTGAGCCTCTCTTTTGTCTGTCTTCAATTGTGAAGACAGTCTCTAAAGACTTAGTCTAAAGACTAAGAAACATGTCACTGGTAAGCAAAGAAGAGGAGAAGTTACCAAAGGGCATATCCAAAGGGCATATCCTGAGAATGAGTGAATAATATGGAATTTAAAAAATTGCTCAGGTACTACAGCAAATAAGTTAAAGCACTGTTCAGTGGGAGGAGCCATAAAAATCCTGAAGAAGCAAAGATGCACACTCGAAGAAAAACCCAGACAGCAGATCTGATGTCTCAGTGATACTGCTAAAGAGGGATGCACTGCTAAGGGCAGTCAGTACTGTGAAAGATTTTCCATACCTCTACTTCTATCTGGAGTAAGATCCAAAGGTAAGACAGGAAGGCCAAAAAAAAAAAAAAAAAAAAAAAAAAAAAAAGGCTGAAATACTTCTTGTGTGGCAGAGGAATATGATCTAATAAGGTACATTAATACTTAATTTTTGCTTTGTTTTGTTTTCCTGTAACAAGAACCTTCAGTGCCCCAGCAGTTTTGAATTCCAGTGTTCTGTATCTAATTACTGTCAAGTAATATTCTGTTACTAAACACTAAACTTCACTAAACCAAGTACCATTAGAATAAAGGATACTTTTACCCTTCTGGCTTGCTGGTATGGCCACATAGCACCTCACTGGACAGTGATCTTCCTATTTTGCCTTTATTGCTACAGATGGGAGGGAGAAGCTACCATAAGAGTTAACAATGAAGAATAACCCAGGGAATCCCTGAAAACGGAGAACCAGGATGTAGTCTTGCAAGAAAGCATTACTAAGTAAGGAAGCTAATACTCACTTTATATTAGGTTTCTGAAACCAAGATACAAAGTAAAATATCAGAAGCAGAAGGAAGAAACTGCTTGTTGCCCTTTATTAGTATTTTTGGTCAAATCCTTCACTTCTTGTACACAGTTTTCTTACATACTGATTCCGTTTCCTCAGTGAGTATTCTATCTAAACATGCAGTATTTTGATTTACAAAATGCTTTCTTCTCATGAACTTAAACATTAGGAATCTGGTGAAGATCTTGTGTTGGACTCTTCTGACAACATGTACTGTGATGTTTCCACAAAACAGAATGTGTTTTGCATCCATGGAAAGCTTTCAAAGAAATATAAGTAAGAAGTAATCCTACCTTTTTGACGCTGATAGCAACAGCTTCTTTTTGACTGTAATCATCTACAGTAAGGTCACTCCCAAATTTATATTCTGGATGAGCTTCTTCTTCCTGGTCAGCTGCACAAAAAAGGAAGAAGAATCAGTGCAAAAAACACAGCAGCTGCTGCTTTTGTGTGAAACATGAAACAAACAACAGCTGAATATACAAGTTTGGTTATGGCAAATTTCCATACAGAAAATCCAAGGTATTTGATTTCTAAAAATGTAGTAGTAATAAATTACAGCTGACCTGAGATTCTTATGGCTTTGACGCAGTTAGTAAGGGAGATTTTATTTAGTGTATTTTTGAAGGAATCACAATTGATTCAATAGCTCAAACAGTATTTAAAAAAAAAAAAGCCAACAAAACAATCATCAACAATGTAGGCTTTGGGAAATAATAGGAAATGAAGGCAGGGTTCTCTAGGTAAGTATATAAAAGATTATCTGCATCCAGACTCCTTATGTACATAGTCAGTCTCTCCTTATGTGCTCCCGTTACTGGGGATCCTTCCCATTTGCTTTTAGAGTGATCTTCTGTAAGAATCTGGTGTTCTCAAAGCAGCTCAAAAGGTCTCTTAAAAACACATAATCAGTAACCACACCATGTAGTTGGACTTAAATGATAATTCTAGAAATAAGTATTCGAACATCTTGGTAGTCTAGAACACAATACTATTAGAAGCAAGTTTTTCAGTGGAAATCAGCCTGCCAACCAACAGAATGTCTTCCATGCTCCTACATCATCTGAAGACATGAAGAGACCTTTTAAAAAAACCATCACACTTCAATCTTTTTAGAACTTTAGTGACAGATACCATATTTGGATCACAAAGAATCGCTACCGCTGTGACCTCTACTGACAGCAACAGCAGTGGCTTTGTGATAGGAAAATATCATGGGATAGGCTAAAGCTGGGACATTCAGTGTCAGATGGTCATAGGCCAGAACACTGGTACAGACACTTACAGGCAGTGCCTGAACTACCTCTTTTGAACGTGGGCATAGATGAGGCGAGTTACATCCTACAAATGTCTTTTTTCTCTGTTGACCTTTGTTGTGGTTTGGTGATTTTTCTTTTGTGATCAGTATTCCACATCAGAACATCATGTGAACCAGTAGGAGTTAAAGAGTTAATGTTCTGGTTCCGTTTACTGCCCCTTATGGGCATGTGGAGTATCCTGATGGGAGGAGAGGTGCGGCTTCCCTGGGGAGGACTTGGCGCGAAGAGGAAGTGGAGGTGGAGCTCCGGACCGGACCGAGCGCCTGGCTT